>NW_006498846.1:645057-657180 GCF_000471905.2 Amborella trichopoda
CATGTGTTCTTCTCATCAAGCAGCACTTAATAAAAATATATAAAGAAAATAATACAAAAAACAACAACTAACCAAAATACCCACGAAACTTTACAGGGGTGTTTTGGTTAATTTTTTCATGTAAAATATTTTTTTGATAGTTTTTCAAAGATTCATCTATTTTTATGAACACACGCCTAAAATTTCAAGGGACTGGGATTTGTAAAAAAAAAATTTAAAATTCAAACACTATCGGGCATCCGTGATCGTTAGATCGGCCTAGATTCAATCTGGGCCGTTGGGCTCATTTTTACTTGTAAGCCCACTGGTTCACAGGATCACTTTTCATATATATATATATGAAAATATGGGATTAGCCCACTTGCTTATATGAACATATGAGCCCAACGTTCCAGATTGAATCTGGGTCGATCTGATGATCACGGATGTCCGGTAGTGTTTGAATTTTATTTATTTTTCTATAAATCCAAATCATTTGAAATTTTAGGCGTGTGTTTATAAAAAATAGGTGAATCTTCGAAAAATATTAAAAAAATATTTTATGTGAAATAAATTGATCAAAATACCCTCGATAAGATTTGGCAGGTTTTTTGTTATTGTTTTTTTTGTAAATAATTTTTTTAATATATTTTTATTAGGTGTGCATTGATGAGAAGAACACACACCTAAAATTTCAAGTGATTTGGATTTGTAAAAAAAAAATTTAAAATTCAAGCTCTATCGGATATCCGTGATCATTAGATCACCCCAGATGCAATCTGGACCGTTGGGCTCATATGTTCATATGAGCTAGTGGGCTAATCCCATATTTTACCTATATATATATATAGATCTACAGTGATTTTAAGCCATGTATTTTATAAAAGATAAGCAAAGAGCATATTATTATATTTAACTAATTCCTAATTCTTGTACTATACAAATATAATTTAGGCAAAATAAGATTATTATGATAAACGGAATAACAGAAATATCGATAACAAACCACGATGTGTGTGTGTGTGATTTCCTATTTTAATACTGAATATAAGTCTAAACTGCATTATATTACATACCAAGTGTATAAAGATTACAAACCATTTGTATAAGCAAACTAACTGTATAGAAAACAAAATCGAAAGAACATGAACAAACACCTACAGCTTACATAGACAATAACTGGAGAATAACTTCCAATTGTGAGGACAGTACGATGGAAGTTTATGGAAGTTACAGTCACACATTTAGACAGAGAAATATAATATAAGAGGATAGGAGAGAACCTGGTTTTGGTGAAAAGATAGGAAAGAACCTAGATATCATGAGATGGGTTCAAGCTGTGAGGTCGGGACAGCAGTTGTGAAATAACATGTGGAGCAGAGAGATCAAGAGAGCAGAGAGATGAAAAGAGCAAAGCAAGAGAGAGCAGGAGAGGAAGAAAGCTTCGAGAGACTTGCTGAGAATGAGGAAGGGTGCTTCCTTTTATAAGCGAAGGTCGAGATAGCTTAGCGAGGAAGGAATGTGACTTGATTTGACCAAAAGAGGGAAGAAGGGACATAAAGCAAAAAGGAAATAACAAAAGAAAATGAAAGATGCTTAAAGAGGCATCTTAAACAGTAATATTTTTGTCGTCTTATGTCGGCAGCACAGTGCCTGATTTGTCGTATGTGTCGGCAACTTTGTCGTATGTGTCGGCAGCTTTGTCGTATGTGTCGGCAGCTACAGTGAAGGGTATCTTGATATAGTGGCTTGAGGTGACATGTGATACGGAAAGCATCCTGGTATAGTATATGGGGTGACATGGTACTGTGTAGTATCTTTATGGTCTTTGGCTGAATTCATTGGGGTCTTCTTCTTCTGGGTCCGTTTCTTCTTCTTCTGGGTCTGCGTCTTCCAGTGGAAAATATCTATTGTTGTGTGTTGGTGAAGATTGTACAGTCTCATCTGATGAGACTGGTTTTCTTCCTGCTTCTGTAAAGATTTCCTTCATTTGTTGTTCCAAGGTTTCTTTGGAAGCATTTGGGTTTGATTGGAGCATATTTCGTAAATATGTGGGGAAGTCAAATGAAATATTGGCTGTATTATGTTCACTTGGACTTGGGTTATATATGGGTTTTTGTGGAGGTATTCTTTTGAGAACTATGGTTGTGGGATCCATATTAAAGATATCCCACTATTTAACTGAGATGGTTTTGCTCAGTCTTGGAATGTAGGTGTGGTCGGCTGTATTATTGACAGAGATTGAGTATTCCCATTTCATAATCCATGGGAGTTGGTATAGTGCAACAAAGTATAAGTGATTGTCTGTATTATTATCACTATTATTGAATATCACAAATTGTTCCTGCACTTTTTGGAAAGCAGGAGGTAAAATTGCAGTAGTTGATCCCCAAACTAAAAACCAATTTTTAAACCAGTTGGGGAATCTTCCGAAAATGGGTAAACGGAACTGAATATACCAATTATGAGTATTGTTTGGATTTTGATAATAAAACATTTTATGCCATGCTTCTATGTATTCGACATACTAGTAGTATTTATATGAAAAATCAGGATTGTGTAGTTTTTTCCCTTGAGCAGGATTGCAACCCCACTCATCATAAGAAAGTAATTTTTTGATCTAGATTTTGGAATATGCAATTACTCTAGTATTTTGTTGATAATAATGGACAACAGAGATGGATCCTGTTTCCATGAGAATTGCTTCATAGTATTCTGTGGTTTTGACTCCATTGGTTGGATTCAAATGATTTATCAAGTATAATGGAGCAAGTTTGATAGGGTCCATATTCGTATGGTGATCATTAATGGTAATATCCATAAGATATGCTCTTTCAATATATGCAGACCTAGGACCATTAGGCCTCTGGTGTGGTTTTGATTGCGCTGGAGTATAGGCTGGAGTAGATGTATTATTCTCTGGGTAAGTGATTTGGTGAATAGGAGAAATGGAAGGTGAAAGGGTTGCTAAAGGCGGGAATTTACCTTCAAATAGTATTATAGTTAGAGGGCGTTTCTCATTGCGAGAGGAATTGCTACGAGAGCCCATGAGAGTAGGTGGATTGGATAAAGTAGTATTATTTTTATTGGCTGCAAAGAGCTGTAGTGCAAGTGATAGTGGTGAATCGTCATTGCTGGTCTACCCTACTTATTTACAGAAAAAGTCAAAGACAGGCTTAGAAAGAAACATAATGGAATTATAGTGTACTCAGCATATACACTTGGAGAACTCTCAGCAGAAATATGTGCTGAAGGATTAGCTTTATGTACTGATCTTAAACTCAAAAGACAATTAGATAAACAACAAATTTCCAAGCATAAAGAACTTGGTGATTTCTGTGAACAATTTGGATACCATTTAAATAGAAAAAATAAACCTGAAAAATTATATAAGAAAAAGAAAAAATATAAAAAAGACAAATATAAATCCAAATCCAATAAAGTACATAAACAATATAAAAAGTCTAAAAAAAAATTTATAAACAAATTCTCTCCACATACAAAAACTAAAAGGAAACTTCCAGTATGTTATAAATGTGGAAAAGTTGGTCATTATAAACACCAACGCAAATTAAAAAAGAAAATAGAATCATTATACTTTGATGAATCAATCAAATAAAAAATATATAATATAATCAATTATAACAGGTAAGCAAAGAGCATACTATTATATTTAATTAATTCTTGTAATATACGAATATAATTGAGGCAAAATAAGATTATTATGATAAAAGGACTAACAGAAATATCTATGACAAACCACGAAGTGTGTGTGTGATTACCAATTTTAATTTTGGTTTATGAATAAAATCAAAGTGTACTAATACATTTTGATAATTCGAAGATATTCATGTTTGATCAATTGATAAGGGATATAGTAGTGTAAGAAATGGGACTCCAAGTATAACTGCTTGGCTTAGTCCTTTGACCATAATAAATGGCGTACTGATACATTGGTGATTATTACAAACAGAAGCATTAGATAATTTATAATTGATAAAGAGTCTACTGCCATCTGCAGTATTTAGGATCTGAGTTGTTTTGTCAAAATATTTTGATGGTACTAATCCTTCATTGATGCAATTAAGGTCAGCTCCTGAGTCTATTAAGGCTGATGTTTGAAAGCGATAATCTTCTGCTACTATTATAGTGACATGAACAAACCATTTTTTAATCATAATTTTATCTATTAGATTTACAGAAGGAATTGTTATCAGAAGTGGTTTAGCTTCTGAGGTTTCTGGTATATCTTCCGGTGGATCAGGACTATATGTTGTAATAAGATGATTGAATTCTAGTTCATCTGTGTCTGATTCTTGATGAGATAAATTTTGTAATTCTAGAGTTTTAATTTTATTTTTTAATTGGTGAACTTCTGTTTTGACTTCTTTAATTTCATGTTTCAAGTCTGAAATAGAAGGTTCTTTTTGTTGAGTACTATGTTGTTCACTCACTCTTTTCATAATAGAGGTAAAATTGTATTCATCAGGTGTTTTATTAATCGGAGGTGTTTTTGCTTTTCTTTTAGTTAGAGTAATAAATTTGGTAATTATAGAATTTTTTTCTTCTGGATCTGTAATTTTCTCAATAAGATATAATATTAGATTATCTTCTTGGGTAAGCATATGAAGATTATGCGTAGGTATAGGGCAGGTACAATTGGATTCGTTCATTGGATGAGATGATTATGTATCTGTAGAAGAATCTGAAGAATCAGATGTTTCTGTCCACAAAAGGTCATCATCTTGAATATGTTCTATATGTGATTCAGTAGAATCTGAGGATATAGAATCATAAGTAATTATATTATATATTTTTGATTTGATTGATTCATCTAAGTGTAATGATTCTATTTTCTTTTTTAATTTGTATTGGAATTTATAATGACCAACTTTTCCACATTTATAACATTCTGGAAGTTTCTTTTTAGTTTTTGTATTTGGAGAGAATTTGTTTATAAATTTTTGTTTAGACTTTTTATATTGTTTATGTACTTTATTGGATTTGGATTTATATTTGTCTTTTTTATATTTTTTCTTTTTCTTACATAATTTTTCAGGTTTATTTTTTCTATCTAAATGGTATCCAAATTGTTCATAGAAATCACCAAGTTCTTTACGCTTGGTAATTTGCTGTTTATCTAACTGTCTTTTGAGTTTAAGATCAGTACATAAAGCTAATCCTTCAGCACATATTTCTGTTGAGAGTTCTCCAGGTGTATATGCTGAGTATACTATAATTCCATTACGTTTCTTTCTAAGCCTGTCTTTGACTTTTTCTGCAAATAAGTAGAGTAGACCAGCAATAAATTTTTCTTTCCAATGGTCTAATTGACAATATTCTCGTATTAATAATCTTGAGAAAAAGACATCCTTATACCATTTATAATGGGATAATGTAGGGCAACGAAGATTAGATAGTAGATCTTCCGATCTTGCTGCCAATAAGGCCGTACTTCCTACAAAATGTAGTGTAATGGTATATATTAAGGTGTTTACTGCATCACTTTAAGTATAAATTATTTCTTGATTTTGTTCATTTCTGGCGGTCCATTGTCTTGTATTGGTAATGATTCTATTTTTGGTTTCATCATCCACGTAGAAATCCCACCATCCTCTTAGCCAGCCAGTGAATCCATTTACTATTGCTTTAGCAACCTCTTGGTCTGGATTGCCTGCCATTTTGTTTGCTGAAGCAAACATTGTCATATGTCTCATGACATCTAATATTTTTAATTCAGATAAACCATCTATTGTCCAATTAACTATTGATCTTCCTGAATAAGAAACAGCCTGTTGTATGGCATCTTCTTCAAGCTGTACATCAACAGATGTAGGTCTTTTATAATATGGCAAAGTTGTGATTGGTTTCCATGTTTTACCATAGTAGATTCTGTTGATATCAATAGGTGTAGTATCCATAAAAGTAGATTCTTGGTTTTGTATGGTATCTTCTATAACTGGTTCCACTTCTTGGAGCATCATTGTTTCATGCTCTGATATTTTTGATTTTCCCTTATCTGAAGATTTTGGTAAAGGAACAGGTATACTGGGTATAGGAATACTGAGTTTGGGAGAGAGAATTTCTTTAATATCTAATTAGGCTAATTTAGCTATTAACTGATCCATTAAGGTTTTATTATTTTCGCCGATATGGAATTTATTTTTATTGAGTTCTGGAGGTGGTTTAAACAAAACTGCTTTAGGAGTTATTCCCTTAGTTTGAGGAGTAACTAATCGTTTTATACGTTCTGCTTGTTTTCCTAAAGATTGCATGTATAAATTAGTATAATTGTTTTGTTCCACAATATGAGTTATTAGTTCTTGTTTTTTACTATTTCTTTAGGTAGGACTTTATATGGTGTTGCAATAATATCATATAGAGATTGTGGTAGTTCGCCTTTGCTTAATGGGGTTATGGCACCTTTGAGTATTATACTTTTTTCAGGAGGGTGTGTACTAGCAATAGTGGTACCATCCGTACTAGTATATGTTTTTTCTTCTATGGTTTGAAGGGTATTGAATGGAGGAATGTTTATTTTATATTGAGTACATATTTCTTGTAACCATATAAAAAATCCTTTTATTTCTTTTTCTTTTTTCAAAAATTTATTATATTTTTGATGAAATTCTATTCAACCTAGGTTGGAAGGTTTGAAGATACCATTCCCTAATACCTTGATTTTCTGGAGAAAGATAATCTTCTTTGAGATAATTAATATTGATTTTTCTCTTTTTTCGTTCTAATTTAGCAGCTAAAAATGTTGCTATATATGTATTATATGCATTATCAGTATTTATTTCTTCTTCCATATCATCTTCTATTTGTAAGGTAAGTATTTGAAATTCCTCAATGTCAGGTTCAGATGTATATGTAGGTGGTGTAGGTGTTGAAGAAGAAGGAAGTATGATAACATCGGGAGTAGTATGACAAGATTTTCTAGCAGGTATTAATGATTTTTTATTTCTTTTCCTATTAATATCTATATCGTTCTGGACGATAGGCTGTTGAATTTTATTTCAATATTTCCATCCTGATGTTCTATAATTTGGTTTGGAATATTATTTCTAGGTACTTCTCTGGGCTGGTGAGCATTATGTAATGCCCATGATTGAGGTAGAATAATATCGGACCAAGTAATTATTTTTGGTATAATCGTATTTGATTTTTCTATATTTGTTTGAAACAATATAGTTTGATCCTTTTTATCAGCTTGCATAATATTAGGACAGAGAGTATTCATTACCTTGTAATAAATTCTGTATACTATTGCTAAATTCTGAGAACCATGTATCATATTAAATCCATGAGTTTTCAAATTTATAGTTAATATATCTAATATGTTTGGGTCTGTTAAAGAAACAGAAAAATTTGGAAAGCAATTAGAATATATGGGTCCACTACATAGGCTGGATTCCACCATGGCTAGGAGTGAATCTGAGAAGTTATTGTGTCTTGTATCTCTTAGGAATACAAGCGCTAAAGTGTTTAACCCTAGACGGGTTAAAGGTTTGATTGCTATTTGGATTAATCCAATGTGCAAATATTTATAATTATTATCTTTATGTTTTTCAATAATTTTTCTTGATAATAATTGAAAGTCTTCTTGGTTTTGAGTTACAGATAGACTTTCTTCTACTGTTTTTATAGCATAACCTAATTTGAATTTAAATGATCCTTTCTGATAAATATCTTTTATTGGTACCTTAAGAATATTCCAATTTTGGATATGATGTTTAATATCATTTATAATAATCTCCTCTTTATTTTTAACTCTTAAAGTTTGAGATTGAGTTGCAATATTACCTTTAAGATTCCTAATTAAATTTGCCATCTGTAGGTTACGGATAATGACAATCTGGACGATCACGGGTCTAGAGTGTTCCCCTAAGCGGCTCTTCCTGGCCTTGGCGAGTACTTTGCCTAGACATGTCCGTTCGTCTCTTGCCTTAACTCTCGAACCAACTTTCTTAGATGTAAATTTAAGTAGGTTTCTACAGTAATATTAGATAGACTAGCCAATGCTTGTATTTTTTTCAAATTTGATATGAAATCAGGATATTGGCAAATACAAATTCAAGAACAAGATAAATATAAAACAGTATTTCATGTACCTTTTGGACAATATGAATGGAATGTAATGCCATTTGGCTTAAAAAATGCTCCATCAGAATTTCCGAAAATAATGAATGATGTCTTTAATGCTTATTATCAATTTATGATCGTTTATATTGATGATGTATTAATCTTTTATGAATCTATAGATGAACATATTAAACATATTAATAATTTTATTCATGCAGTCTAGAATGCTAGATTAGTTGTATCGGCAAAAAAGATAACTTTATTCAAAACCAATATTAGGTTTTTAGGACACAATATTCATCATGGCACTATTATTCCTATAGATCGCTCTATACAATTTGCTGATAAATTCCCTGATCAAATACTAGATAAAAAAGAACTTCAACGGTTCCTCGGATATTTAAATTATGTTAGTGACTTTTATCCTAATCTTGCTATAGATGCTAAACCTTTACATAATAGATTAAAAAAGAATCCTTTACCATGGACGGATAGTCATACTAAAGCAGTTCAACTAATCAAACAAAATGTCAAAACCCTAGTTTGCCTTTTTCTTCCTCATCCAACTGCTTTCAAAATAATTGAATGTGACGCCTCCGAATTGGGATTGGGAGGTATTCTCAAGCAACGCATTGATAGTCAGGAACAACTACTTAGGTATACTTCCAAAGCTTGGAATTCAACCCAACAAAACTATTCTATGGTCAAAAAAGAATTACTTGCCATAGTCCATTGTGTTACGAAATTTCAAAGTGATATTCTCAATCAACAATTCCTTAATCGAACTGATTGCAAAGCCGTTAAACATATTCTGCAAAAAGATGTTCAAAATCTTGTTTCCAAACAAATCTTTGCTCACTGGCAGGCTATCCTGTCCGCTTTTGATTTTACTATTGAACACCTTCTCGGGTTTTCCAATTCTCTTCCTGATTTTCTCACCCGTGAATTTTTGCAGGGAGGGCACCACTGACGCCAACGACGATTCACCACTATCACTTATACTACAGCTCTTTGTAGCCAATAAAAATAATACTACTCTATCCAATTCACCTACTCTCATGGGCTCTCGTAGCAATTCCTCTCGCAATGAGAAACGCCCTCTGACTATAATACCATTTGAAGGTGAATTCCCGCCTTTGGCAACCCTTTCACTTTCCATTTCTCCTATTCACCAAATCACCTACCCAGAGAATAATACATCTACTCCAGCCTATACTCCAGCTCAATCAAAACCACACCAGAGGCCTAATGGTCATAGGTCTGCATACATTGAAAGAGCATATCTTATGGATATTACCATTGATGATCACCATATGAATATGGACCTTATCAAACTTGCTCCATAATACCTGATAAATCATTTGAATCCAACCAATGGAGTCAAAACCAGAGAATACTATGAAGCAATTCTCATAGAAACATGATCCATCTCTGTTGTCTATTATTATCAACAAAATACTAGAGTAATTGCATATTCCAAAATCCAGATCAAAAAATTACTTTCTTATGATGAGTGGGGTTGCAATCCTGCTCAAGAGAAAAAACTACACAATCCTGATTTTTCATATAAATACTACAAGTATGCCGAATACATAGAAGCATGGAATAAAATGTTTTATTATCAAAATCCAAACAGTACTCATAGTTGGTATATTCAGTTCCGTTTACCCATTTTCGAAAGATTCCCCAACTGGTTTAAAAATTGGTTTTTAGTTTGGGGATCAACTACTGCAATTTTACCTCCTGCTTTCTAAAAAGTGCAGGAACAATTTGTGAGATTCAATAATAGTGATAATAATACAGACAATCACTTATACTTTGTTGCACTATACCAGCTCCCATGGATTATGAAATGGGAATACTCAATCTCTGTCAATAATACAGCCGACCATACCTACATTCCAAGACTGAGCAAAACCATCTCAGTTAAATAGTGGGATATCTTTAATATGGATCCCACAACCATAGTTCTCAAAAGAATACCTCCACAAAAACCCATATATAACCCAAGTCCAAGTGAACATAATACAACCAATACTTCATTTGACTTCCCCACATATTTACGAAATATGCTCCAATCAAACCCAAATGCTTCCAAAGAAACCTTGGAACAACAAATGAAGGAAATCTTTACAGAAGCAGGAAGAAAACCAGTCTCATCAGATGAGACCGTACAATCTTAACCAACACACAACAATAGATATTTTCCACTGGAAGACGCAGACCCAGAAGAAGAAGACCCCAATGAATTCAACCAAAGACCATAAAGATACTACACAGTATCATGTCACCTCATTTACTATACCAGGATGCTTTCCGTACCACATGTCACCTCAAGCCACTATATCAAGATACCCTTCACTGTAGCTGCCGACACATACGACAAAGTTGCCGACACATACTATAAAGCTGCCGACACATACGACAAAGTTGCCGACACATACGACAAATCAGGCACTGTGCTGCCGACATAAGACGACAAAAATATTACTGTTTAAGATGCCTCTTTAAGCATCTTTCTTTTTCTTTTGTCATTTCCTTTTTGCTTTATGTCCCTTCTTCCCTCTTTTGATCAAATCTAGTCACCTTCCTTCATCGCTAAGCTATCTCGACCTTCGCTTATAAAAAGAAGCACCCTTCCTCATTCTCAGCAGGTCTCGGAGCTTTCTTCCTTCTCAGCTCTCTCTCTCTGCTATCTTCATCTCTCTGCTCTCTTCATCTCTCTACTCTCTTCATCTCTGCTCTCTTGGTCTCAAGATCACGACTACCATATTGCTCTATAACTACTGTCCTGACCTCACAGTTTGAACCTATCTCATGCTATCCAGGTTTTTTCCTATCTTTTGATTCATCAAACCAGGTTCTCTCTTAACCTCTTATCTTATATTTCTCTGTTTAAATGTGTAACTGTAACTTCCATACACTCCCATCATACTGTCCTCACCACTGAAAGTTATTCTCCAGTTATTGTATCTGTAAGCAGTAAGTGTTTGTTTATTTGTTTCAATTAGTTTGTTTTTATACAAATAGTTTGTAAACCTTCTGTATACATCTGATATGTAATCTAATGCAGTTTAAACTTGTATTCAGTATTAAAATTGGTAATCACACACACACTTCGTGGTTTGTCATAGATATTTCTGTTATTCCTTTTATCATAATAATCTTATTTTGCCTCCATTATATTCATATATTACAAGAATTAATTAAATATAATAGTATGCTCTTTGCTTACCTGTTATAAAATACATGGTATAGACGATCATAAATTGATAATAAGCATTAAAGACATCATTCATTATTTTCTGAAATTCTGATGGAGCATTTATTACCATTCCATTCATATTGTCCAAAAGGTACATTAAATGTTGTTTTATATTTATCTTGTTCTTGAATTTGTATTTGCCAATTTCCTGATTTCATATTTCTTACACTACTATACCCCTTATCAATCGATCAAACAGGAATATCTTCAAATTTTCAAAATGTACCAATACACTTTGATTTTATTCATAAACCAAAATTAAATGAAATCAATAATGTCAAAAGTCAGTTACATAATAAAGAAAAATTTCTTTGTACTTTAAAACAAGAAATTAAATATAAATATATAGAAGAACAAATACAGGATCCTTTGATCCAACAAAAAATTCAATTAATTCAACAACAAATAGAAACTTCTATATGTAGCGAGCATCCCAATGCTTTTTGGGAAAGAAAAAAGCATAGTATTAGCTTACCATATGAACAAAGATTTGATGAAAAACAAACACCTACAAAAGCTAGACCAATACAAATGAACATTACTTTATTAGATATGTGTAGGAAAGAAATTGATGATCTCCAAACAAAAAAGTTAATAAGACCAAGCTCATCACTATGGAGTTGCGCAGCTTTCTATGTCTATAAAAATGCTGAAAAGGAACGAGGAGTTCCTCGATTAGTCATCAACTATAAACCCCCTAAATATATATATATATATATATATATATATATATATATATATATATATCTCTACTCTACTATATAGTAACGTTAGTAACGTAAAGTAAGTACGTA
>NW_006498846.1:663657-682583 GCF_000471905.2 Amborella trichopoda
TAGTAAAAATCAAGTAGATCTATAAATATATGAAAATCTTAAAAATGGACTAGATAATGTGTTCTAAGATGCACTATTTCTGAGACTCAAAATCTTCTTTCTTTTTTTTTTTTCTTTTTTTTTATTATAGTCATACTTCTCGATGTTGAGATGATCAATTAGAGGGTTTTTTAACAATAAAACAACATTCTCCGATGGATTTTTTAAGTGCATCTGTAATTCTATATTTTAAGGTTGCAACCTTCTATAAACTTTTTCCTTAAATTTTAGGTGCTTTCTATCTCTAAAATTTGATATAGTTTCTCTCTCTAAAATTTTAAGATACTCTCTCTCTAAAACTTGAAATTTGAAATAATTTCTCTATAAAAATTTTGAGATAGTTTGTCTCTTGATAAATTTTTCAAGTACTTTCTATCTCTAAAACTTGAATAGTTTCTGTCTCTAAATTTTAATATATTTTCTCTCTCTAAAACTTAAAATTTGATATAATTTCTCTCACCGAAAACTTTGAGATGTTTCTCTCTAAAAAAATTTAAGTAGTTTTTTTATCTAAAATTTGAAATAGTTTCTATATTTACTTTCTCTCTCTAAAACTTAAGATTTGATAGAGTTTTTCTCTCTAAAAAATTGAAGATAGTTTATATTTCTAGAAACTTTTATGTACTCTCTAAAATTTGGTATAATTTATCTCTCTAAAATTTTAAGATGTTTTTTTTTTAACTTTAGATTTGAGATGGTCTCTCTCTAAATATTTGAGATAGTTTCTGTCTAAAAAATTTCATGTACTCTCTCTCTCTCTAAAATTTCATATAGTTTCCCTCTCTAAAATTTCAATATACTTTCTCTCCTTAAAAGTTAAAATTTGAGAGTTTCTTTCTCTAAGTTTTTTTGAAATAGTTTCGCCCTTTAAAAAATTTTAGGTACTTTTTCTCTCTAAAATTTTGATACTTACCAAATGTGCCTTATGTTTCGGGTCGAGGGGGCCAATAAGTGGAATGCATGGGCCCTGGAAATTAAAAAAAAACATGTTTTGGTATGAAAATGAAATCGTAGAAAAGTTAGGGGATTTTCTAATATTTAGTTTCCATGGAATTTTAGTATCCTTGCTATTGAGCAAACCAAACTAATATCCAAGTTACTAAAAATCAATGCCCCAAGATCCATGTGCCCAAACAAGCCCTAAGGGTAAAAAAATCATGTTGTTTATTTAAATTTCTTTCTAAAAATATGATTTATGTACGGACCATAAAATTTTTTTCTAAAATATGAAATGTTATGTTTATAGGTAAAAATTACAAAGAAGGTCAGTTAATCGTATTTTTTTTTCAAAATTGCCCTTAGACCGAATTTTATTTATTTTTATTTTTTTTAGTCTTTTTTATTAGTAGAAAACTAAAACTAAAATTGAAACTAATAACAAACAAAAGAAAAAGGAAAAATTCGGTCCAAGGATCCTTGGACCAATAAGCAATTTTGGAAAAAATAAAAAAACATGAGTTGACCGACCACCTTTGTAATTTCCACCTTATAAACGAAGAATTTTGTATTTTAGGAAAAAATTTAGGGCCCATATGTAAATCACTCTTTAAGATTTCAAACGGTTGGAATTTGCAACGTCAGATAGTTATAGAGAAGAGGTAGTATCTTTATATTTCGATGAAAACATTTTTCATTTTGGTTAATTCATTGTACCAATACCCCTCACTTGGACTAAGTACAACCCACATGCAGTGGCTGAGCTTTAGTCTGGCAAGACAACTCACTCCCATATCCCTCGGAAAAATTGAAAGAAAATCAAAAGATATGTTTCATGCATCCACCACAAAAAGATGAGAAAAATGCAGCTCCCTTTCTTGGTGAGGCCCATTTCTCAGCTCATTTATAATGTTTTACTCTCTCTTCTCCACCTGATGGGGCATGGCATGGTCTCCATCTCCTTATGTCTCTTTCACTTCACTTAAACCTCCCTCACCTGATGGCGTGTGGTCTCCATCTCAACCATACATTGCCAACTAGCGATGGATGAGATGTCGACTGATATCTGCTTTTCGAAGAGATGGTTCCGCTCAACTGTCCAGCATTGACAGTGGATATTAGACATACAACACATTGTTCGGTTCCTGCACGATAACAGTACACAGTCTCTAGAATACAAGTTCCTTCTCCCTTGGTTAAAAGAAATTTATAAACTAACGAATAATTAATACTAAATGCACTTGAACGTAGGTTTCTTTTAAGGCTCACAATGCTTGGTCAGCAGAGTCCTGAAAAACTTGGGCCTTGGCCACAAAATGTGGCCCAAGTGGCTGGTCAGGCCTGGACCATTTATTTATTTTTCCTTTTGTCTACTAGGCCCAGCCCAGTCAGGGACTCTTTGGTAGGCCCAGCTTGAACCTGGACTAGCCCAGCGTAGGGCCATCCAGTTGCCAGCCCTGGGTTCTTTGCATCATTATGGAGATTGTGAACCTTGCGAGATTCCTTTAACCATAAAATATGAAAAGAATGAACCCCAATATAATAAAAAGGAAAAAGAATGAGAAATTCATAAAAAAAATCAAAAAATAAAAAGAAAAGAATGAGGTAGGTCAGCTGGGTTTTGCTTTGGGGAACAAGCTTCAGGGGTCGAGCACATGACCTTGTTCATGCAAATCGTTTCTTTTACCACCTAACATTGTATACAATAAACTAAACATATTTTTGATAGGAAATAGAAGCACAAAAGAAACCATAAGGAGTCTAAACATACATGCACGACCTAAACATGTTCACACTTTTCAAATTAGATGGGCATGGTGTAATAATAGATTTTCTATATTATTCCCTTCAAAGAAGAGCTCATAAACCTTCGAGAATGAGCTCTCTTTTCATTCAAGGAGGCATTATTACATGAAATATTAAAAATATTTCATATGGTCTTGCAAATTATGGTGTTAAGTTCCCTTTAAATAAATTTTAGTTCTTGAAACTTCCAACTATTCCCCCTTACTACATAAATTAGGTTTCAGTTTGTATTTTTCCACACTTTTTGAATTGGGGTGACATTATATAAGGTTAGGAAGTCCCTTTAAAGTCTTTATTCAAATTTCCCAAAAGAAACTGACCCAATCCAAAGATAAAAGGAAAGTATAAAAAAGCTCCTTATCAATGCCAACAACTTGTCTTAAATCGACTTAAATGAACACAATTTGAACCTTCTTTTTTCAGCTTTTCCTCATTTTTTAAAAAGTGACTGACACACGGTCTCTTTTCTATGAATCGGATTGTGCTTAAAAACCTAAATATCACGGTACTTTTTTTTTTATTATTATATTTTCTATGAATCGGATTGTGGCAGGAACTAGTTCCGATAGAATACGGTTTTTTAAATTTGAGGGCCTCATACTTCATGTACCAGTAAAAATATGAAAAAATAATTCAATCACAAAGTAACTAAAATACCCTTTACAATATTCATATTTTGATAACATATTTATTTTTTGTCTTGCTCCATATGTGTATGGTGGTGAGAAATATGCTCCCGGAATTTTGAACCTAATCCAATGCATAGAAAAGAAAAGAAAAAGCTAACATACATCAAATCCTCTCAAAATGTAGGCCTTGAATATAAAATGAAACATTATTTTTAAATTTCAAAAAATAAAACAAAAGTTCTACGTAACCTTCTCTTCTGTTTTTGAGTAAACATTAGCACCTTGTTATAAAAGCTCTTTATTTCCACAGTACGCTTTTGTGCTACAGTGATGGCGCATTTCCTTAGATCAAAACAAACACAAAAATACAAAGAAGAATGAAATATATGTCTCAAGTGTTTCAAAACCTAGATAGGTGGGGTGGATCCTCTACCCACAGATTACTCATCGGTCTAGATCAGTCCGAATCAACAATCGTAAAGAATATTAAAAAGTTATCGCCCTTCCCTTAATAATGCGGGTTCGTAGCGAGAAAAAATATGTTTAAAAACAGGGTTTTTTACGTATTGGGAAGTCTCCAACTCCTAACCGCCCTTCCCATAATAACTTGCCAAGACAAGAGAATCTTAGGTAACAACTCGCTCTACCTAATGATTTCGATATCTTAATAACATATTCTAAGTTTTGAGTTCTTCAAATGTTATTCTTATAAATGAGAGAGAGAGAGAGATGAAACTTTGAGACATTGGAGACATGAACAAGATCGGTATTTGAAGGACTACTACTACTTTACTTTTTGCCTCACTTTGGGTTTGGTGAACCTCTTTCAAAATCTAAAATGAAAAAGGTGCAAGAAAAATGACTCATTTCCCTTTCAATATACATTTGTTTTTTGACCTTTCTTGGCTTTTCTTGTTGTTGCATTGGGATTGAGTAAGTGACACGTAGTGCTCACCGACTGAATCCGGACTTCTTTTGGAGGAATGATACTTGTCCCTTTCTTCCAACTTTTATTCATTTCCCTATCTAAGAAAATACCCACTTACATGGAATTCAACTACTACTCACCAACCAGCTTTAGCATCCAATCGAGCCGAGCCCAATTTCCAAGCCATTTCTTTTTCTTCCACTTCTTTTATCTGTCTAAGCCATCTCTTTTAATCTTTATATGAAGTCATTTTGTGGATTTTTCCAAACAACAAAACCGAAGCCATTTTCTTTATATGCACACTATTTTCTTTGAAAAGATGGTTAATGGCAAAGCACAATTATAAACTACAAATATATCAATGTTTTTAAACTCGACCCTGGCCCGATCAAAGTAACTGGGCCGAGTTTGATTGGACTCGGGTAAATAACGTACAATTATAATAAACCCGTTAGTCACTTTTGGTTCTTCACAATCTAAAGCTATAAATGTTGACTTTATTATTGAGTGCAAATAACATGTTCATTTCGTTGACCTATGATACTGCTCCACTAGCCGATGTGAATATCCATCTAAATGTTAATAGCGAATATTGGATTATTGTATTCCAATTCGCATCGCTATATAACTACAACACCCAGTGATAACCGACATAATACATGTCAAATTCGATAGTTCCTTTTAAATATCTAAATTGTCTAGAGAGTATGATGGGTTTGGTGCTATCCAAAATGACCCACATAAGAAAATCTCATATTATGTGGAATTGATTAATATTGATATTGATAAGTTTCCTAAAAGAAATAGAAATCCAAAAAGATTAGGACTCTTGGATATATCTTTTGGTTTTGAGATAGATGTAAGATATGTAGGAAGTTTCCTATTTAAAGTGGACTCTAAATCTTATATATATGGGATGAAAGTGCAGAGAATTTGTGTGCCCTATTTGGATCACCATATAGGAATAGTGGCTCCTCTAAAGAGAGAGGGGACACGACCTCCTGTGCATGAGATGCAAGGTATCATCTTAGAGAGAAGATAGCTTCCTATATAGAGAAACTTTACGATGATGCCTCTTGTTGACTCTGATGACTCGTGCAGAGTGAAATTCCTCATGAAAACTCATGCAGCGTGAGATGTTGGTTTCTTGTGGAGAAGTGGTTCCCATGAAGATTTTGGGTGGTTCTCTTTTTTAGTGAGATAAAGTCTCATTTTCTGTCAAAGTTCTCTTCCTAGATAGTGGTTTAGTTATGGTCTCTTCCTAGACAGTAGTCTAGTTATAGAATAGAGATAAGAGGTCGGCAGTGGTGCCATTTGAGAGAGCAGGTGTAAAAAAGTTTGCTCGTCTGGGTTTTGTCGAGGTTTAGAGAGGTAACTATATATTCCAAAATCTTTGATGTAACTTTAATTGGTATAGTGGATTTCAGTTTGCCATACCCGTAAATGTAGCCCTCTTGAGGTAAACTACGTAAATCTTTGTATTCTTGTGGTATGTGTTTCATGATTTTTTTTCTCGGACTTTATTTGCCAAAAATCAACCCATCGGGTTTAAAGCTTCCACGCATAACAGAGTACTGAGGAGATTACTCCATAATACTCTCTACTAGGGCAACTTGTATATCTACTAAGTTTCCCTGCTTCATATAAAATGTCAAGCTTTTTTTTGCTCATTGCATGCATCAAGTTACCAATAGCATATTCTATTTGAGGGATACATACCCCTTCATTTTTCTTCAATTTTGTATGATCTTTATTGATGGAGAGGCTGATTGAAAGTCACTATTGCATCTTTTCAATATAGTGAGTATTTACAGTGCAAAATCAAACCGATCTTCAAGTGAAGATCTCCAGGATCTTATACTACAAACTTGTTATTTATAAATGATAGAGAAGTAGGATCAATCGAATTCTGATCTAGGGACTGATCTATTCAAATGTGAATAGATCTTCCTTTATATTATTGGCAGAGCTGACAATTGATCTTTGCACAAAATACTTAAAGAAATTCTATTAAACTGATTTAACTAAGAACTAAAATAACTGAAAATGCAAAGAATGAGACTTACCTGATTGGGCCAGTTTGCCCAGGACACCCGAGGCTTTAGAGCTTCGCCCGTAATAGGACCGCAGCTGAGTTTACGTCCTGCATCCTCCTTTTCCTCTTCAGAACTGACCAAACCTTGGCTTTGGTTAAAATAGGGTTATGGGTTTCTAACCTAAAAGGTTGAAGACCGAATTTAGAGTTTCTCAAATGGGATAGATGGATCCTAAAAGGCTAAGGGTTTTGTCTGCACTCACTGAAGTCGTTCATTCCGATCAAAGTTAGATGCATGGAAAGCCTTTGCTTCCTCCACTGTTTTGATGTTAGAGTAAAACACTAACATATCATCGATAGACAAATATATGATGACAAACATAGAATTAATTCATATATAATGAACACATTTATTTGCTCATTTCTCTTAAAACCTTTTGAAATCAACACACTCGAATTTCATATGTCATTGTTTAGGAGCATGTTAAGTTCAAAGGGAGATTTAACTAATTTACAAAGTATCTTTTCTTGTCCTTAAATCACAAAACCTTCAAGTTATTCTATATATATTTTTTCAAATCCACTATTTAGGAATACAGTTTTTATATCCATTTATGTATAACTAGATGGTTAATCAATGATATCACTATTAGATATCATATAGTTGATATTCTCGTAATTACAGAATATGAATCAAACTAATATATGTGTTACTTTTGTCTAAATCATGTAGCTACTAATCTAGACTTATCCTTATAATGGATCCATCAACAATACGTTTGCTTTTAAATATCTATATACAACCTATAGTTTAGAATCAGGTGGTAGATCCACCAATTTCTGGGTTTTGTTAGCAATAAATGGACTTCATCTCACTATTGATATCTTCTCTCCAAAATACTGGTGAGAAACTGTCTTCATCAATATTTAAGGATATAGGTATTACATCTAATGCCATTTCTTTGTTAGCTTCTATTAGATGAACGTAAAAATCAGGGCCAAAACTATTCATGGGCTCTTTTCTTGCCCTTTTGCATCTTGGTTTTACAACCTCGTATTTATCGTCTCTAGAGGTTCATTTAAATATTATGTTCTTTGTCTTATTCATCATCCATTGGTAGAATAATTTTCTTTCACATTCGCCTTTATGGGTTAAGTTCTCAAAAAACTTAGTATCAGCTAGATTCAATTAAGTGTTTGAACTTCGTTCTAGGAGTTTGTATACTTACTATTTTGCACATAGCCCACAAATACAGATCTACAGGTTTGAGTACTAGCTTGTTTCTTTTTGAATCACGAAATCTTATATAGGCTAGGCATCCGTACACTTTGAGAAAATTAAAAGATGGTTTCTTATTAAATCACAATCCATATGGAGGTTTTTTGTTTTCCTATATGAAACTCTTCTAATTATAAAAACATGCTGAAAATAAAGTATCACTGATGCAGTATAAAATTATCGGCGAACAACACCCAGCAAAAATAACCGTTTTCAAAAGAGACAAAAATTATGAAGAAAATCACTAGAATAAAGAACAAAACACGCGGATACGAGTATTCCACAATGGGCCTATAAGTACAAGTAAAGAATAACACACCCACAAAGGGTGTCTCTCTCTCCAAGAAATTTTTTTTTTATTAATCAAAAATCAAATCTCCTCAATTACAATGAGACATATCCCTTTTAATGTCTTCTAATTCCTAAATAAAATCCAAACTTCTATTCCCATTGATCTTAAAAGATATGCCCTTATTTAGGATGCAAACCTTATAAAACCAACGCCTCCAAATAATTTCCAACTCTATCTATTATTCTATAGGGAAAGGTTTCTATATTTTTCTTACAGCATAGAAGTTCTATCCTCCTTCTAACATCCAGCGGTCCAATTTTGATCAAGATAGCCACTTACCGTTTGATCTTAGATCCGACATCTTGAAGTATTTTATTTTTAGTTTTTTAATGTCATTTTTCTGAATATGAAATTTAGTACATGCCATCTTCTCATTGGGGCGCACCTATAAAAAATATTTACAATACTTTTTTGATAAAAAATAATGGCCAAAATACCCCTTGAATCTTTCAGGGGTATTTTGGTCATTTATTTCATTGAAAATATATTTTTTTTATTTTTTGCTAGTGCGAGTTTAATAGAGGAATAGACGTCCAAAATTTGGTGTCAAAATATTTTATAGAAAAAAATTAAAAATAAAATAGTGTAGATATATGACATTGTGATTGGGGCAATCTTAGCCCTTCATTCAAAATGAAGGATTGGATAAGGATAGAACTTCTATACTATAGGGGAAGCATAGAAAGCTTGCCCTATTCTACAACTACAACTCTATCTTATACTTACTTATAAAAGTTTGTATCACATACAAACCTATCTAATACTAACGTGAACCTCAAGTCTATCTTATGCTTAATAAAAGGAAGGATTCACAAATACTTACTTAAAAACCATTCAACAAAAAAACAGACTCAAAGAAAAAATTAGACTTATCAAACTAAACCTAAAATTATTTTTTAATAATTAACCCTAATAAATAAAAATAAAAAGTCTACCCGTTCTTGAAAAATAAAATTAAAATTTTGTAGCCACCAGATTTTGATCTGCAACATTCTCTCCTGGTTGGTAAAAACTCGACCTCGAGTTTGAAAATGTTCTAAGATCAAATTTGTAGTAGCTCTGCGGCTTTCTTCAATATGAATATCAAAAAACCGATCATGTGACCTGTGTGTTACTACATTATGCAAGATATAATGATGGTGCAGTAAAATTGTTAAACCCTTGAGGAATGGGTTGTATATCGATTTTTCAACCACATAATCTTGATGAAATTGCTCAAACTGGACCTTAGGGTACATCACGTATGCTTCTATTTCTTTGTCATGCATGTCCAAAGGCTCGATCTCGTCTGTGATCAAGTTAACATCCATATTCTCCATCTTTCCATTAATGAGAAAATTGGATATATTTGTTGCCTCAACGCCAGCTTCTTTCATTTCATCTTGTTCTTCATAAAAAACAGGACCTTCCTGTGACATCAAACAGTGTTGATTCCGATTGAAGATCTGAACCTACTTGTTCTTCATCTTCAACTGGTTCTCCATCAAACTTAGGTAGATCAATCTCCCAACCATAAGGAAATAGATCACTCTTCCGACCATGAGGCTCTCGATACCGAGCATTGGCATGGAACGGGTTCTCGAAAATAGCTTTCGACTCACTACCGTCAACATAATGTGTCAAGGCTAGTTTTTGCGCCAAGCGCAGGGTCAGCTCCTCTACTTGTCCTGTCAAACTTTTGCTCTCTATCACTCAGAGAGCTCAGAGGTTTCGTCAGATGGGTTGAGTCTCGATACCCGGTCATAGACCTTGTCCACAAGCCATGATGCCTATCGATAAACACTACTATCCACAAGAATGGACGATGCTCTGATACCACCTGAAGCAGTATAAAATTACTGGTAGACAACACCCAACAGAAATAATTACGTTTAAGAGAAGAAATAAAAATTGTATAAGAAATCACTAGAAGAAATAACAAAACACGCGGATACGAGTATTCCACAACAGGCCCATAATCACAAGAGAAAAAAAACACACCCACAAAGGGCCACTCTTTTTCTAAAAAAACACTTTCTTTATTAATCAAAATTGAAATCTCCACAATTACCATGGGATGTATGCCTTTTATTGCCTTCTAATTCCTAAAAAAAAATCCAAACTTCTGTTCATGTTGATCTTAAAAGATATGCCATTAGTTAGGATGCAAACCTTATAAAACCAACGCCTCTTAATAATCTCCAACTCTATCTAAATATTCTATAACTACAACTCTATCTTGTACTTATTAATAGAAGATCATATCATATGCAAACCTATCAAATACTCGCGTGAACCTCAACTCTATCTTTTGCTTAGTAAAAGGACGGACTAGCTAATACTTACTAAAAAATCATTCAACAAAAAAACAGACTCATAGAAAAAAATTAAACTTATAAAACTAAACCTAAAAATCCATTTTTTAATAATTAACCTAATAAATAAAAATAAAAAATTCTACCCAATCTCTAAAAATGAAATTAATAAAAATAAAATTAAAATTTTGTAGCTACCAGATTTTGATCTGCATCAATCACTTTATATATTTGAAGGTAAATTAGATTTCATTAACCATTTCTATTGATTTTTATTTCTTTCTCTCGGCTAAGCTATTTTGTTAAGAGGTATAAGGAGTAGTCACTTGGTGTATTATTTTATTTTTCACAAAAATTAAGTCAATTCATTTAATAAATATTTTCCACCCTTATAACTTCTTAGGATTTTAATCTTCTTCTTAGTTGATTTTCAGCTTTGGCTTTAATAACCTTGATTTTGTTTAAATATTCATCTTTTTATCTTAGTAAATATATGTAAGTGCCACAAGAGAAAATATCTATAAATTTAGTGAATAATTTTTTCTTCCTCGTGAGTATACTAATTAAATCACAAATATATATATTAGACTTATTCAAAAGTCCAGTCCGGTCTATTGCTAGGAATTTTATCTCTCCAGATTTACCTCTCAAATTTATGGAGAAAATCGTGTAACTTCTCTGTATATATTTTTGTATTTTTCCTTTTATTGATATATGCAATAAACACATTCGAAAATCGCCTCTTATCATGGTAACACGAGATCGGGTTTAGAGCACCTCTTCTTCATGTTCTTTCTCTGTTCTTCTTTCTCTTCAACCGCTATGACAGAACCCACTCTCCCATTGGGTTTTTCTCATGAATCCCCACCACCCCCATTTTCTGAGGCAAGGCATTCTAATGTTCTTTCTGGAATATCTACAGATTCTTATTCATCTTCCCTATATTACATTTACCATTCGGATAGTTCTAGAACTCTTATTGTCTCCAAAGTTCTTACTGGCGATAATTATTACAACTAGTTGCGTGCTATGCATATGGCTTTGAATGCCAAAAACAAATTGGGTTTCATAAATAGTTCTCTCCCTCGACCTGCTACGGATTATTCTATGTTCAACCAATGGGATAAGGCCAATGATATGGTCACGTATTGGTTACTTAATGTTGTCTCTGGAGACATTTTTTATAGTATCAACAATGGTGTTTCAACACATGATGTTTGGGTTGAACTGTGAGAACGATTCTCTCAAAGCCAAGTAACGAGAATTTTTTAATTGACTCTCTGCATTGCCACTCTGCAGCAAGACAATTCTTCAATTCTCACATACTTTAGTAAGCTCAAATCCTACTGGGATGAGCTTTCTTCTATCTCTGTTATTCCACATGTTCCTGTGGTGCCTCCAAATCTACGACTTCTTTTGAGCACCAACAGCGGTTGATGAAATTTCTCATGGGTCTCAACGACTCATACAACTCAGTTCGTAGACAAATCCTTCTCATGGATCCTTTGCCGCCAGTAAACAAAGCTTATAATCTACTGTTGCAGGAGGAAAGGTAGCAAAATCTGCATGTTCATCCAAAAACATTGGTTGAGAGCTTTGCCATGACTGCTACTCGCAAGAGCAGTCCTGCCCTTCAACCTTCTTCAACACAACAGCAACAACAAGGAGGAGGTTGCACTTACTATGGGTGCGATAATCACCTTGTCCAAAACTACTGGTTACTCCACGGTTTTCCAAAATGTAAAGGTAACAACAGGCAGCATCAATGCGGTGGATGTCAACAGCAACAGCAACGTCCTCCTTTTCAGCCACAACGTCAGACTTTCTCGCTAGCTGCAACTGCTCAAGCACCTTCCAATGCGGGCCTACTAGCCAACACACCCATTTTTGACCATGATGCCTCCTCCACTCAGTCCATTCCTTTCACGCCTAAATAATTCCATAGACTTCTCTCCCTTATTACCACATGTAGCTCCAATTCTGCAACCAATCTTTCTGGTAAGCACCATTATTCCTTTAATGTCTCTTCTCTTGATTGGATTATCGATAGTGGTGCTACTGACCACATGATTGATTATCCTTTATTACTATCACAGTCTACCCCTCTTGCTTCATCTAAAGCTGATATTTTGCTGAATGGACAGCACACCAACATTTCTCATGTTGGCTCATTACATATGTCCCTTTCTTTGGCCTTATATGATGCTCTTTGTATTCCTTCATTTAAGCAAAATCTTTTATCTGTGAGTCAACTCACAAATAATCTCGATTGTTCCATAACTTTTTTCCCTGACTCATGTATCTTGCAGGACTTGTCCTTGAAGACGACGATTGAATTGGGTAAAGAACAAGGTGGATTATACCTCCTCCAATGACCACTCATGCCTGTGGCCTACACCACTACTTCCCCAACCATCGATTTACAGCATTGGCATTTAGGGCATAGTTCCTCTTCTCACCTTCATCATCTTACTTCTAGCTTTCCTTATATTTCAGTTTCTAATAATAAATTGTGTAATGTATGTCCCCTAGCAAAACAAACTAGATTATATTTTATTTAAAGTAGCATTACTTCTAGTGCTCCATTCTGTTTGATTCGTGTAGACATTTGGGAAGGATATTATGCTCCTTCTCTTTGTGAGGCTAAATTTTTTCTTACTATAGTCGATGATTATTCACACGCTACTTGGACATATCTCATGCAACACAAATCTCAAGTAAATTTTTATTTGAAAATGTTTATTGCTCTCGTTAAAAACCATTTCCACTCCTAAGTTCAAATTGCTTGTTCTAATAATGCGAGTGAATTTTTCTCCAAAGATATGCAATCATTTATCCAAAATCAATAAATTATACACCAACACAGTTGTGTTGCTACACCACAACAAAATGGTGTAGTGGAACGTAAACACTATGACTTACTTAAAGTTGCACGATCTTTACGGCTTCAGGCAAATCTTACCCTTGAATTTTGGGGAGAATATGTCCTCATCAATCGCATTCCTTCCCCTCTGTTGCATAATCGGTCCCCTTATGAAATTTTATTCCATACCAAACCCAACTATAACGATCTTCGTATTTTCTGTTGCTTGTGTTTTGCATATAATATTCATCACCGAGACAAAATTTGATTATCATGTGAAACCAGGTATTTTTATCGGTTATCCCTTTGCTCAAAAGGGCCATCAAATTTTTTCTATTGTCACCCGTCAAACATACACCAGTAACGATATCATTTTTCATGAGTATATTTTCCCATATGCCAACATCTAATACCATGCTACAAACCCCAACCGTGTCTTACCTTTACTTGTCCCCGACCATTGCCCACCATCACCCATTTCGGACCCACAACAATCTTTTCCTTCTCAAAACATTCCCTGCACCTGCCACCACAATCTTCTCTCCCAACTGGACCCCACCTCCACTCATACCCCACCCACCGAGATCAAGTTTCGAGCACCTCTTCTTCACGTTCTTTCTTTGCTCTCCTTCCTCTTCAACTGCCATGATGAATCCCCACTACCCCCATCTTCTGAAACAAGGTTTTCCAATATTCTTTCTGGAATCTCTGCGGATGCTTATTCATTTTCCCCATATTACATTCACCATTCGAATAGTCTTGGGACTACTCTTGTCTCCAAAGTTCTTACTGGCGACCACTATTACAACTGGTCGTGTGCTATGTATATGGTTTTGAATGCCAAAAATAAATTGGATTTCAAGGATGGTTCTCTCCCTCGACCTGAAAAATCACCTCTTATCGATATAAATGTAGTAAATAACTTTTTTTTTTTTTTTACCAATGTTCAAGACTTTATTGAAATGCTAAAAAGAAATTACATCAGAAGAAACAATAATAGAATCAAGACCAACGCCCCCTGTAGCCAAAGAATCAGCAACCTCATTAGCCTCTCGAAATACATGGGAGAAAGAAATAGATACGGAAGTCGAGACATCCAAAATTCATAGCCACAGAGACCGAAGTTCCCAGGGAACAGATTGCTCTTTCCTACACCATTTATGAAGTTCAAATAATTCCCTTCAACAATACAAATGTTCCCCAAGTTGCGGTGTTAAAAAATAAGCAATCCCCTGAGTAAATCGCTCATCTCTGCAAGATTCTAAGTTGACACACCAATAGGTCCTGTATAGGAAAGAATATTGTTCCCAAAACAATCTCTAATAATTCCCCCAATACATGCCGGACCTGGATTACCCATTGGGCTACCATCAAAATTAATCTTAAGGTATCCAAAGGAAGGAGCACACCATAAAGTTTTAGATCTAGCTTTTCTCACTCCAAGTGTAAAAAGATTGGAGAGGTTGGACATGACATCCAGTTTAGTAATTCCCCATTCCTTCTTGGTCATAGAAAGAGAATACCAAATAGTCTGCTGAATTAATAGAATGACCTTTTGGAAGGGTAAGACTACACCTTTAAAAGTCCTTCTATTCCTTTCTTTCCAAATTTCCCACAACATCATACTTACTGCAATCTTCCAGACAATTCTCCCTGTCTTAAGAAGAAAGGGCATTGAGAATTGTGTGAGCATTTCAGATACATTTTACGGCATAACCATAGAAACCCCAACCAAATTAAACAACCAGGGCCAGATTTAGGAGGAGAAAGGGCAATGCGTCAACACGTGTGTAACAGATTCCCCATCTTATTTGCAAAGTAAATAGACATTAGTCAAAATCTTACCTCGCTTCATAAGGTTATCAATAGTCAAATTTTTGTGTTGTGCTGCAAGCAAGATAAAAAGCTGAACTTTATGGGGAATAGATCATTTCCAAATATGGACATTCTCAGGAAAGGACCACCTATAGCGATCATGGAACAACAAATTGTAACTGGATTTTACTGAGAAAATAGCATCACTCTCAATCTCTCATACCATCTCGTCTACAAAATCATGTGAGATATAAACTTTTTTCAACAATTCCATCAAGGCACACTATTGGGAGAAAATAACATTACTCAGCCTCCTGTATCTGAGATTGATATTCCAAAACAACCTATCCCCTCTTCTTTCTACTACATCTCCAACAAACAAATCTGGTTCAGCAACCACATGGAAAAGGTTAGGGAAAGCAATTTTAAGAGTGAACATTCCAATCCACTTATGATGTCAAAATAGGGCCTGCCAGCCATTACCAATAATTTATTACTATGTACAATCCCTCGTGAACATTCCAATTCACTTGTGAAATATTACTATGTACAATCCCTAATAATTTATTACTCCTTTCCATAGAAGACTGAGATTCTCTATATCGTATATTTCTGGAGAGGGCTTTTCATCGCATAAGAAGCACTTTCATAACTAAACAAGCATGAAGCCATCTCCTCACCAAATACATCAAAATGCATTGGATGTCCCTTGGATGAGGGACAGCACTTTCCCCCACACAACACTACTACTGTTATCATCAACACTATTTCTTTTATTTGAAATATTTTAAATCTCTTCTCATCGTCTTTTCTTTGTTGGCAATTTCTTTTCCATCATTTAGTATAGGGAAGAGTAGTATAGGGAAGAGAAAAGAAGAGAAAGCCTAACATACACATGGTTTATAAAGCATGTACCATTTTACTAGATATATTTGCCACCCCAGCCAATATATTGGAGACTGGGGAAACGAGAGAGAATGTTAGGAGAGCATATTGCATGAATGCATGCTACATGGTTGTGTACCTGACTTGGCCGAGTGGCGAGGCTGAGTACACCGAGTTGTGTGTACAGTTCAGGGCATTTATAAAATTCAAAAGAAAAAAAAATTATAAAAGTTTTGATATGCTATAGTAATTTTTCATACATGAATTAGATATATTTGGCCAAGATTGGTGAGTATTTTTTGTTACATCCATTTTTTTATTTTTTAAAATATCTCAAATTATAAATTACCTTTTTTTTTAAATCCATGTTTTTCTACTTTTTTTAACTTTATTTTATCTTTTTAAAGGTGTTTTAGGTTTGATTTCCTTCTAATATATGCTTTTTTCAATTTTTTCTTAATTTTTTTAAAAGTTTTTTTGAGCCTTTTGGCCATGTGTTGGGCTTAGCAGAGTTTACAGGTCTCAGCCGAATAACTCACCTCGACATAGCTATATACTTGTTCCCTTGGGCAAAACAAGCTTATTAGGAGAGTTACTTATATCTAAAACTTTGAGATCAGAGAAGTTTTAAATATTGATAATAGCATGAAACGCCTTTAATTCAGGTGGTATTACTAACAAATAATCCCTATCATCTATCATGCAAATGATAGACCAAGATTTATATAGCCGACCTTAAATAAATTAAAAAAAAACTTGAACAATGATGATGATGTCATTCATCCAGATATGGAGATAGGTGCCCCAAATCATGCACTATATTCCAATGGTGCATGTGAGGCTTTTCTTATTAACAATTAACAAAGTTTACTTACTTTTTAAGCAGCACAAACCAAGATGAGAGACTGTTTAAGACAACTTCGCCGACTTAGTGTCCCTTAGTGCCACAACAACAACAACATTAAAGTGGCTTGAGATTGGAGCCGAGTTGGTGGCTTGAGGCTAAAGTGCTTAATCTTCTTTTATCAATTGCTTAAAATTCGTAATATTAATTAACCCATGACTTTAAACCCTAAAACGGGCTTTAACCGTACAAAACCATTGAAACTGGATGCCGAAAGCAACCTGTCCCAATCGAATGGTTCCCCATACGCTTATTCTCTCTCCAAATGAAGCCTTTTGGATAAGGACGAAAGACAAAAGGCGGCCTCATGTCCCCTATACAAAGCATCACCTCTTTTTTGCACCATGTGATCCCGTCCCTTTTTGTTGCAAACCCCAAAATACATGCACTTTCCCGCCGGTTGCTCTCCCTCTCTCTCTCTTAGCCCAAAATTCATCCATTTTCTCCGCTTTACAATTCGTCCCAGTGTAAGAAGCCATGACTCACCCCGAGAACACGCCCCTGGCCGGGCATAATAACTCGGCCTGAGTTAGATAGGTCTTGGTCAGGACAAAAAGTGTTTAAAAAATAAAAATAATTAAAATTTCCAAAAAATATATAAATATTTGTTTAAGGTAAAACTAAGAATGACTTACATACGGACCTTAAATTTTTTCTTTAAATACGCAATTTTTTTTTATAGGTAGAAATTACAAAGAAGGTCGATCCATCTATTTTTTATTTTTTTCAAAATTTCCCTTCGATCTTGGGATGGAATCCTCGGTCTGGATTTTAATATTTTTTTTCTTTTTTCTTTAGTAGGGTTGTGTTCCAAGCTTTAGGCTAATGCGCTACTAATGAAAAACTACAAAAAAATATAATTAAAATTCAGTCCAAGGACATAAGGGCAATTTTGAAAAAATAAAAAAGGGGTTCACCAACCTTTTTTGTAATTTCCACTAGCATTTCATAGCTTAGAAAAAAAAAGTAGGATCTGTACGTAAATCAATCTAAAATTAAAAAAAAAATTCTATATAGGGCTAAAAAAGTAAAAAAATATCAACTTCTAACCGGGGTATTTTTGAAATGATTCAAAACAAATTATAAAAATAAGTATTCATGTACAAAATACATGAATCTACACCAAAATGATAGAAAATATAAAAATACATATTACAAATAAATTTCTTATTATTTTGAATTTTCTATATGTTTTTTGAAAAAAAAAATTAAGATCCGGTAGGTTGACCTCCAAACCGAACTCAGATACTCGGGCTCGAGTTACTCGGTTAAGCAGGATTAACCGAACATTGATTCATCATATCCTTCCTCTCTCTCTCGCTCTCTCTCTCTCTCTCTCTCACTCATCCTCCCTCTCTATCTCTCTAGAACTTATCTTTTTACAAACCGAATCCTACGAACAAAAGTAGCAGAGCTAGTGACAATAAAATAGAAGTCTACAACCTTCATTTTTTGCCCTATAAATATGCCCATGTCCCCCGCAACAATTCTCCCCGCTTCCTCTCCTATGAAGGAAAGGAAAAGCACAAGAAAGAAAGATACAAAGTGTGAATTAAGTAAGAAGAAGGTTCTCATAGAGCTAGTGGTGGTGCATGTGCCTAAACTGATTAGAGCTCTAACCTCATATTCCTTAGATTTGCCTATATAACTCACACAACTTCTTCATATACTCCTTCCCTCTTCATTTTGCTCTCTCTTCTTCCCTTCAAGAGTCCTCTGTGGTCTCCCTTTCCCTGTTCTATTATCTCTTTGCCCATTTGTTAGACATGGGGGAGTCCAAACAGGTTACAGTTTTATTTTTTTTGGGCTTTGTTATTGAGTCTTTCTATTGATCTTTAATTCTTGTGAGATGATTTTGTTTTTCTTAGAGGTAGATCACTTGGTTTAAGAAATTTATAGGCTATTTTATTTTAGTTTTTTCTTTGAATGTTATGTTTCTAAGCTGCTTTTGTTTGCAGGAAGAGGCTAAGGTCGAGGCTCAGCCAGAGGCTAAACCAGTAGAGGAGAAGAAAGAAGAGAAGACAGAGGAGAAGAAAGAAGAGAAGAAAGAGGAGATCAATGTACAAGTTCCTACCATCTTGTGGGTAGATTTGCATTGCGTTGGCTGTGCCAAGAAAGTAGAGAGATCCATTAGGAACTTCAGAGGTCTCTCTCTCTCTCT
>NW_006498846.1:689167-700238 GCF_000471905.2 Amborella trichopoda
ATATATATATATATATATGGGCAATGATCTAATGCAACGGTTGTATCATAGTATAATGCAATCACACTTCTAGAAAACCATGTTTGTGGTATTTGTATGACCCAAAATTTTGAACATACACTCTCTTCGTCTCAATAATCAATATCAAAAAAGAAAAAGTTTGATTTGAACCCTAGATATGGTAAAAATGAGTCTCCTTCCAACAATGATATCGACCATTCATTTGGTGAATTTCAAGATCTTAGTCTTTACAAACTCAAAATCATTTTTTTCTTCTTTAACATTGTTCATCTAATGATAATAAAGCCATCTAAAAAATTAGGAAAAGACTAAATCCTTATTAAGGCCTACATCTAAGCATCTTATCAAAATGGACGGCCTATGTTAATTGGGCTAAAAAAATACTTTCGAGGTTGCGTTTTCAAATTTTTCTTTTTTTTAATTGTTCATTCGAATGAAAAGAGTGCATATTTTAAAATTTTGGATCAAACAAATGGTCTTAACATAGTTTTTGAAGATTGTTGCATTATACTATGATACAACCGTTGTTCATGGTGGAGGATTATTTTTGAGTCTATCATGTAAAGGTTTAGCATCGATAGCCAAATTAGGATAAAAAATCACTAACATAATTTAAACATCCTAAGAATCTTTGAAGTTCTTTTTTGTCAAGTATTTGATCAGGGAATTTATCAGCAAATTGTATAGATCTGTCTATCGGAATAATAGTGCCATGATTTATCATGTGTCCTAAAAACCTAATATTGGTTTTAAATAAGGTGATCTTTTTAGCAGACACTACTAACCCAGCATTTTCTCAAGCAACGTATTGATACCAAAGAACAACTACTCAGGTATACTTCTAAGGCCTGGAATCCAACCCAGAAAAACTATTCCATGGTTAAAAAAGAATTATTAGCCATTGTTCATTGTGTTACCAAATTCCAAAGTGATATTCTCAATCAGCAATTTCTTATACGAACTGACTGCAAAGCAGCCAAGGACATTCTGCAAAAAGATGTTCAAAATTTTGTTTCCAAACAAATATTTGCTCGCTGGCAGGCTATCCTGTCCGCCTTCGATTTTCAAATTGAAGGGGGGGCAACACTGACGCCAACGACGAAGAATCACCACTGTCCTTGGCACTACAGCTTTTCGAAGCTAATAGAAATAACAATATTACACTTTCACCTTCACCTCATTCCATGGGTTCTCGTGGCAATTCTCGCAACGATAAACGCCCAATGAATATAATACCATTCAAAGGTGACTTTCCGCCTTTGGCAACCCTTTCACCTTCAAATATCTCCTATACATCAGATAACCTACCCTGAGGATAATACCTCAAATCCTATATATACTCTAGCCCAATCAAAATCCACTTCAAGACCTACTATGCCTAAGTCCTCATATATTGAACGAGCCTATTTGATAGACATCACTATTGATGAACATCATATCAATACAGACCCTATTAAACTTGCTCCTTTATATTTGATCAACCATCTAAACCCGACCAATGGGGTTAAAAACCGAGAATATTATAAGGCTATTCTTATGGAAACAGGGTCCATCTCTGTTGTCCATATTATTACCAGCAGAACACTCGAGTAATTGCTTACTCAAAAATCCAAATAAAGAAACTGCTTTCTTATGATGGGTGGGGTAACAATCCCGCTCAAGGCAAGAAATTACACAACCCAGATTTCTCATACAAATATTACAAATATGCCGAATATATTGAAGCCTGGCATAAATTCTTTTACTACCAAAATCCAAACAATACTCACAGCTGGTACATCCAGTTCCGGTTACCTGTTTTTGAAAGATTCCCCACATGGTTTAAAAACTGGTTTTTAGTATGGGGATCAACAACTTCAATTTTACCTCCTGCTTTCAAAACAGTGCAGGAACAATTTGTGCAATACAACAATATTGATAATACTATTGACACTCACCTTTACTTCATGGCATTATACCAAATCCCATAGATCATGAAATGGGAATATATTATCTCTGTCAATAATACGGCTGACCATACTTATATTCCTAGACTGGGCAAAACCATCTCAGTCAAATGGTGAGACATATTTAACATGGATCCCACAACCGACACTCCTAAAAAAATACCCCAGAAAACACCTATATATCAACCAAGCCCAAATACAGCCAATACCTCTTTTGATTTCCCTACATATTTGAGAAACATGCTCCAATCCAATCCCAATGCCTCAAAAGAAATGTTAGAGCAACAAATGAAAGAAATATTTACTGAGGCAGGACGAAAACCGGTGTCCTCAAAAGAAACTGTCTAGTCCTCCCCACTACACACCAATAGATACTTACAACTCAGTGAAGCAGATCCAGAAGAGGAAACAGATCCGGAAGAAGAAGATCCAGATGAATGTAGTCAAAGACCATAAGCTTCACGACAAAGTTCCACTGACAAAGCTCCGTAAAAGACAAAGCTCCACCGACAGAAAAGACAAAAAAGACTATTCAAAGATGTCGTTCATTGTGCCCACTTTTATAAACGACAACAAAGGCACTGTACATAAAGTAGTTCACTGTGCCCACTTCCCCGACAAATATCACTGTGCAAGATGCTACTACTGTAGCCACGTCATAAGAAACAAAAAGAGTTACTGTACAAAGATGCTTTTCAAAGCATCCTTTTCTTTTATTTTTTGTCTTCTTCTTTTTTGTTTGATTCCTCCGCTGTCTTCTCTCCCTTTTGGTCTTATCTCCTTTGCTTCGCCTCGAAGTAACCTCGCCTATATAAGGAGGTTCTCTCTTCTTTAATCCTCAGGTCGATCACTCCTCAGTCCAAAGCCTTATTCCCTTGCTTAACCCCCTTCAGAGATCTCAACCCTCTCTGGGTTCTGAGCTTCTCCTCTAAGCTCCACTTCCTCTGCTCCGCCTCCACTTCTCATCTCTTCTCTTCCTCTACTACTTTTCTCTCTCTTTGGAGATACTGCATCATCCTCATCATCAAGCTATCTTGACCTCATAGCTTCATATCTATTCACCTACCAGGTTCTATCTCTCCTCTTTTCTTTTATATCAGCATGTGTGATTGCAATATAAATTCTCTGCCTTCCTCTTGCCCTCAACACTGGAAACTCTTTTCCAGTTATTGCATATGTAAACAGTAAGTGTGTTGTTTTAGTTTCATATTTTCAGTTTAGTTTCTCTACCCTGTAATCTTTCAGATATAGTCCGTAATCCCTTAACCTGTTTGTAATAATGTGGTTTGTCTGTAAGATTATACTTTGTCTAATACAATTTGTCTCAGTTTGAATGAATGATTGTTATGAACAAATATTATGCAATTTAAAATATTATTTAGTTTAAAAATAGGAGATTTCAACCACACACAGTGGTTAGTCATTGATATATCAGTAATACCTTTTATTTGTATAATTCTATTCTGTCTCAATTTTTACAGAATTTTACAAGAAATAGTCAAATATAATAGCATGATATTCACATACTTACTCTAAACAATACCATAAGATTTTATTGTAGATCTTGGCACGTGTTGGTATCAGAGCCAAACAGTAAAACTGTTAGAGTTAAACGTTACAAGATTACTGTAGAAACCTACTTAAATTTACATCTAAGAAAGTTGGTCCGAGAGTTAAGGCAAGAGACGAAAGGACAAGTCTAGGCAAAGTACCCGCCAAGGCCAGGAAGAGCCGCTTAGGGGAACACGCTGGACCCTTGATCGTCCAGATTGTCATTATCCGCAACCTACAGATGGCAAATTTAATTAGGAATCTTAAAGGTAATCATGCAACTTCATCTCAAACATTAAGAGTTAAAAATAAGGAACATATTATTATAAATGATATTGAAGATCATATTCAAAATTGGAATATACCCAAAGTACCAATAACAGATATTTATCATAAAGGATCATTTAAATTCAAACGAGGTTATGCTGTAAAGACAGTAGAAGAAAGTTGTCTGTAACTCAGAATCAAGAAGACTTTCAACTACTATCAAGAAAAATTATTGAAACACATAAAGAAAATAGTTATAAATATTTACATATTGGGCTTATTCAAATAGCCATTAAACCTTTAACCCGACTAGGGTTAAACACTTCTGTGCTTGTATACCTAAGAGATACAAGACACAATAATTTCACAGATTCACTCCTAGGCATGGTTGAATCCAGCCTATGCAGTGGACCCATATATTTTAACTGTTTTCCAAATTTTTCGGTTTCTTTAACAGATCCAAATATCTTTAGATATACTATCAATAAATCTGAAAACTCATGGATTTAATATGACTCATGGTTCTCAAAATCTAGCAATAGTATACAGAATATATTATAAAGTAATGATACTTTATGTCCTAATATTATGCGAATGGATAAGAAAGACCAGACCATATTATTTCAAACAAATATGCAAAAATCAAATACAATTATACCTAAAACAATTAATTGGTCAGATATTATGCTACCTCAGTCTTGGGCACTACAAAATGTAAACCAACCCCAAGAAGTACCGAGAAATAATATTCCAAACCAAATAATTGAACATCCAGATGGAAATATTGAAATAAAATTTCAACAATCCAGAATCAAAGATGACATAGACATTAATAGGAAATGAAATAAAAAACCTTTAACACCTGCTAGAAAATCCTGTCATACTCCTAATGTCATCATACTTCCTCCTCCTCCTTCCCAACCAACACCATCTTCTGACTTCCACTTACAAGGAGTAAGAAGAACAGCCGATCATGTAATTCTTCCTACATACACTCCTGAACCAAGTATAGAAGAATTTCAAATACTTACATTACAAATAGAAGATGATATAGAAGAAGAAATAACTTTTCATACATATACGGATGAATATATAGCAGCCTATTTAGCCGCTAAATTAGAAAGAAAAAGAAAGAAAATTAATATTAACTATATTAAACAAGACTATCTTTCTGAAGAAAATAAAAATATTAGAAATTGGTATCTTAAAACATTTCAGCCCAGATTAATAGAATTAATGCATAAAAAATATAACAAATATCTCAAAAAAGAAAGAGAAACAAAAGGATTTGTTATCTGGTTAAAAGAAATATGTATTCAATATAATATTAATATTCCCTCATTCGATACTATCCAAACTTTAGAAGAAAAAACATATATCAGTAGTGATGGTACAACCACTGCTACTACACACCCTCCTGAAAAAAGTATAATACTCAAAGGAGTAACTCCATCAACTAAAGGAGAACCACCTCAATCATTATATGATATAATTGCAACACCATATAAAGTTCTACCCAAGGAGTTAGGGAAAAGACAAGAATTAATTCCCCATATTGTAGAACAAAATAATTATACAAACTTATATATGCAGTCTTTAGGAAAACAAGCAGAAAGAATAGAAAGACTAGTTTCAAAGGAAGTAACACCTTCCCTTCCTAAAGCAGTTTTGTTTAAACCACCTCTAGAACTGAATAAAAATAAATTTCATATTGGAGAAAATAATAAAACCCTAATGGACCAGTTAATAGCTAAATTATCCCAATTAGACATAAAAGGAATTTCTTCGCCCAAAATCAGTATTCCTACACCAACTATACCTAGTCCAATACCTGAATCTTCAGATAAAGGAAAAGCCAAAATACCAGAGTATGAAACAATGATGCTCCAAGAAGAACCAATCATAGAAGATACTTTACAAAACCGCTTTCATGGATACTACACCGATTGATCTGAATAGAATAGCTTATGGTAAAAATTGGAAACCTATTACAGCCTTACCATATCATAAAAGACCCACACCTATTGACGTTCAACTTGAAGAAGACACTATACAACAAGTTGTGCCATATTCAGGGAGATCAATAGTCAATTAGACAATAGATGGTTTATCAGAATTAAAAATATTAGATGTCATGAGGCACATGACAATGTTTGCTTCTGCAAACAAAATGGCAGGCAACCCGGGTCAAGAAGTTGCTAAAGCAATAGTAACTGGGTTCACTGGCTGGTTAAGGGGATGGTGGGATTTCTATGTAGATGATGAAACTAAGAATAGAATCTTTACCAATACAAGACAATGGACCGCCAGGAATGAACAAAATCAAGAAATAATTTATACTGAAAGTGATGCCGTCAACACCTTAATATATACCATTACACTTCATTTCGTAGGAAGCACAGCATTATTAGCAGCCAGATCAGAAGATCTGCTCTCCAATCTTCGTTGTCCTACATTATCTCATTATAAATGGTATAAAGATGTATTTTTCTCACGATTATTAATACGAGAAGACTGTCAGTTAGACCACTAGAAAGAAAAATTCATAGCCGGACTACCATATTTATTTACCGAAAAAGTCAAAGATAGACTAAGAAAGAAACATAAGCAAAATGTATTGGTACATTTTGATACTTCGAAGATATTCCTGTTTGATTTATTGACAATGGATATAAAAGAGTAAGGAATGGGACTCCAAGTATAACTGCTTGGCTTAACCCTTTGACCATAATAAATGGTGTATTAATACATTGACGATTATTACAAACAGAAGCATTAGATAATTTATAATTGATAAATAATCTACTTCCATCTGCTGTATTTAATATTTGAGTTGTCTTATCAAAATATTTTGAAGGTACTAAAGCTTCATTGATAAATTGAGAGCAGCCCCTGAATCTATTAAGGCTGAAGTTTCGAAACTATAATCTTTTGCAATTATGATTTTGACTTGAATGAACCATTTTTGAATCATGATTTTATCTATTACATTAACAGAGGGAATGGTTATCAAATGAGGTTTGGCTTCTAAAGTTTCTGGTATATCTTCTGATGGATCTGGCTCATAAGTCATGAGTTGATCAAATTCTATTTCATCTGTATCAGTTTCTGGTTGAGATAATTGTTATAATTCTAAAGTTTTAATCCTATTTTTTAATTGATATACTTTTTTTTTTATTTATTTGATTTCCTGCTTTAAGTCTGAAATCGAAGGTTCTTTTTGTTGAGAAGTATGTTGTTTCATAATTGAAGCAAAATTGTATTCATCAGGTGATTTACTTTTTGGAGGTGTTTTTGCTTTTGTTTTTGTTAATGTGATAAATTTTATGATTACAGATCTTTTTTCCTCTGGATCTGTAATTTTTTCAATAATATCTAATATTAAATTATCTTCTTGAGTAAGTGTATGAAGATTATGTGTAGGTATAGGACAACTACAACTATTATCTTACATTCCATTCATACTGGCCAAATGGTACATTAAATGTGTTTTGTATTTATCTTGTTCTTGGATTTGTATCTGTCAATATCCAGACTTCATATCAAATTTAGAACAGATACAAGCATTGGCTACTCTATCTAATAAATCTTTTTTATTTGGGATAGGATAGCGAATCCATCTTAAGACTTTATTAAGAGGTTTATAATTTATAACTAATCTGGGAACCCCTCTTTCTTTTTCAGCATTTTTATAAAAAGCTGCACAGCTCCAAGGTGAGGAGCTTGGTCTTATTAATTTCTTTAATTGGAGATCACTGATTTCTTTACGACACATTTCTAGTAAAGTAGTATTCATTTGTATTGGTCTAGCTTTTGTAGGTATTTATTTTTCATCAAATCCTTGTTCATATGGTAAAGAAATACTATGCTTTTTCCTTTCCCAAAAAGCATAGGGATGCTCACTGCATATAGAAGTTTCTATTTGTTGTTGTATTGATTGAATCTTTTGTTGGATCAAAGGATTTTGTACTTGTTCTTCTATATGCTTATATTTAAGGTCTTGTTTTAAAGTACAGAGAAATTTTTCTTTATTCTGTAACTGATCTTTAACATTATTAATTTATGTTGATCTATAGATTATCTGATGAAGAATTGGAAGAATCAGATGATTCAGTCCATAAAAGGTCATCATCCTGAATATTTTCTATATGTGATTCAGTGGAATTGGAAGATGTAGAATCATAATTGATTATATGATATAATTTTGATTTAATTGTGTCATCTAAATGTAATGATTCTATTTTCTTTTTTAATTTACATTGGTGTTTATAATGACCAACCTTTCCACATTTATAACATACTGGAAGCTTCTTTTTATTCTTTGTATTTGGAGAGAATTTATTTATAAATTATCTTTTAGATTTTTTGTATTGTTTATGTACTTTATTGGCTTTGGATTTATACTTGTCTTTCTTATATTTTTTATTTTTCTTATATAATTTTTCAGGCATATTTTTCTTATCAAGATAATATCCATGTTCACAAAAGTCACAAAGTTCTTTCCTCTTGGTAATTTGTTGTTTATCCAATTGTCTTTTGAGTTTCATATCTGTACATAAAGCGAGGCCTTCAGCACATATTTCTGCTGAGAGTTCTCCTAGTGTATAAGCTGAGTATACTATAATTCCATGAAAAAATTCCTTTTATGTCTAATTGGGATAATTTAGCTATTAACTGGTCCATTAGGGTTTTATTATTTTCTCCAATATGAAATTTATTTTTATTCAGTTCTGGAGGTGGTTTAAACAAAACTGCTTTAGAAAGGGAAGGTGTTACTTCCTTTGAAACTAGTATTTCTATTCTTTCTGCTTGTTTTCCTAAAGACTGCATATATAAGTTTGTATAATTATTTTGTTCTACAATATGGGGAATTAATTCTTGTCTTTTCCCTAACTCCTTGGGTAGAACTTTATATGGTGTTGCAATTATATCATATAATGATTGAGGTGGTTCTCCTTTAGTTGATGGAGTTACTCCTTTGAGTATTATACTTTTTTCAGGAGGGTGTGTACTAGCAGTGGTTGTACCATCAGTACTGATATATGTTTTTTCTTCTAAAGTTTGGATAGTATCGAATGAGGGAATATTAATATTATATTGAATACATATTTCTTTTAACCAGATAACAAATCTTTTTGTTTCTCTTTCTTTTTTGAGATATTTGTTATATTTTTTATGCATTAATTCTATTAATCTTGGCTGAAATATTTTAAGATACCAATTTCTAATATTTTTATTTTCTTCAAAAAGATAGTCTTGTTTAATATAGTTAATATTAATTTTCTTTCTTTTTCTTTCTAATTTAGCGGCTAAATAGGCTGCTATATATTGATCCGTATATGTATGAAAAGTTATTTCTTCTTCTATATCATCTTCTATTTGTAATGTAAGTATTTGAAATTCTTCTATACTTGGTTCAGAAGTGTATGTAAGAAGAATTACATGATCGGCTGTTCTTCTTACTCCTTGTAAGTGGAAGTCAGAAGATGGTGTTGGTTGGGAAGAAGGAGGAGGAGGAAGTATGATGACATCAGGAGTATGACAGGATTTTCTAGCAGGTGTTAAAGGTTTTTTATTTCTTTTCCTATTAATGTCTATGTCATCTTTGATTCTGGATTATTGAAATTTTATTTCAATATTTCCATCTGGATGTTCAATTATTTGGTTTGGAATATTATTTCTCGGTACTTCTTGGGGTTGGTTTGCATTTTGTAGTGCCCAAGACTGAGGTAGCATAATATCTGACCAATTAATTGTTTTAGGTATAATTGTATTTGATTTTTGCATATTTGTTTGAAATAATATAGTCTGGTCTTTCTTATCCATTCGCATAATATTAGGACATAAAGTATTCATTACTTTATAATATATTCTGTATACTATTGCTAGATTTTGAGAACCATTAGTCATATTAAATCCATGAGTTTTCAGATTTATTGATAGTATATCTAAAGATATTTGGATCTGTTAAAGAAACCGAAAAATTTGGAAAACAGTTAAAATATATGGGTCCACTGCATAGGCTGGATTCAACCATGCCTAGGAGTGAATCTGTGAAATTATTGTGTCTTGTATCTCTTAGGTATACAAGCACAGAAGTGTTTAACCCTAGTCGGGTTAAAGGTTTAATGGCTATTTGAATAAGCCCAATATGTAAATATGTATAACTATTTTCCTTATGTGTTTCAATAATTTTTCTTGATAGTAGTTGAAAGTCTTCTTGATTCTGAGTTACAGACAAACTTTCTTCTACTGTCTTTATAGCATAACCTAGTTCGAATTTAAATGATCCTTTATGATAAATATCTGTTATTGGTACTTTGGGTATATTCCAATTTTGAATATGATCTTCAATATCATTTATAATAATATGTTCCTTATTTTTAACTCTTAATGTTTGTGATGAAGTTGCAAGATTACCTTTAAGATTCCTAATTAAATTTGCCATCTGTAGGTTGCGGATAATGACAATCTGGACGATCAAGGGTCCAGCGTGTTCCCCTAAGCGGCTCTTCCTGGCCTTGGCGGGTACTTTGCCTAGACTTGTCCTTTCGTCTCTTGTCTTAACTCTCGGACCAACTTTCTTAGATGCAAATTTAAGTAGGTTTCTACAGTAATCTTGTAACGTTTAACTCTAACAGTTTTACTATTTTACTGTTTGGCTCTGATACCAACACGTGCCAAGATCTACAGTAAAATCTTATGGTATTGCTTAGAGTAAGTATGTGAATATCATGCTATTATATTTGACTATTTCTTGTAAAATTCTGTAAAAATTGAGACAGAATAGAATTATGCAAATAAAAAGTATTACTGATATATCAATGACTAACCACTGTGTGTGGTTGAAATCTCCTATTTTTAAACTAAATAATATTTTAAATTGCATAATATTTGTTCATAACAATCATTCATTCAAACTGAGACAAATTGTATTAGACAAAGTATAATCTTACAGACAAACCACATTATTACAAACAGGTTAAGGGATTACGGACTATATCTGAAAGATTACAGGGTAGAGAAACTAAATTAAAAATATGAAACTAAAACAACACACTTACTGTTTACATATGCAATAACTGGAAAAGAGTTTCCAGTGTTGAGGGCAAGAGGAAGGCAGAGAATTTATATTGCAATCACACATGCTGATATAAAAGAAAAGAGGAGAGATAGAACCTGGTAGGTGAATAGATATGAAGCTATGAGGTCTATATATATATATATATATATATATGGAAGATGAGAAGATAGAGATGATCTAGTAGAAAGATAGAGATTAACCC
>NW_006498846.1:701793-786518 GCF_000471905.2 Amborella trichopoda
TTTTATACGGATGCAACCTTTAAACAATCCAATTAAAGGTGCACCTCTAACTTTATCATAACATGTAATTTTGGTGTAAAACATTCTTAGGATTATCTTAAAATCTATTTTCATATCTAATTAGAAATTTTAAATTCCAAAAATGGTTAAAATCAAGTAGATCTATAAATATATGAAAATCTTGAAAATGGACAGTCTAGATAATGTGTTGCAATATGCACTATTTCTTGCACTCGAAAACTTTTTTTTTCATACTCATACATCTCGATGTCGAGATGATCAATTAGAGAATCTTTCAATACTAAAACAACATTTCCGATAGATTTTTGAGGTGTATGTGTGACTCTACATTTTAAGGTTACAACCTTATATAAACTTTTCCCAATATATATGTGTGTGTGGAGGGTGGGGCAGGGGGGACGGGGGAAGACTCAGATGATGACGATGATGATGATAGGGGGGTAATACAGTCACAGGGTACCCATAGACACTCTGCTTCTTGATATAGTTGTGGCCCAACTGCTCAGTTGAACATAACTCATTTTTCTCTCTAGGTGAAATGCAACTTATTCGAGTTTCCATTGACTTAATGACATATCTTTCTTCTTGGGAGCTTGTCATAGAGAGATTCATTACTGTGATAGCATTGCAATCCTGAACAATGTGAAGGGTCTCAAGTTTCTCTGAAGAGACTCCTTGTGTCCATTAAACATATGAATATACAGATTGGTTTTTTATAGATAAATTATCAATGATAATAATAAAAATAAATCATATACTATACCCAGGCTTATCATAAATACAAGATATTGTATTTACCCTTCTCAAATATACATATTATAATATATACCTTCTATATTAAGCTGATACACAATATATATTTTCTTTTCACACTCCCCCTCAAACTCAAGATGCTATGAGAGAGTGCAGCTGGAGTTTGAACATTAATTACAGAAACGAGCAATTTGATCTTCAGGTGCATAGCGTCACCAGTAGAAGCAGTAATTGTCGTGCTCATATTGCTTGATCAACAAGCACAAAAAGTAGCGGCGGATCAACAAGCCTTAGGAACATATAAATTTTAGATCTTTACTGAAGACAGAAAAACAGTCAAGACAGCCGAGAAAAACAAAATGATAGTTGGAAGAGCCAATAAATTCAGCAGCTCGCCGACCAGAACAGACATGATCGAGTAACAAAAAAGCAAACTTGATCATACAAAAATATTTCAGAGCATTTTTCTTCTTGAGGTCGGGTTGCAAATGGTCAAAGAACATGATCGAGTAATAGAGTAATAGACTCGATCTTACAAACAATAAGAGACTGAGCAAAGGTTAAATCATAATAATGCATTTTTATTTTTATTTTTATTTTTATTTCAGAGGGGGGGTGGGGGGTGGTTTTTCATAAGAGTTTCAGAGGGTAAATGATAATATTGGACAGAGTTGGCGGGGTGAGATTTTAGACAGATCTAGACCTTGATATCAAGATCCAGAGGCATAAACAGACATAAGGGCGATTTTTCAGATGGAGCAGATTGGCCATTTTCAGAGGCCATTTTTCAGAGGTGGATTCAGAGGCAGGTTCTAGATCAGATTTTAGAAAGAGTTTTCAGAGGCTGTTACTCAAAGGTCGTTTGATTTCAAAGGGAAGACAGTGATGTCAGATATTGTAATTTTTCAGATGCCATTTTCAAATGGTTGTTTTCATATGATCGTTGACTTCAAATTTGGGAATTTTTTTATTTTTTTTTTTTCACGAAGAAAACCTAAGAGACCCTGTGATTTTCTAGAGACCGAAGCCCTAGATCAAAATTCTAGTCAAAAGGACAATTTAACAACAATATAGTGAAGGTTATTCGTTGGAAGCACCAAAGGGATAAATCTTCATAATGATACCATAGATCGGTTAAGAATCCCCAAAAACATTTCAGAAGCCCTAACCCCAAATACCAACTTCTGGTCAAAACAAGACAGCTTAACACAAATAGATCTAAACTCCAAAATAAAGGAAAAATAAGATATATTAAGATCAATTAACAGGGGGGTATGATCAGTATTTGCATAACAAACATGAATCACGCATAGAACTAATGATCAAGACGAAATCCATAGAAACTCGAAACCGTCACCCTAGAAATCCAAAAACCAACAAAGAAAGGAAAAATTACTGTTAATCGAGAGAGGAGAACGAGATCTAAAAGGTGAGAACAATGTCTTTTAGATCTAATAGAAGAGATTGTAGAAAAAGCAGAAAGAATTTGCAGAGAGTCGAAACACAACTCGACATAAGGGCACCGACTGGGTGAGCAACAAACTCGTCTTGAGAATTGGCAATGACGCTTCAAAGACGAGGAATAGACATAGCGAATTGAACCTTGTTCTGATACCATGTGAAGAGTCTCAGATTTCTCTAAAGAGACTCCCTGTGTCCTTTAAACATATGAATATAGTCTTTTATTGACAAATTATAGATGATAATAATAAAAATAAATTTTATACTATACTCAGACTTACCATAAATACAAGATATTGTATCTATTATTCCCATTATAATATACACCTTCCATATTAACCTGATAGACAATATATATTTTCCTTTCACAAACACTGTAGCCGGTCAACCAAGTCCTGTACTTCGAAATGGACTCGAGGACTTGCGAATGGTTGATATGCCTCTAACATTCAAGTTGATTTTGTCAACGTAAATGTCAAACATTAATATTGATTTAGTTTTGATGTCTGTGGATCTTCAAGTTGATTTTGTCGACGTAAATGTCAAACATTAATATTGATTTAGTTTTGATGTCCGTGGATCTTCGGTTGTCAATGGCTCTTGTCACTCACATTAGGGTTTCTAATTTTTCAGGAGTTAATTCTTTCCATTTTGAAGGATTGAATCTAGATCTTCCATGAGACCATGACTCAATTATATACCAATGAAACTTCTACCTCTGTCTCCAGAATGGGTTTCTTAGTTGGTTCTCTCATGGCCATGAAAATGATTTTATAGAGAGTGGGAGGCCGTTTTTCAACATTCGACTTCCATCCTAAAATCCTTCAAAAGTGGCCCTCAAAATGTGGAAGCAAGGAGTATGTGCATAGACCACTAGTTAAAAAAAAAAAAAAAAGGATTTTTTGTCTCTAAAATAAAAATACCTCTTTTTTAAATCATTAATTAATATCAATTAGTTTTAACAAAAAAAGGTTTTAACCAATCAAAAAGTTTCATACCAACACATGTTAGGTATCATTGCCACACAAATACCAACATCTCCCATTTGACCATGAAGGCTAAATATGTTATAAGATCTATTTTCAGTTAGTAGATTTACCTTTATGTGCATATTGTCATCATGAGGCTTTTCACCCTATTGTGGTTATCCTTCTCATGATAAAAAGGAAAAATTCACAAATAATCAGATGTGATGGGGTTTTTCACACTATCGATGTTATTACTCTCATGATCGAAATTTTTAATATTAATTTAAGTGAAATTTCTAACTTAAAATTTCTAAGTCCCATCAAATTTATATGCTTAAAAAATGTTTCAACACTTAATCCATTTGTCAAATGGTCTATAATCATACCAGCTAAGGCTATATAACCAGTTATTTCATTCTTTTTAACAAATATCATTGCATTGAAGATTGTTAGATTATATAGAGATTTTTTAAGTTTGTGTACATATCCTTCTGGTTCTTTATATAAATATCTTCTTTTAATTATGCACTCAAGAAAGTTGTTTTAACATTCATTTGAAATAATTCTAAATTATAAGATATTACTAATACTAGGATGATACTAATAGATGTAAATTTGGCCACTGGAGAACAGGTCTTTACATAATCTATACCCTTCTTTTGGTAAACGTTTTAGCTATCAATCTAGCTTTATATTTTTATATGGATACATTTGTATTAAGATTTTTCTTTACGATCCATTTACAACCAATTGCTTTTATATCCTTAGGGAGATCAACCAATTCAAACTTAATTCCTTTTAATGGAATCAAATGTCTAATCCAAGGCTTGAATCCATTCAGTTGGAATCATGTAAGCTAGTAGCTTCATTGTCACTTCAAGGTTCATATATTATATCCTCACTAAATGAGAAATAATTATCTTCATTCATAAGCACATAAAATTCATTTGAGGTGTCTAATTCTTTTCGGTCTATCTAGTACATTAGGCTCATAAGAGCATGCTCACCAGTTGCATAGAGAAATTGAGTAATAAGGTCTTTAAGAACCTTATCATTATCAATTTCGTTTAAGTCAATATGCTTATTTAAAGTACGCTCATCATATATATTTTTTATTCAATACATATCACAGTTTTATACTAAGAATATAGTACCATGGTTATAAAATCTGTAGCCCTTGGACTTTTCTAAATAACCTATAAAAGAGCATTTAATATTTTTATTTTGTAGTTCATCTCTACTTTATGATAGTATAAGCAAATGTACCCAAGAACACCATACTTGTAAGAGCCTCACTCCAAAAATTAGGGAATAAATCTGAATAGCTCATCACAGACCTAACTATGTCCACTAGAGTCTCATTTCTTCTTTCAAGTACACGATTTTATTATTGTGGATATGACATGGTGGTTTGGTAATTGCCATTCTCCGTAAAAAACTAAGCAAAAAAGTCGAAGCAATATGCACCACCCCTATATGTTTTATTAAATTTAATGTTTCTACCTGGCTAGTTTTCTATCTCAGTTTTATAGTTTTTTAAATGTTTCTAATGTATCTAATTTTCTACTAAGTACACATATCTATAACGATAACAATCATCTATAAATACTATGAAATATTATTTACCTCCATGTGCTTCTACATTTAATAGGCAACATATCCGAATGTGTATTATTAAGAAGTTCATTAGACATTTTTCCTTTTACAAAAAGGCTTCTTAGTTATTTTACCAAAACTACATGGCTCTCATGTTTTTGAAAACAATTCCTCCCAAGTTAAGGAATAAACCTCTTTTAACTAGTTTGTTCATTTTATCTTTATTTACTTATCCTAGTTTTAAATGCCAAGAATATAAATCATTCACACAAGCATATGTATTCAAGGAAATATCTATGTAACCAAAATGAGAAGAATTTTCATTAATATACAATCCTACAAATTGTCGACTTTACCATACTCCAAAGCTCGATAATGTCTATCGATTGCACCGTGACTTGATCTGAACTTTATTTCATATCCCTCGTTGTCTAACCCTATAATGCAAATTAAATTGTGCCTTATATTAGGTATATAAAAAGCATCGGGAGAATCATTCCTCTAAGTGGACATAGCTTCTAAGTACTACATCAAGTACATTAAAATAGGCGTCAATCCCCATGTAAAGCAACTGGTTATTGGTTGTGATATCTTTCAACTCTATGAATCTATCATTAGTACTTGAAAGATGTCGATTGGAAGCTAAGTCAACCCACCAATTTTTCATATCATAATCAAAAACCAACTATTATGAGAGTATACAAATCAAGTTATTTTTCTTATTCTAATTATTACTATACTGAGTATTGTTGTTATTCTTGTCCGTAATTTTATTTTTTAGCTTAAAAGAATTACTCTTGATCTACCCAGCCTACTTTTTTTAATTTTAAAATTTATTCCCTTTACTTTATACCTCTTATTATTATTATTCCTATTATTGTAAGGTTTCTTAGGATTTTGGAAAGATGAACTTTGAGCAAATGAAGCTTATTTGACTTTTTTCTCATTATTCATTGAACTTCAATGCTGAAGTCATGTGAAGATTTAACACAGCGATCCCTTACATAGAGTGGTTCAAAGAAATCACAAAAGACTCCCAAGATGGAGGGTGACGGTTAAAAATAATGAAACTTACATATGGTTAACTACTACATACCCAACTAAAGCAAGGTTTTTTACGAGCACTGTCATTTTGTAAACATGCTCAATTGATGAGTTTTTTACCTTCATCCTATAAAAGTTATACCTTTGTAGCATGAGTTCAACATGGGTCTTAGAAATAGTCTCATACTTCTTGGATAGCACACCAAACAATCCTCAAATACACTAATCAAGTCATCTTCTATGGAAACCTAATATTGTGATGTTAGCTATTTCATCATGTTTTAACCATTTTTCTAGTCATTTTCTAGCTTGGCCACGGCATTAGGCTCTAAAACTGGTGGGACTGACTCTAGAATATAAATTTACCCATCTTAGAAGAGGATGTAACCTATTTTTCTCTTCTACATCGAGAAATTAGCTCCATACAGTTTTTCTAGTTTTGATAGTTCGTCATCACCAGCCTAGATACCACTTTGTTTAGTTAAGGAGGTTAAGGTGGTACATCAAATATACCAGTTGACAAAATAAAGCAAGCAAAGTAGATCAAAATTTTTAACCAGATTTGAGCTTGGAAAGGACTGTCTGCTTTAATTGAACCAATAGTTTACCGACTCTTATTGGCTATAATTGCTGATGTAGACCTTCTATCGAATGGTTGGTGCAATGTTATTGCTTGAACTAGTTAACTTCCAAAACTGGAGTGAATTTTGAACAAATCAATAACTGAATCAAACCCCGAAACAATTCAATTTCCCGTCGACAGACACTGACTTTGAGCTCAATTTATGTAAAAATCAGTCACTAAGCAAGTGGCCCAGGCTTCTCGATTTTGGTGGAGTGAGAAGCATCAAATCAAAGCTCAAATCAGCATGAACTCAGTTACCAACAAATGCATCGAACTGCTCATCTTGGTTACAAACTAGGCATCAAATTGGTGTTGAAATCATGTAGAAGTCAGTCACCAAATGGAGGCCCCGACCTGTTGATTTTGATGGATAAATGAGCTCCAAATCGGAGCTGTTGTTGGTGCCAGTCCTTTTCTTGGAATATGGGACCAGTTGCCTAATTTGCCAGTCCTTAGCTAGATTTGGGGTTCGAATCTGAGCATACCAGTAACTAGCTCGCAAGCTTTATGACCAAAACAAACTCTTCTCATGTGATTCGATTCCTTATTCCATATGGGACCAGTTGCCTAATTTCTCTTTGGAACCCCACTTTTGTTAGTGTAAATATAGCCGATATATCTTCAAACCTTTGGATTTTAAGCATACACCGCAGCGAAGACAAACGTGGTGTTGCCGCTTCGGCTTGCTTCAGGTCTGCTTCAGTCGAAGCTTGGGATTGCTTCGATCAAAAAAGGGGATACCTATATAAAAGTATATTTTAACTTTTTTTAAAATTTTTTAAATTTTTTTATTTTTTTCCATTATTTAATATATTATATATAAATATCTAATTTATTATTATTAAATCTTAAAAAAATCCGAATCATCTATCGAATCGGCCAAGCACCAAATTGCTTCATTTTGCTTACCAAACCACAGAAGACTCCCAAAGTGAATATGCAACATTGATTTATTTAGGTAAAAATCCAACGGTCATGAACAAATTGTTGTTATGGATTCTCAAGCAACTCATATCACCCAAAATTTCAGTTTCAATAATCCTCCAAGAAATTGGAGAAGTTTCCAAAAACTCCTTTACTTGCACCCCCTAAGTCACGGATAAAAATTAAAATTCTTATAAAATTCTTATAACTCCGTGTACCAGAAAAGATCACCCATAAGAAAAAGGGTGTGATTTCTATAAAGTTGTAACTTTAAACAATTCAATTAAGACGTACCTTCAAATTTGATCATAACATATAATTTTGATGTAAAATATTTTTAAGATTATCTCAAAATTTATTTTCATATCTAATTATAAATTTTTAAACTCCAAAAATGGTTAAAATCAAGTAGATCTATAAACATATAAAAATTTTAAAAATAGATAGTCTAGATAATGTGTTGTTAAATGCATTATTTTTTTAAACTCAAAATCCTTGTTTCTTTCATAATCATACATCTCAATGTCGAGATGCTCAATTAGAGGGTTTTTCAATACTAAAATAACATGTTCCGATGTATTTTTGAAGTGCATCCGTAGTTCTGTATTTTAAGATTATAAATTTTTTCTTAAGAAAAATATATGAAAAAATATAAGAAAAAGACCAAATACTTTTAACACAAAAATGTCACAATCACTCTTATCTTTTAGATTTCAAATCAGGTGGTTGTAAAAATGTCATTGATTATACTCATAATTCAAAAAACTATTTTCAAACTTTGACATCCCAAACCATCCAATTTGATATCTAATGGCTAAAAATAATTGTGACCTCATTGTAAAAAAAGCTAAATGGTATCATAGTATACAATCCCAAAATATATTCACAAAAAGAATCCATTAGTGCCCCTCCCATGCTCGCCAATGTCACCAATGACTTGAACAATCCCCCATAAGAATTGTCTGGTAAATTATGTGGACTAAATTTTAACCGTTGGCCATTTTGGTGGCTGATTTTACACCTTCGTCCCAACTTTGAACTGAGAAAAGGAAATTAGTGAGGAAGTTATTCTCATCACGGTCGCCAAAATATGTGTTTTCATGTGTATACATGTGCATGTGTTTGCCTCTTTATGGAGAGGCATGCACATTAGTTACATTTTGGTGACACAATTTAAGAGAAGAACATGTGCGCCTACCCGTTTGGGTAATTCAATGGGAAAGACAAAGCCCCTACCCGTTTTTTTTTTAACATTTTGAAGGTGTTAATTGGGGGTGTCAGCAGTAGGAATGGATACCACGATGTGGTAACTAGGTATGGGTTTCAAGAACCACATCATGCAATTCAATAAACATATCAAAAAGACAACGTGATCATAACAGCTCAGCACAAATTTTTAATCTATAATTCAGAGATATAAACCTGATGATATATAAGCATGCATACACCCATCGCATTTAAGGGGAAGTAAATCCTATAATCCAATGGACTATGAAAAAGGACAGTTCTTTGTGTAATCACTGACCATTGACAAACAGAAATGGTGATGAAAAGAGTGGGACCCAACCGAGCAAGACAACCCCAATGTTGGCCCCATTCTTTCCACCATCATCCATCACTTCATCGAATGCTTTTGAACAATTTCCCATGGTCAATGGGATTATTACCTACATGCAACTATAACCTTTTCACATACACCAGAATGAGCCAACCCCAACTTGGTCCATCATCTACACATCTGCTTGATCCATATTCATGTATGACTCCGCTAATGCAACATGTACAGCCGCCCCAATAGGAAGTGCATCCTCATCGAGAAAGAAGTGAGGAGAGTGAGGAAAATGAATGGAACCAACCTCCGCATTTCTGATCCCAATGCTCAACATCACACCTGGAATTAGTTGTTGATAGAAAGCGAAATCCTCACCAGCCATCACCTTTTCTTGAACTTCCACATTCTCGGTCCCAAGCAAGAGACCTCCCACTCTTTTCACGTGATGGTGCAAGCGCTCATCGTTAAAAGCAGCTGGATAAGGTGGGTGTGTATCATCTTTTATGTTAAGCAATGCATTGCATCTAAGTGCCGCAGCTTGACTTTCAATCACCTGCAATTACTCTATCCATTGTCAAGATTTTCAGCTAAATGATTTAATAATACAGCATTTTGTATTCTACCTTTTCAATCCTAGATATAGCTCAAACAAGATACAGGGAATTTTGAGCGATGAGGGGTGACATCATTCCTAGCAATAGTTAATCAATGTCCTTCCCCTTCACTAATATTTTTCATACTACCCTTGACAAATGAGATGGTAATGCCCTTCACCAAAATATTTTGCACAAACGAGTAAAAATATTGATTGCCAAAAACTGTTAAGAGTACGGTAATGAACTTCCCCAAACGATCACTATTGTAACAGAAAAACCTTTAGAAGATGTAAGGAGGTTAAGATTGCATACCTCTCTGACCCTTCTCTGAAGCTCATGTAACCCATCTGTTGTCAGGCTTCGAAGGGTTCCCCCAATTTCCACAGAAGGCGGGATAACATTTAAGGCTCCACCTCCTTTAATATAAGTAACTGAGACCACCTTCCTTATCAAAGAAACAAAAAATGTTAGTGAAACTAGCATACGACAATATTTTGGGGACAATAAGAAAGAAATGCTTATACTTTGCATACTGGGTGAACAGGCAGCTGATAGTTCATTTTGTTTGTTATCTTTTAATACACCAATAGGCAAGTAGGACTATTCTCAATCATTTTTCCTTCTTTCTGTAAAGGAGAAGATATTTGTTATGGGATCTGAAAAAGGCTATGAGATACAGAGATATATTCATGCGAGTTCCCAAAGAGGACAAACTAGAGTCATTCATTCATGCTTGATAGTAAACAATATACAGCTTTCAGCAACCTTGGTATCAAAACAGCCATAATTTCACAGAAGGATTCGCTTCTGTTTTGACAAGAGTGATATATTGATACATATCTCATAATTGTTGATTCTCCATAACTGTTCCTTACATTTTCCATGCTACCACAAACTGTGGAAATTGGGGGACAATTTCCATTATAAAACAGTGAACACAACCCAAGTTCGAAGTTCTGAAATCTTACAAGGAAAAACATACTCCTCGTTAATTTTTATATTTATACTTTATATTTTCCCTGTTTAGGCTCTTTTTAGACATTTGATGGATATGATGTAGCTTTTATAATTAGTTTTTCATCTCAATAACTTTATAGTTACTCTATCCGCATAAGTATTTTGGCAGACAAATATTTTGGCAGACAAATGTTGGAGAATTTATTAGCACATTTTAGGCAGAAGTGCAGAAAGATATTCACTTTGGATGGGACCTTAAGATAAAAGTGCTATGGGATAAAATGGGTAAAGGGCAACAGCTCAAAGAGGGAACTAAGGAAAAGCATTTTTCAATGAATAAATCTGCAGAATTTGCAGATGAAGTTTCTCATGGTTTAGGAAGGTTACCGTACCACTAAAGATGTAAACAGCCGATGAAGTGAACTATCAATTGAGATCCTTCCAATGCATGATATAGGGCATTGTCATAGGTAGAGGCAGTCTCCTTTCCAGCTAAAAAGGTATGCTATTAGCGACTTCTGCCTATCAAATTCTAGTGGCCGCCGAGGTGTTAAAAGTGTTTTTTCAGCTGTAGCAAAAAAATGAGCCCATGCGGTAATCAGCTTTCTAGAAGGTTTTCAATTCCTAAAGAATATTGTGTGAAGGATTAAGAATAGAAGACATCATGCCATCCTTTTATGCACTATGGAATTGCTATAAAGTTCAAAATGCCTTCAGAGGTGCAAATTTGGAGCTGCAAATGAGGCTGAGAAAGGGATCAACAGATGTTTTGACTCAACTGCTCAGGAGTAAAGTTTGACAAGTACAGGACAAGCCTACACAAGAGACGATTCTATATATCACAAGATATGTATATGTACATGCACTGACGGATACTAGTACATATCCATGTGTGGTATTCACATCTTTCGAGTTGAAGACGTTTTGGAACGCAATTAAGTTAATAAGATTCACTAATTCAAATTTCTCCTAGGGCTAAAATTTTGTGACATCCAAGTTAGGGAGATTGAAAACCTGACCCTCAAAGCCTAATTCAAACAAATTTCATTGCATTTGTAGGGTTATCAAGAAAGAACATATTTGAGCTCTACACCTGAGTTTTCTTTATGCATTATTGGAGACAGTTTATTGCAGTTGAGTTCCATTTTGCACCTACATAAAAATCATCAGTAGAAAGACTTGTATTACGTTTCACCAAGAATCTCTTCCATATTTATTGAAATGTTCATAAAACGGATCCCTATTCAAATAATATCTATCAATTGATGGGAGATTTGAGAAGAATTTAAACTTGAGGAGAGCTGATGCAGCCTAGAATACTGGTCTCGAGTATCTAGATAAGAAAAACAAGCATAAAGTTTACAAGAGGAACCACATAAGGGAAAAATAGTCATTGAATTTGTGTCCTTATGTCTTTTATTTATTTTTTGAGTCGTTTTATTCACTTAATAGCATAAGTAGTAGTTTTTAAAGTCCTTTATGTTTTTTTATTCACTTAAAGTCGTTTATAATGAATGGTTGTGATTAGATTAGATGGATGTCCAGGATTAAATCTTATTTAAAGTTTCTTATATATGGGATGTCCTCAAGCATAATGAAGTATCTTGTTATGGACTTTATTCAAAACCCTATAGCAGCCTGTGCTCATTCTTTTGTCTCTAGCTTTCACATCATTCTCTAATTTTGGATCTTCCCTATCTTCTTCTTTGCCAAACCCTAGCTCCAAGCCACTAGGTCTGTGCCAAGAGGTTTCTTTGAAGTTGGTGTTTGACGACAATTTGATCATTCTCCATTTTGATCTCCTTTCACCATCCATTCCAAAGAAAAGAAGAGGTTGATAGTGCTAGTTTAATGTAACAATGAAACAGCTATGTTAACAATCAGCTTTCTCAAACAATACCAATTTCTCATTCAATATTAGAAGCCACATACTTGGCTATGAAGAGGATCAGTTTCTCGAGAAACAAGCTGTTGCAATGCTAGAATCGTAAGTGATGCAACAACAATGGGGTCCACAGCCAAATGGGGAAATGCAGCATGTGAACCTTTCCCTTCAATCTTGGCTTCAAAGAAACATACAGCAGCCATTACAGGTCCAGGCCTTGTTGCTATTTTCCCTGTTGACAACTGATTCGAAATATGCATCGCAAAAATTGCTTCTGCGTTACCAAGAGCACCTTCTTTTATCATGTGAGATGCCCCTGCGCCCCCCTCTTCTGCAGGTTGAAAAAGTAGTCTCACAGTTCCCTTCAAAGTTAAAAATCAAAGTAATCCAAGCCAGTGTTAGAACACCAAAGCTAACCAGTGAAACACTGAGTAAAATAGATAGCTAGTCGATTAACAAATCTGAACTTCATAATCTTTCTAAAAATATAAGAAAAAAAAATATTCATAGAGAAGTTTTAATTTATAGATGAAGTGATCTGAATGGTTGACGACTTACATGACAATTGAATTTCGCATTCATAGACAATAACAAAATAATTAGCATATAAGAATCATCAAGGAAAACTAAGAGTTCGATTCAATGCCTTATTTCTGCCATAGTTGATCCTGATTCGATTTTATCAAACCACTGTCGAGATGCACCATCAAACATTTCACCCATTTTTAGTATCTTAATTTCAAAAAGCCACAAAGAACAATGTCATAATGGGCCAACAATGGGTTGGAAATTTCTGGAGGGGCAGTTTCCAAATTTGTCCCGCCACCAAAACAAAAGCAGCTTTTAGGAACGCCATCAATGTGAGACATCAGTATTTTTTAATACTTTCTCACTCTAAACACCCAAATGACATGGAAATTTCGAACAATGACATCTTACCAAGTAAATTACCATGCTACATATTGGTATTTTCAGTTGCTGCATACTGGTACGTCACTAAGTCGTCTTGTGAAATATCATATCTTGAATCCCGACCTTAGAAGGGTGCTTAGTTTTGCAAGACTTTTCTAATTCAGAAATCAAATTTTCCAATTGCATGTAATGCTTTTCATTCACAAAGCATTCCTGCAATGGAAAAGCCTTTTATTTGCAAAAACACAGATCTGCCTCAATTTATTGCAACATATGTCCAATGCTGCTCGAAAATTAGCACCAAAAATAATCAAATGAGAGAATGCCTAGCAGAATTCGGGTCAGAAATGGGAGAGCCTCGCCATTCTCAATGTTATGTGGACACTGGTATGGGTGACGATCTCTAGTACATGTCTCAGGTGTCTTAATTCATTGATACAAAAAATCCAGTACAACCAAACAAGTCCTAAATTATGCATATCTCAGGTGTCTTAATTCATTTGGTACAAAAATCCAGTACAACCAAACAAGTTCTAATGTTATGCATATGTAAATCATAGAAAAATTTCAAAACGATAATATTAGGACAACTATGAAAAATGAAAACAATATCTAATAAACTATAAAATATATTTACGTGGATTGGAAATAAAAATTATTGGTTTGTATCATTAAATGTTTAGAAAGAATTTTTTAACAAATTACGTATATCGATAAAAGTTTTCATGTTAAAACAGAAACGTGGTTTGACTAGTGTTACCCCGACATTCCCTTTTTCGGCTGGCGTTGTATTATGGCTGAAGTCCATCCTCCTGGTATGCAAACTGAAGTCCATCTCCCTCCCATTTACTCCACCTATGCCCATCTTATTCGACCTCACAGGTCTACTCCTTCGCTCTCCCTCGCCCCCCCCCCCACCATCTCCACACCCACTGCGTCTCCCCCTTCCCCCCCTCTCTCCCTCCCCTCTTTACCCTTGCTGGTCACCAGGACCCTACTTTTTTCTCCAAGATCTCTGCTACACTAGTAGGTTCCTTCACTCCCCACCAAGACGATGTCAATGGTATAGAGAAATAGGAATAAAGGCTGTGGGGAGCCCCTGAACATTTCTGGAGGAAGCTCTACTCCGGCAAAATTCTCTTCCTCTTCCCTTTGCCCTTCAAACCTCTCTGAGGTGTCCAAGTCCTCTCTTGGCAAGTTTAAGGGAGCATCCCTCCCTTACTCCCTGGACCCCTTTGTCTCCGTGCCTTCAAACCGCAGAAGATTTAGCTGAGATTCTTCGAAATTCCCCTTCATGCTTGGACGGCAGACACTTTCAGACAGTTAGCAAGCCCCTGCGGATCCTTCATCTCAATCCACTGGACTAGATCCATTAAGCTCCACCCAATGGGCTCCATCCAGATGCTAATCAAGGTCCTGGATCCGTTTTCCCTCCCGTCCTTCATGTGGCTGGAAGTCGAAGGCCATTTCTACAAGGTGCTCTGTGCTTGGCAAGCTGCTTCCCCTCCCTCGCCCCAGCATGTCCATACTGCAGAGCACGATATCAGGCCCCCTGTGGTTCACAACGAGTGGACTACGGTTACTCGTCGTTGAAAGAACCCTACTCATCGCAACCGTCGGAATGCCTATCTACTGGCCCAAAATGAGCCACAAATCCCCAGCACAGCAATCCCTTGTCCTCCCTCCCATCCCCTTCTCGCCTCGCAAGCCATCACCCCTTATCCCTAACAGATATTGACCATGTGTCCCATTACCTCCCACCTCACCCAACTACTCCCTGACATTCGCCGCCCAAACTCTAAAACCCAGCTGGCATCCCGTCAGGCTCACCACCTTCCCCTCCCTCCCTTCTCTCTCTCACGTGATCCCCTGCCCTTCCTCTTTCCACAAGCATATTTTCGAATAAATCTCTCATTTATGTTCACGAATAACAGTGTCATGGCGACATGTGTGGTGCAAATGCAACTCTCACGCAGAACCCTTGCCAAAGGAGGAACTTCAAGCTTACGGGACAGTATTTTTTGCAGCCTCAGGCCCTATCTGATACGACAGAATTACCTAACCTTGTTTTCCTTTTTACGACATTATAAGTTTGTATACAGAACCCCCTTCAGGGAACCCTATTGCAGCACCCAAAATTTTCGACTGCAATTTTGTACTCTCCTTCCTTCAATAGAAAGTTAACTTTCTCAAAAGAAAAACACATGTTGACACATCCTGACGCGAGGGCATTCACATCATCCATATGCATGTGCCATGTGGCATTATCATTAGGTGTGTCGCTACTTCATGTCAATAGTGTTGACTTTACGTGTCATGTGGATAAGTCATGTGTGGTCATGTTTGCCGAGTGTGGATCATGTAGTGCTCGAGTGTGGAGTCAGTGGAGTCACATATGGTGGTTAACTATGGAGCAAGTTTAGGTTGTAGGTAAGTGTGAGGCACATTTGGTTTGTAAGTTTGTGTGGAATGACGTGTGGATAGGTCAAAAAAGCTTTTGTCCCTCATGGGACTTGAACATCCAACTTCGTGGCAAGTGCTCTAACACCAGAAGTCCAAGTACGTCTGTGACCAAAAAAGTAAGGAAAATTTCATTATTAATAGGTTCAAAAAAATCTTCTAAAATTAATGACTACAAAAAAGATTTTTATATCTTCTCCATGCAAATATTTATATTTATGTGCTATTATTCAGATTGTTCATAACTTTCCTATTATCTTTGGAAATTTTTATAAATTACTTAGTACAAATGTCTCGGACCGTACAGATTTTGTGGCCGGCATACTAGACATCTAAGACATGTAGTAGACACCGAAACCTGTCCTGTTTTCATGTAACACTAGCTTGGACCTGTCCAAGTAAAGGGCTCCTCACCAATCCAAAAGATTCATGAGTATAGTGACTATTATGGGCCCCCAAACGAATTAAAGAAACCTGCAATAATTATTATGGGTCTCATGCCCATTATGAAAACCTGCATGTAGTGATACTGTGTATAATGTCCTACTATATTTGGGTGATATACCTGCTGTAATATTCATCACATATCGTTTCTTTTACTAAAAATTATCATATTTGGGTGACTTTCTTGCTGTAACAGTCATGCAGAATGGTTGTAACTCGTACACCTAGTGACCTATATATATTGTAATTTCCATAGGGATCTATGTATATATAGAGAATATTGTCTCGTGATTTGTATAGATTGAAAAAGACATCTTTTTACCCTTTCTGTTGTAATATTAATTTCTCTCTTCTCTCTCAATATTAACGTGATATCAAAGCAGAGCTTAAAACCCTAAGATATCCATTACTTCCAACGAACCTAGAATCAAGATTTTTATTCTTTCTTGGGCTTGAAGCTGTGGTGTGTTTGCAACCACGTATTTCCAACAAGATCATCTCGCTTTCCTTTACCACTAAGTTTTTATCCCAAACTCCTTTCATTTTCAGCAGCCTCACATTTCCAGCAAGATCATCTCACTTTTCTTTTACTAATAAGCAAGTTTTGCCCTAAATTCTTTCTATTTGCAGCAAAAACCTTATATTTTTTCTTTTTTTTCACCCCATACAAATATATTCCATACCTTTATTGCCCAAAGAAACCAGAAGAAGGGGAACTCTACAAACTTTGAAACCAAGGAATTAGTATCTTGACAAAATCAAAGAAACTTAGGCCCTGAGTTTGAGAGAGAAGGAAAATGTCAAAAATCAAGCACAATTCCTTGAGAAGCAGTCAATCTGACCACCCAGGATTGATGATCACTACAGTTAAGTTAGATACGACGAGCTACTTAGAATAGTCCCAATCCGTTGACATGTTTATAAGAATACAGAAAAAATTAGGTTATATCACAAGAAAAGTGAAAAAGCCCCCTCACAAATGATTTATCCCATGATGAATGGGAAAGTGAGAACTTGACAATAATGGCATAGCTCCTTCACCACAAAAGTTATATGTGATGCAATAGCTGAGACATTACTTGCAATGAGATGATATGGGTAGGATTTACCAATTGCGTCACATAATACCAAATTTGTAGCATGGGGAAATGATAGTGGAAGAGTACTTTGGGATTCAAAGGCATAAGTCGAAAGAACTAGACCCCTATCAGCCTATTAATCCCAATATTGATTACATTAAAAAAGAGGCCGAGCAAAGAAGGATATTTGATTTCTTAGCAGGCCTACATCTTGATTTTGAACTTTAGAGAGTACCAAGTTCTAAGAAAGAAGAAATTGGCCTCTCTTGAATCGGTCTATAATTATGTAAGTGGGGAGACCACTAAAAAGGCAATTACAGAAGGACAAAACTCAAACATCCATTTTGAATGATTAGCCTTTACAACAAGCTTCAAGCAAGGGAAAGTGTGTACAAAAGGACCAAATCATGCCCCACTTTCTCTCGTTTTAAAGGGGAAGCTCAAATGCTCCCATTGTGGGACAAGCAAACATATCCACCTGTAAGCACTGTTGGGACTTGCATGCACACTTGAGATCAAATCAAGGAATACAAGTGCCCATACTGTATCAAATGAGGGGGAAGGAAACCTCAGCCACACAACCCAATGTATATGATCCAAGAGATCAGACCATCAAAGATTTACATCACCAATTGATTACTCTCAAGGCTGCATTCAACTCAAAGACACCAATAAAGCAGCCAGTTACATATGTAACTGTCAATCATGCCTCCAACTCCACCTCTTCTGCATCCCAGATCATTGATTCAGGGGTGACTGATCATATGCCTAGTAAGAAAGCTAGTTTCTTGTCTTTTCTCCTGCTTCTAGTAAAGTTAAACTTGTCGATGGATCCATGACCAACACCTCTGAGAGTTGAACATATAAACTTTCATCATCAGTGTCCTTACCCTCCATAATACATGTGCCTTCTTTTCCTTCCAAACTACTTTTCGTTAGCAACCTGTCAAAACAACTAAACTGCAATGTCATATTCTGTCCCTAACATTGTGCTTTCCATGGCTTGAAAATGAGGAATATTATGACTGGTGGTCGTGAAGACAATGGGTTGTACTTGTTCGACACTAGATGTACTTCTACTACTCTCAGCTCAAAGTCTAGAAGTCATGAGCAATTCCTCTTGTTGCACATCCACTTAGGCCACATGTCTTTGAAATCTTTAAAATTATTGTTTCTCTTAATGCTCCTTAGTTACAATGTGAGACCTTTCAATTGTCTAAATATTGTAGAACCTCTTTTTCTTCTAGTGAAAATAAAAGTCCTAAGCTAAGCAAGAAGCCTGAGTATAAACTAGCTGGCACATCGAGCAATAAAATTCGCGGTGCCTGGATCCCAAGCTCGAGTCCTACCAACTCTAGGGTAAGGTATATTTCCCCACTGAGCTATCGAAAAAAATAAAAAAAGAGAGAAAAAATTTGCAGAAGCAAATATTTTTATGAATCTATGCCTTTTAATATGAGCCGTCGTCATCCTCCTTCCCCTCCTCCTCTCAGTTGGGACCAGATCTACACTATCTAGCTCAAAACCTTCCCCCCGCTTCCTAGATTCCAGCCCTCTTCTCCCGACAGCCCCTGTTCTCCTCCTGGGGGTCCTAAGCAGCCAGGTGAAGCGACTAAGCGACCTCCCAAGGCAACCTTCTCCCAGGTGATGACCTCTGCAATTTCTACCACTGCTCCCCTTGCCCCTCCTGATCTGCCCGAGAGGAGTTCCATTTCTTTTTCTCCCTCCCCCTTCCTTCCTTGCATTATTTCATCCCCCCCCCCCCAGACGCAGCTATCCAACTCAAGCAAAAACTCGCCTCCTGCTTGGTGGCCAGTTTCCAACCCAGACGCGAGGAAGTAAGAGGTATTGAACAATGGGCAAAACGCATTTGGGGGGAACCTTCTCTCACTTGCAGACGCATCTCAAGTGGAGATTTCCTCTTCTTCTTCCCATCCCCTGAGTATGCCTTGTGTGCCATTCACGAACCTTCTTTAGTCACCTTCAATGGAGCTTCCTGCCAGCTTCGGGCGTGGTCCCCCTCTCAAGGGTCCTTCAGAAAACAGCAAGTTTGGCTTACCCTAGACCACGTCCCTCTCCATGCGTGGTCCCCCTCGACTTTCAAGAAATTGTTGGAAGTTTGCAACGACCTGATTTCTATCCACTGGAAATCGCTTGAGAGTCTCCCTCGTGGCTCCATTCGCCTGCTTCTGAAGGTGCTGGAGACCAGTTTAATCCCCTCAAACCTCTGGCTTGAAATTGACAATTTCTTCTGTCAGGTTTCTCTTTCGTGGTCGGGAGCTTTGCCTCCCTGGAGCCGCACCACGTGGGCGCCACCGGTATTGAACTCACCAAACCGGCCCAGCAGGATACAAGTGTCCCTTCGCTAAGACCAAAGTCGGCACTTGCAAGGGCTGAAATCCTGACGAGCGCTAGGACCGAAGTCGGCACTTCTTTCTCTGACCCTTTCTCCACTTCGACAGCCACGTCCCCCGGTGCGCAGCACACTCCTGGCCTCTCATTAACTCCTTCTGACCCCCTCTTTTCTTCGAGTGCCACGTCCACTGATGCGCGGTCCTCCCCTGTCCTCTTCGCATTTATTGCCTCCACCGTCTAGCCACTCCTTAGGTGTTAACCCTTCACCTCCTTTGATCTCTCTTTTGTCGCCACCCCACCTACCACCTCTCAACCACCCCTCGATACAACCTCCTTCTCTCTCTCCTCCCCATGCTGATGCCACTTCACCTACTTCCCGACCTCGAGATCCTGACCTATCTCTCTCTCCCCCTCCTCCTTATATGGCCCCTTCGCCTTCGGTGGAACCCCCTTTCTTTCCCCCTCTTACGGCACGTCCTCTGCTTTCGTTTTCCCGCCACCTACCCTCTAAGCACCCCTCTCTGTTGGCCCCGTCAACTCCTTCCTCTTTCCCTTTAGAGCTTCCTCTTTGATTCTGCCCTGTCTTCCCCTCTTACACCTACGATGGACCGTCCTCCTCTCCTTACGGCTTCGTGGCCACACATTCCTCGAACTTTCCCCCCCTAATCATGACTTCATCCCCTCGCTTCTTGCCCTGCACTCTTCGTCTCCTCTCCATCTGGTCCGCATTTGCAAGATGCTATCCTTCCACTTCAACTACGCCTCCCACTACTTGTCCCACCACTCTTTTACTTTCTCCCACTTTTTCACCTACCATGCTTCTCTCTACCCTTTTAACCCCTCTCCCCTCCTATACCATGCCTTTCTAGACCATCTCTCGTCCCCTCTTCGTCCCTCTTGAGACCAGCGCTTGCCTATCTCGCCTTCCCTCTCCTCCGTCGAGCCACTCATTCTTGCCTCGCCCGGCTTCCCCTCACCTACCGCGCCCTCTACCCCCTCACCCCTCCCCTCTCCACCTCTAAGGCGGTCTGATCCTCCCCTTGTTCCCCCCTACTTTGAGGATCCCTCTCCCCCCACCCTTCATCTTCCTCAGAACCTTTTCCAACCCTACCTCATGACCTCTACCCTTCCTTTTCTCCACCTCTTTTTCCTCCGGAGCAGGCCTCCGGTTCGCCCAAGGAGCTTGGCACGCCCATCTCTCCCCCCTCGGCGAGGGACAACGACGAGGGGGTCGACGGGGATGGGAACGATCGAGACTTGGAAAGAATGAAGGAATTATATCAGATTATGGGCTTTCAGCATGAAGGCCCTGAAGGACCTACCCATTGGTTCTTCCTCGCAGATGCTCAGAGTCTACTGAAGGTGAGTTTTAAAGGACAAAAGGAGCTTCTTGACCTCTTTTCCACAAATCTCATGTGATGGCTCCTCTTTTGAAGGTCTCCCTACCACTATCTCCTCCCCCCCTCTGAGGCGGTCTGCTAGATTAGCCTCAATCTCAACTCCTTCTTCATCACCACGAAGCTTCTCACTTGGAACATTAAAGGCTTGGGAGGCTCCCCCAAAAGGGAGACCATCAAGGACTTGGCCTTGAAACTCCAACCCACTATTCTTGCCCTCACTGAAACTAAGCTACCCGAGCCCTCCCTCCACCCCATCCGCCAGGTCTGGGGTAGGAGGCCATGCCAGTGGGTTGTCCTACCTGCAAACGGGGCTTCAGGTGGTATATGGGTGATCTGGGACCCCACAGACCACCTCCTCCTATCCTCCCATCTAGGGGAATTTTCTGTTACTGTCCTCCTGTCTCGCATCTTAGATGGCTTGCAGTGGAAATTCTCGAACATCTATGGCCCCTGCTCTACGTCCCTGCATTCTCCTCTCTGAACAGAACTGGACTTCGTGGCTTCCCTACCCCACCCAGTCTGGTGCTTGGGTGGAGATTTCAATATTTCTCGTTGGTCTCATGAGAGAAACTCCAGCTCTAACATCTCTCATGGTATGACAAATTTCTCGAATTTCATTTTTAGGAATGATCTCCTAGACATCCCACTACAAGGAAACCGCTTTACCTGGTCCAATCACTCCTCCCAACCTTCTCTCTCAAAACTCGATAGGTTTTTCCTAACCCTGAATTGGGAGGAATGCTTTCCGAGGTCCCATGCCATGACCCTGCCTAAACCCACTTCTGACCACTGCCCCATTCTATTAGTAGACGTCTGAAACCTTTCAGATTCAAACTAGCTTGGCTTGAAGAAAAATCCTTACCTAACTTGATTCCCATCTGATGGAACTCTTTCTCTAGCCAGGTTTCGGGAAGAGTAGGCTTTAAAGTCCAAACTAAGATTCAACTTCTCAAAGTATCCCTAAAAACATGGAGTCAGACCATCCCTGGGAATTACTCACAAGTTAAGTCCTTTCTTCTAAATTCCATCCAAGACCTAGACCGTCTTGAGGAGTCCAGAATATTGACAGTCACTGAAGCAGACCTAAGAACCCAAACCAAACTTGAATATTTCTCTACCCTCAAAAAAGAAGAGCTTTACTGGTTCCAGAGATCTAGAGTCAATTGGCTCAAAGCAGGGGACCATAACACTCGTTTCTTCCACCGGATAGCAAATTGTCGTAGGAGAGAATACAATTTCGACTATCAAGTCGAATAATAGCTATCTAGTACAGTCTGGACAAATTGAGTCGGCAATTTTAGCTTTTTTCCATACCTTTATGCTGCTTTGTGGGGTCCTAGACCTATAATGGCTGACCTTGACTTTCATACCTTGTCGGAAGAATAGGCTCTACGGCTGGAGCGTCCTTTCCTTGAAGAAGAAATCCTGAAAACCTTAGATGACCTAGCCAAAGATAAAGCTCCTGGCCCATATGGGTTCCCTATTGCCCCCTTCAAAATCATTTGGGAAACCTTTCGCCCAGACTTCATGAGTTTCTTCACGGAATTTTTCCACCAGGGAATACGCCATAAAGCCATTAACGCCACTTTTATTGCCTTGGTCCCCAAGGTAGAAGGGGCTGAGGAACTAAAGGACTTTCGCCCTATCAATTTGCTCAACTCTTCTTATAAAATCTTGGCTAAGGTGCTGGCCTCAAGATTACAACAAGTCCTTCCCTCTATTATCTCGTCTTCACAGTTGACCTTCATTAAGGATAGGCAAATCCTGGACGGTGCTCTAGTTGCCCATGAGTATCTCCACTCAAGGCATTTGGCTAAAAGCCTGGTCTCATCTTTAAGATCGACTGGGAGAAAGCGTATGACCACGTTGATTGGTCCATACTGGATAAGACAATGGCAAGAATGGGATTCCGTGATCGCTGGAGAAATTGGATGAGAGGTTGTTACTCTCATCCGCATATCTTGATACTCAACAATGGAACCCCAAAAGGATTCTTCCCTTCCTCGAGGGGATTACCCCAAAAGAAGTCTTTAGCCGTTCCTTGTCTCGAGTATACCTGGCAGGTCTCCTCACAGGTTTTAAAACTTCTTACCGTGTCACTGTGGGCCTATAGTGTCGCACCTGCAATATGCAGACGACACTTTGGTATTCCTTGATGCATCTCCTCAAGAAGTTGATAACTTGGGGCTCTATCTGAAATGTTTCCAAGTGGCCACAGGCTTCAAGGTCAATATGGAAAAATCAAAAATGATGGGTGTAGCTGTCGGCAATGCCCAAATCAGAAAGCTTATTCCAAATTGGGATTGCAAAGTCGAGGATCTCCCCACAACCTATCTGGGTCTACCTCTGGGGTTGGGAATACCCAAAAAGAGACATTGGTCTCACGTGATTGACAAGGTTGATAGGCACTTGGCTGGGTGAAAAGGGAGATACCTTTCTCAAGTGGGTAGAATCACTCCAATCAAAGCAACCTTGGCCAATGCCCCTGTGTACCTTATGTCTCTTTTCCAAATGCCAACTTCAGTGGCAAATCGGCTTGACCAACTTATGAGGAATTTTCTCTAGTCAGGATAGGCAGAGAAAACAAATATCATTTAGTTTCTTGGGATAAGGTCTGCTTACCCAAACATCAGGGGGGGTTGGGGATCAGGCTCCTAAGAAAACACAACTTGGCCCTTTTAGGGAAATGGTGGTGGCCACTAAGACGGATTCCCTATGGGCTTAGGTACTACGGAGTAAATACAAGATTCCTGAACGCACTTGGGTGCCAGAGAGGAGACCTTGGAGCAATGCATCAAGAGCATGGAAGTCGTTCACCTCCTCCCTCGCATTTTTCAAAAAATTCATCAGGCTCCATCCAAGAGAAGGAACAAGAGTGCGTTTTTAGTCAGATCTCTAGCTTGGACACGCGCCATTAAGGGACCTCGTTCCATCCCTTTATGCCATCGTGGCAAACAGAGATTCTACTATAGAGGAGGAAATGGTGTCAGAGGGAAGTCGAAGAGTGTGGAACCCCTCATTCAGAAGAAACTTCTCCAAGGAGGAAACTAAACACTTTCTCTCCTTGTCGGCAACCTTGCACCTTTCTTTCATCCCTACACAAGGGAGGGACCGACTGGTATGGTCTCTTGCCCCTACAGGGGTCTTCTCAGTGGCCTCCTTTTACAAAAAACTCATCCAACCTCCCACTTTCCCCCTAAACCCTCCTTCGGCTGTTTCTAAGGTTTGGCATACTATAGCACCCCCTAAGGTGCAGACCTTCAACTGGACAACGGGTTCTCAAAAGGCACTTACTGTCGATCACCTCCAAAAGAAAGGGATTCCCATCCCCAGCAGATGCATCATGTGTTTGTGTGAAGAGGAATCCAATCCCCACCTATTCATCCATTGTAATCTTGCCAACGACCTTTGGAGTCTATTGCTACAATTGTTCGGTGTCCACTGGGTAACACCAATGACGGTCAAGGACCTAATAGCTTCAGATTATGTATTTCAATGGCCGAAGGCTGGAATAACCCTATGGAAGGCTGCAGTGGCAGCAACCATTTGGGTGATCTGGACAGAGAGAAATGCAAGAATTTTCCAAGGACAGGTCAGCCAAGTCCCAACACTCTTTCATAAGGTTACATCCGTAGTAACCTTCTAGGCTTCTAACCAACAACTCTTCAAGGGTATCTCTGCAAATTCCTTCGTAAGTCAATGGGATAATATTCTATTCCACCAACCCAGGAAAGCGGAAAGATCAAGCATCCGGAAGCCACCCCCAAACAGAGCCATTAAACTTAACTTCGATGGGTGTTCTTTGGGGAAGCCCAGCCATGCAGGAGCTGATGGTGTCTTTAGAGATCACCAACGCAATATCCCTTTCACCTACTCTGAATATCTTGGCTTCCAAGATTCCCAGTATGCCGAATCAATGGCCCTTCTCAAGGGCCTAAAAAGTTTCGATCAATCTTGGGGGCAAAACCTAATAGTGGAGGGTGATGCGCTTAACATCATAACATGGGCAATCGGGAGATCTACACCTCCATGGTATCTTGCTTCGATTTTTTATGAGATTGCATACACATACAGGAATATGGTCGTCTTTTGGATGTATACCTCTAGGAAGTCAAACGAATTCGCCGATCTCCTGGCGAAGGACGGGACTAGGGCCCACGAAGAAGATCAAATCCGGTCCATCTCTTTTTTTGCTCTGGACCGCAGAGGATACACTTAGAAGAATATCTTACTGTATACAAGCAACCATATACGCCCTTTTTTGTAAACTCATTGTAAACCCATTGTAAGGGGGCAACCTTATAAGCCCATTTTTTGTACAGGGTCTGTTGACCTGTTATTTACTGAGAGTCCCATCTAGAGGGTACTCTCGGATTAACCCAAAATTGCACTTTATCTCTTTATAGCAATACAAAAGTTAACGTTTATCAAAAAAATAAAAATAAATAAAAGTCCTAAGCCATTTTAGCTAGTTCATTCTGATGTTTGGGTGTCTGCTCTAATAACTTTTATATTTGAACATCAGTATCTTATCTTATTCATCGATGACTACTCTCGTTATACTTTGATCTATCTTTTGAAAAGTAGAGATGAAGTACATTCAGTAGTTAAAATATTTCAAATGGTGCGAACCCAATTTGACACCCAAATAAAAACTTTCCATTCTGATAATGCACAAGAGTATCTATACAATGGATTAAAAAATTATTTTCTTGAACATGGTAAAGAAACTCAAACATCATATTTCTAAACACCACAACATATGGTGTGGCAGAATGCAAAATAGACACTTGTTAGAAGTGGTGAGAGGCATCTTAATAGGAATGAAGGTTCCTACAACATATTAGGATAAAGCAATTCTTACTGCTACTTGTATGATCAACAAATGCTTACACCTCTTCTTGATGGTGCTTATCCTTTCAAACTTCTCCACCATGCACTTCCTCTCTATTCTATTCCACCAAAAGCCTTAGCAAAGTCTGTTATGTGCGTAGTCAAGGGCTAGATAGGAATAAACAAGGACCTCAATCTACGAAATGTGTGCTCCTAAGATACTCAAACTCTCAGAAAGGATACAAGTGTTACCGTCAGGAAATATGTCTCAAAGGATATTACCTTTTTTAAGAATATACCCTATTTTTCTTCCCAAAGCGATTCCATATCTGCTATTCCACCCAACAATCCCATTCCTCTTCCAATGATCAGGTCTCAACTCATGCACACCTTCACGGATAGAAAGATAGCATCATACAAGTAGCTTCTACTTATGCATTGCATGATAAGACATAGAATCTCACATTATATGAGTTATTACTACATCCGATCATTAGTATTCCCCACATCTCTACTAAATAACAAATTTCTGACTACCAAGGCTTCATGGAAGACGGACATAAAAAGCAGAGAGAATATCCCTCATCTGCTGATGATCAAGTTTATGGTGAGTGTTAAAATGCGTATTAAGAAAGTGTGGATAACACTAAATACTATTGTTTAAAATTATTTTCATTCTTTATCCATTGAGGTTTCCAAGAGGAGGAGCATTCTTTTTTCTTTTTTAGATTTATGTAAATGATTATGTTTAAGTCATTTTTAAAAGAACAAAATCACACTTGTCATTGCTCAAATTTATGCCATGGACAAAGTATAACCCAATGGTAAAAACCATAGTTACCAGGATCTCCTACTTTGGTAGGTGATCCCTTCTAGAATCTTGATTCTGCCGCTCCCAAAACGGAACTCTCAGGAATCGTACTTTTTAAATTTTGGGATCTCGATCCCCACTGTTAGGGATCTCGATTCCTGTTATTAGGGATCTCAATCCCAACCTTAAAAACCAAGGCAACAATCAAACTAATGATTTGCTTTGTTTACATCCAACTAATAACACAACCATACTTTTAATATAGCTGCATTGTTTGCTTGCTATAAATAATGAGATCCCTACTTTAAAGAATGTACATAATCCTATATTATCATGTACTTCTAATGTTGGACAGTAAGATCCCCAAAAAGTTGGGATCAAAATCCCAAAAGGTCAAGATCAAGATCCCCAAAAGGTTGGAATTCGATCCCTAACATTTCGGGATCTCGATCCCTAACGTATGCATTGTACGGACAACGTTTCCAACTATAGGGATCTTCCAGAATTCCACAATCCCACGCTCTCAATTCAGGCCCCGGTAGCATTCCCGGTCCCGGTCCCAATCCCGACAACTATGGTAAAAACAACCATAACCATTCTAGAAGAACAACATCCATAACCCTCCTATTTTACTTTCATTTTCTGTAGCTCAGTGGTGCCATTTTCCCTGGGACGTTATGCAGCAGCTGTCAACACCCAATCATAGAGACCAGGCCTTAACATTGCATTTTTGTCTATGTTATTTTTTGAAAAAATAATTTGTGCCATTTTAAAATAAGAGGTCTCAAAAATAATACATAATTTATTTGGTAGTACCTATGCAACTGTACCTGTGCATCTCACAGCCTGTGGGCTAGTTCAGTTCTAAAGCTTTTCTTGGTGGCACCAAGTATCAACAAACAATTTGAATTCAGTTCATCTTTCAAAAGGGTTTCCCATCTAAAAATAAAACCAACCTTGAGCTTGTCTCTCCGTTGGTGAAGCAATTTAGCAGCACCAAGAAGCATTGTTGTGTGAGCATCATGGCCGCACGCATGCATCTTTCCATCCACTTTGCTCTTGTGCTTCCATTCCACTAGTTCCTAGAACAAAACAACAACAGAACAACACAAGACAAAATAGAAAAGGAAGGCAAAGTTAGAAAGGAAAAAAGTAAACATCTTTCCAATATTGCCATTAAAAAGACTTTGAGAAAGGAATTAAATTTATGTACCCTGAGTTATACATACAACTTGGCCCTACTCGGCCTCGCTCAAAGGGCGAGTCCAAGTGGACTCAGCCGAGTCATGGAACCAATTTGCAAGCAGACTTTTATTTGAACCAAATTCTAGCATTCTTTTGTGAATTTTGTTGGGTTTCAAACAAAATTCTTTTCCCAATTGGAAAGGATCACAATGAGAATTCCAGACCATGCATAGGTGACTCCAATCACCATCTGAGAAATCAAAAGAACAACAAGATTTTTGGGAACTCAAAAAGCATTTTCCGGGTTTAGAGAAAAGGTAAGATATGATTTTAGACTCTTGGCTCAGTGGTTAAGAGCATAAGCATCAAATTACTATCCTCCACACCCATCTTTCCCACACAAATTTCACTCAATATCCTCAAAACATATGAGGATAACCTAAATTTTCAGAGGAAAATAGGAATTTTATAATCCATGTTATTGTAAGCTTTAGAAATCATATCTGCTCAATCAATTAATCTACCACTAATTCTTTCTTCTCAAACACTTTTCTCTTTCTCATGGTGGCAAGCAAGCATGCTTGAAAAACAAAACTGTGCCAAGCTAGGGATAGGAGACAATTGAAAGTTGCGTGCTACAGGCCGGGATTTCATTTTTACAGAGAGAGAGAGAGAGAAGGCACTTGCAGAAGGACAATCCAAATCAAATATTGACCAGTGACTATGTATCCCTTGCACAGAAATTTTGTTTCGTTAGAGTGCAGTGTACATAGAGAGAGAGTATGAGATTCTAGAGAGAGAGTACTTGCAAGGGAAGAGCATCCATGTCCGCCCGAAGCGCCACAACAGGGCCAGACCCCGAACCGATAGTGGCGACCACCCCTGTTTTAGCAAAGGGGAAAGAGTAAGAGACCCCAATCCCATGGAGCTCCCTTCTTACAAGAGCACTGGTGTTGTGCTCCTCAAAGCTCAGCTCAGGCTGCTCATGAATCTCTCTCCTCACACTCACCAACCACTCTTTCTCTCTCTTTGCCGCCTCAAGGATGGCATCATAGTGGTACTCATCATCCTCACCAAGAGAAAGAGAGGGCAAGAGAAGGAGAGCAAAAATGGCAATACCAGGACACCCCATCAAATATGGGGAAGTGAACTGCAGAATTTGCAGGCACGAAACTCCGCAGGTTTAAGTAAACAGGCAGCGTCACTCTTTCTTCGATATCAAAACCATGGATAGTTTCTAGGCTGGAAAGTGCCAATTAAGATAGGACACAGATACAAGAGGAGAAAGAAGATTCACGGGTGGTTTCCAACTAATTTTTCACGAAAAAGCTTCGCGAAACATTTTTTACCTTGGAACACGTGGAATGTACGCATCATGTATAATTAATAGAATGAAGTTTTTATACGGCGTAGGCCACATGCAAACAAAATAAAGCCTCGACTCAAATTCTTGTTTGCAAAAAAATAATAAAATTTCAAACTAAGAGAATGGTATAGATCTCGTTGACATATGAATATTTATTTTTAAGATGAAATAAATGGTCTAGATAATTTGTTACAATATACATTGTTTTTAAGGCTTGCAATTTTAATTTTTTTCACAAACAATGTTCAAGTTGATCGATGTAAAGTTTCCAAATGTTTGAATTATAATTTTGGATGAGTTATGAGGTGTTACTTGCTTTGATAGGGCTGCAAACCTACCGTTTTCCTAATTAATATGGGTTGGGTTTGGTGATAGTCAAATCACCATACCCATATTTTCTTCTAAAGATTAAGGATTTTATGGTCAAATAAAAATAGATTTTTTTAAAAAGCAAGAAAGTGATATTTGTATAAGAGATTCAATGAATACACAATATCTTATCCTTTTAAGGGTCACCTTTTTGGGGGTTATGGGAATAGATCTCCAATTGATCTCCAAGAAAGAGAGATATGGCTTCCGAGAGAGACGCGGTATTCTCATAAATTTTTGGTTAGTAAGGTTTTTACTTCTAAAGAGATAAAAACTTTTGGTTACTCTCGAGATTATCTTTCCGGTAGCAATATTACGGTGGAAAGAACATAGAGATCGACGGTCTTGTTTGGTCGGAAAAGCTGGTTTAGAAGGAAAGATCGGTGATGGTCTTTTACCGATATTTAGATATAGGTATTTTCTCTTGTAACCTAAAACTGAATCGTATAAATCATGTATTGTGGTGGTAGTGTGTCTTTTTATGTTTGTTTTATTTCTTGCACTTGATTTATAGTTGTATTCATCTACTCTGCATTTAGCCAATCTTATACACGATATTGCTTGGGATCTCGATATTTGAGATTCCCAATTCTATAAGCTAGGAGTTCCCGAAAACCCTACAATGGTTGCAGTCCTATAAAAATAAACAAAAAGTAGGCTTCGATCCTATCAAAATAAATAAAGCTTCCCTCAAAATTCACCAAAAGCTATAGTTCGAGATACCAAATTTGACTTTTTTTTGGTTTGGAGAAAGGCGACCATCAGGGGTTAAGTTTCTTATTAGAGTATTTTATTTAGTCAAAGTCTTTAAATTCCTTTCGTAGTTAGATATATAAAAATTTGAAATTTTAAACCTTTTAAAAATTAAAATTTATATGGTAAATTTTCAAGATACTTCTTCAGGCAATGATGGTTGATTTTTCTAAATTTGAAATTCTGAGTTCTATTTAAGGTTTTTTATTTAAAATTCAGCATCTAAATAATAAAATAATAGAACTTTACTGGTTGTTAGGTAAGTATGTTTACGATTACAAAGAGATCTTTTATTTGAGTCTCTCTCTCAAAATTTAGTCTTCGGAATGCTGTACATTATTCTCATCTAAGATAATGTTGGGGAGGCCCGTGTTAACATGATAATATTCAAGACTTTACTTGCCCTTTATTAACTCATGAGAAAATAAAAGATAAATTAAAGTTATTGATGATAGTTGTCTGCAGGTGAGGATCACATGCATCATGAAAGGTCAATTTCTCAAATGTGTTAATAAAGAGTGGCCTAGTACGAGTACAGGTGTGAAAACCATGATAGGCTACAAGTAAAACTCGGGTACTTCCAATGTTCCCCTAATATTTCTTATTAATGAATCATATAAGGTAGTGGTTGTTATAAGGTTGCAACGTTAAACAATTCAATTACGGCGCACTTCCAAATTTTATCATAACATGTAATTTTGGTGTACAAAATTATTAAGATTATCTCAAAATCTATTTTCATATCTTATTATATAATTTAAAAATCCAAAAATTGTTAAAATCAAGTAGATCTATAAACATATGAAAATCTTAAAATTGACGGTCTAGATAATGTGTTGCAAGATGTACTATTTCTGAGACGTAAAATCTTTTTTTTTTCAAATTCATATATTTCGATATCAAGATGATCAATTAGAGGGTTTTTCAACATTAAAATAATCTTTTCCAATGGATTTTTGAAGTGCATCTATAATTCTACATTTGAAGGTTGCAACCTTATATAAACTATTTCCATTATATAATGAATCCTTATTCAATTTATTTTAGATGGTGATGATGATCCGAGCCTTATCTCAATTATTTTGACTCGGGTATTCCACCATTTCATATTTATCAGGGGCGATGCCCTCAATAAGACTACGGGTCACCATATCTCTTCTTACTGGTTACATCCATATCGTTTTAGCGCATCAATAAGACTACAGTCACCTTGCCCTTTTAGTACTTCCACTTAAACCAAATCACATCTCCTAACTAGTGTTGCTCTACATCGAAGTTGCAGATAGTTAAACCACTTAATTCTATTTTATCTCATCTTATCACTTACTAAAGCCACCTTAACTTCCTTGGGATGCACTCGTTTTAAATTTTACCCTTTTTTTGGCTTGCTACAACTATCTTAACATCATCATTTTTATGAACATGTTGTTCCTGTAAAGCATAACATATCATCTTCATCAATCTCTCTATTTTTATAGATTATCGATCCAAGACATCTAAAATACTCTCTTTTAATTACTTAATGGTCATCAATCTTAACTAATTCCTTGTTTTCACTCATATTATTACTAAACTTGTAATTTAAATATTCTTTCTTAAACCTGCTAATCCTAAAACCTTTTGATGTCGAAGCATCCGTCTAAACTTGTAACTTCATATTAACATCATCACTAGTCCCTTCAATCAAAATTATATCATTCGCAAACACCATACATTGCAGTACCTTATCATGTAGATGCCTTAACTCGTTCATAAACAAAACAAAGAGATGTAGACTCAATGTTGACCCTGATGTAGGCCTATTGTGTAACTATATATTTACGTTCTACTCCACTAGTCATCCTCACACTAGTTAGCACGTCCTCGTGTACGTCGCACCATGTCAATACATCTTCTAGAATTTTTTTTTGTTTTCAGCACCCTCCAATTAACTCTCTAGGTGTCCTATTGTATGTTTTCTCTAAATTAGTATATTTATTTGGGAAAATATCTCCATACCCCTTATTTTTAAGTTTCATTTCACAATAGAACCAAAGTTTTTAAGATATCTTGGGCCATAAAATTGTAGATTTTATTTCTTCCAACCCATTGAGCATTAAACCTACTTTTTTAGGCCAAACAAATATAAAAAAACATGCTTTTTTAAAAGTCATCATTCCAAACTTATAGAGAGAGAGAGAAGGGCTTCATGGAGGTGAGAGGTTACTGGAAGGAGAGAGAAAGAGAGAGAGGTATTTAGAGAAACACGGGAGGAGAGAGAGTCAAAGACGTGGAAAGAGAGAGAGTCAGAGATGTGGGAAGAGAGAGAAAGAGGGAAGTTTGGAATATATAAGTGAAAAGCGAAAAATGATTGGGTTTAAAAAGAACATGTCTTTCTAACATTTGTTTAAGTTAAAAAATAGTTTTAAAGTGGTAAGAGGTTAGAAGATATCTATTGAAACTTTGGGTTGATCAAAAAATGAAACTTAAAAATAGGGATATGGAGATATTTTTCCTATTTATTTTTCTTGATTTTCGAGTTATATTTATGTTGTGAAACTTAAAAAGTAAGAAACATTACATAGGGACTTGAAACAGATGCATTATTATTGTATCATTCATATTTTACACTATATCCTCTTTAGGTTCTCTTTTTTTCTTTTCCTTTTTTCTATTTTCCAAGTCAAACTTTTGACTACCAAAAATATAGAACGATTGATATATTTGGGTACACTTAAAGCACATATGAAAAAACAATAAAACAAGGAAAAAGAAACAAGCGTTGCGTTTTTCGGAATTGGTCTTTCGAACAACCCAAGTGTATCATTGTGTTTTTTGTGCTTCAAAAGTTAGAATTTTGAACACAAGGTACAATGGGAATAAAACAACTAAAAAAATATTACATCAATGTAATATAGTCCAAAATATTGATCATGCATAATATTACGTCTTTTTTCATGTCTGCACATAAAATTTCCAAAAATTCACATTATATACCACAAGGGTCTAATGCGAGCGGGAGGGCTTGCGTCCTAAGACCAATGGTGGTACACATGCGATATCAGTTTCTTACTTCATAGCTTTGTATCATTCTATTAGTTCTACATTGTAAAGAAACTCTCCAAACTGTAACCATGCAATCCCATCCTCATCAACTCAGCTAAAACTCTTCGACCCCAGCATCTAACCATTGACCTAATTATCTGGCTATGGCAAAGTTTGCTCACGAAGCCCACAAGCTGTGGGCCACATAACAGACTTTCCAAGAATATAAGAGGTCACAAGCTGTGGGCCACACAACAGACTTTCCAAGAATATAAGAGGGCATATCTTATTCCTCTTATACCTAATCAAATAAAATTTACTTGAAGTCTCCAAAAGAGTCAGGAGAAGATATCATTGTCTGAGCTTGAAGACACAGCCAGACTAGTGGACCAATCGTAGGGACAAGGGCCGGGCTAGGGGTAGGGGTAGGGGTAGGGGTAGGGTTAGGGCTGGCACGACCCAAGCCGGGCACATTGCCAGCCCTGATGAGTGACGCAAAATAACTCAAATCCAACATAAGAAGATAACTCATAGGTTTTGTCGAAGCAGTATCGGATCCTCATTGCTCGAGAAGGGCCTTGCACTACGTACCTGCAGATAGCCATGTCGCTTCCGGTCATTGGGAAAGGACAATATTTGACAACCAAGTCGCTTCAACCTTAGGGGGAGAGAGCAATGAAAATAGATAAGCACAAGAAAAGGGCAATAAAAGATCGAATAAAACCTCCTCATCGTCAGAAATGGGAGTAAGAGGTGCAGCCATTCGGTAAATTGCAATGAGGAAAGAGTGGCTTCCATGAGGATCTTAGGTCACCAAGCAAGTGTTTGGAAGTCCCAAATTTTGTTTCATTTATTGTCTAAAAAAAGTAGGTTTCATTCCACTCGAAGCACACATGACCTCCAAACAACAGAGTAATGCATGACAATTAATCGCCACTAATTACATAACATTGGCCACAACATGGTTGAAAAAGCATTGCGCTACAAACATCATGTAAACAAAACTGCACATGGGTTCGGCTTCTTGGAGGGCATGCATTCAAGGCTTGAAGGACTCCTAACTAAACTAGGCAAGGTACAGAAAAATTTACAAAATCTAAAATGATATTTTTAAGTTTGTTAACTGCACAATGCCCAACACAGTGAAGCATATAGCTATCATGTCATAAAACAACAGAGATCGATGATTTTGAATAGGTGAAGAAAACCTTGACAAAGCTAAGAACCGTAACAAGCAGTATTGCAAAGATAGCAAGAGCCGAAGCACAAACTATCTTCAAGGATTTTGGTATTCGCAATGGATTGGGTTCAGTGATGCCTCTACTTGAGTTGGTGTCGATTTCTTCTACATTGACATTCAGGGCGACTGGTACCATCTCCACCATGCCTTTCTTGTTGCTGCTTTCTAAGTCAGAATCAGGTAAAAGTATTATTCTACACGTGGGCGGCATATATCTCTCAACTACTTTTCTCTCCTCCAAAGGATCAGCGCCCACTTTTCTCTCCTCCAAAGGATCAGCACCCATGGCCCTCGTTGGGCTTCTACGAAGAACTTTCTTGGCTCGACGACGCACAGGTTGAATTAATTTGATTTGGGCAACACATGGGTAGCTCTCATGTTGCAGACCTTCCTGAACTTCTGCGGCTTGCAACTGTATAACCGGAGGAGCATCTTTCACTTGAACTGACATCTCTGCATTTCAAGTACCGGACCAGTTAGACACTAATCTACCAGGAAAAGGTGACAATGGCAAAAAGACGAATCATTTCTTTAAATTAACCAAAATAGCCAACTACTCTGTCAAGCAAAAATTTATCTCATGGAACTCATTTGGGGAAATCGTAAAGGCCAACATAAGAAAAAACATTCTGGATGAAGGATTCATCTCAGATCAAACAAGATGTTTACTTTACAATTTTTGGCACCTATATACGCACAATCTCATTGAAATGTGCATAAAAACTAAGGGTTAACAACGAAAATAAAACAAACTAAACATGGCATTAGTCTTTCCTATGTTAAAATGAATGTTGTCATTTGGAGATTACCAGTCTTATCCTCCAAGCCCAAGAGCACAGCAGCCAACGTGCCTCTGTCCTTCTCTCTCTCCTGCACAGTGAATTAGAACACAAAATGAAGTAACATAAGGATATGAACCTTAACCCTATAAATCATTTCCAGTGAATAACCATCCTGAAAAGATAAAAACAGTTCAATTGAAGAACAGTGGGGATCTTCAGCTCCTTTCTAATTCGTTGATTTAAAACAGTTCAATTGAAGTACAGCGGGGATCTTCAGCTCCTCTCTAATTCGTTGATTAAAAACAGTTCAATTGAAGTACAGTATCTTCAGCTCCATTCTAATTCGTTGATTTCATCACAGGGAAATCTGCAGCCATAGCTCATCACAATCGTCCAATGAAATGGATAGCAAGTAGGACCCAGCATTGGGGGAAGCCATATCCTGATTGGTTGTGCCCCATTCTCTCTCCATCACACCACATTATTTCTTTTTTTTTTAACTGTTACAGTTCATCACCCCACATTATTTCATAGGTTGGTGATGACCCAACTGTCCATTAAGTATATAATACGTTCAATAGATACTTGGATTAAAGAATACATTCACCAAGAAACAGACACCAAGTTGAACTTAGGGCGTGTACAGATCCTTCACCTTCTCTGTCGTCTTTAGAACTCCCCCTTGTATACGGCCATGTGGCTGCAAACGCTCCCCAGGCAGTTCCAATGATTTTATGCATGGAAAACGAAACATAATCCAATGGATTATCGAGGATGATAGCCATAGTTCTTTGTTATCAATGTCTCATGAAATGATGGACGATGATGATGAAAGAGCAAGACCCACCTAAGGGCCACTTCCTGTTAGGTGTGCTACATACTCTCTCCATCACTGCCCATTTCATGGGACAGTAACAAACCCAATGGACTATGGCATATCATAGTCCATTGGATTTTCCTGCTGAAGCTCCTGATCTCCTCTCGTGTTTCAAAGGCTTTCCCCTAAATGCCCACTGTTTGTTGGCTAATGCACCTTAGTGCAGTTCCTGTGATCTGCGGATGAGAGAGTATACTATGATCCAATGGACTACAAATAACCTTGGTGATAGCTCCTTGCATTATCGTCCAATGAAATGATGCCGCGAGTTATGAAGAGAGAGGTGGATCCATCTCTGGGGTTGTTTCCTGTTCAGGTAGGATCTATTCACTCTCCATCGCCATCCATCATTTCACTAGACATAGTCCAAAATGATATATAACAGAATCCATGATCATAGTATACTTTCCCAGAGAAAAGACAAATTTCAATTGAAGAGTTTGTAAAGGCTCTTTACCTTCTCTTTTTCTGCCTCATAGAACGCTCGTCCATTACTTAGCTTTTGTAGGCAAATCCTCCTCAATGCAGTGCCCTGGAATGGAAAAACTGGTGGGTTGTACCTAGGACCAGGTTGACGCTCTCTTATCACAATTCCAGACTGACCATGACCTATAGTGTTAATTGAAGGATTATGACCACCATCCCTTTCTCCCAGATGATCTTCATCAAAATCTATAAGATAATCAAATTCATCAAAAGATTCAGCACTTGGGACAGAAGAGGGTCCGTGCGAATTAACAAGACCTAACCCATCCCAGTTCGCTGTGCTCACTTCCAAACCCCCATCATCAAATGTGCCAAGATTACTACAAAAGCTAGATGAGGGAGGCACATGATTTTCAAGAACAAGTGGCTCATTGTTAGGAACGTGAAATAATTCTGAGGCTTCCTGCTCTTCATCACCCTGGAGAAAGAGAACAAGTTTTTCTGTTACCAGTAAAACTGGACCATGTCAATTTATTTCAGCAAGAGTCAGGTTCAGAAAGCAGTAAAGAGGATTTGGTGACAAGATAAATGAAGTGATTCCTATATATGAAACTAGTCCAACCACATTAACAATAAAAAATTGAAGATAGGAACTGATCCAAGAATGAAATGTTAAAAAAAATATAAATAAACTACCTCATATACTGTACTTTGAAGAAAGATCATGAGTCAATTTAACAAGTAGAACTCTATCCTGAACTAACTGAATATATAGATGACTAAGATGCCAAGTCATTCGGAATAGGAAAACTGCAAGATAGGAGAAGCATTTCCTCCAGAAATCACAATTAGAGAACTCATATAGGTGAAGAATACCTGTCTTCTATCGAGTATAGATACGGAGGTTGAGACAGCCATTACTTTCCATTTAAAAAATTAAGCATTTACCCAGGATAGTGAGTTTTCTCATTTTCTCCAACATTTTCGCTGAACTAGTAGTCAACATAGCTCAATTTTCTCCTCCTAAAATCCTCATTACAAGATAAGACTGCCAAGTACATTTATAACTTTTCAAAAATAAAAAATAGGCCCTTATCCATTGAAACCAAACAGGGCCAATTGAATCATCGAAACATCCTTATCAACCAGGAATATTTTCTTGAAAAACAAAATAATCTCAAAATAAAAGGATTCTCATCTTTTCAGTGGGTAAGTATACTATGGACCATGAAAAACAATGGCAAAATGTGCGGTGATGAAGAGAGAGTAGAAACATAGCATGATCCTAATGGTGCTTTCCAAATTCTCTCCATCACCATGGACCATTTAAAAACCCAATGGATTGTAGTATATACTTTCCATAATCCAATGGACTACATTTCCTTCCATTCACTACCACAATTATATCTCCACATTCTCAAAACAACTGGACTTAACCTTATGAAACTACGTTACATGAAGAGAGAATCACAAACCTTATAGTGCTGCTGGCTCTCAATTGGTTGGAGAGAATCATCAGTAGCCAGCATATCTTCCAAAACTTTATTTACATAGTCTGAATCCCTCATTTTAGGTGATGAGGTTTCTTGCACATTTGTCTCCTTAACTTCCAACTTTGAGGTCTGGTCTAATTGGTCTCCATGTTCTCCATCTATCACCACCCCACCAGTAGAAGACTTGCTAGGGTCAGGCGATAAGTCACTCAGCTCCACCCCATCATAGCTTGGATCATCCCTCTTCTCATTTAAACCATCCTTCTTGAAAAGGCGCCATAAGACATAGGCATCCTGCAAACCAAGAACACCTCAGCACATTGGCGAAAAACATGGCATATGAATGCTAATATGCTTCTTGTAGACATACTTGTAATTCAATGGGCCAAAGGAAGGAGAAGAGAGCTGCTATACATTTCAGACGATCCCCAACTGGGGTATAGTCATTGTAATAATCACCTCAAAGACAATTTACCAAAAATGCATAGAGTCAATGCTCAATTATATCAACCTTAGAGTAGTCAAATTATCTTTAGAGATCTCTTTGTTTTGGCACGGGAAGAGAAGTTCTGTTGGGGAAAGCCTTCAGGTATTAAAAGTAAGGAAAACGTTTATATAGAGCTGAGGCTCTAAACAATCAAATTAGAACGTACCCCAAAAATTTCGGTACAAGAGGTTATTTTGATATCCAAATATCCTCAAATTGATCATCTCGACATCGATGAATGGACATGAGAAAAAAATGGATTTCAAGTTTTAGAAATAATGCAGCTTGCAATACATTCTTTTGACCGTCAATTTTCAAGATTTTTAAGTTTTCATAGATCTACTCGATGTATACTATTTTTTAAGTTTTAAATTTTATAATTAGAGATTAAAATATATTTTAAGGCTATCACAAAGATTTTCAGTATTGAAACCATATTTTTCAATACTATTTGAAGGTGCGCTATACTTTGATTGTTTAGAGCCTCGGCTCTGTACAAACCGCACCCTAAAAGTAATATTCAAAATATTTTATATAACATGGGTTTTTGGTCGAATCAGACTCAGTTGCAAGCAACTTCACTACACTTTGGGGTTGGAGGGGGAAAAGATTTTGTTTTTTTTGGGTTTTGTTGTTTGGAGAGAGAAGGGGGAGGGTTGAGGTTGGAAGATAGGGGTGGCTTCAAAGTGAAAGTCTTCAACCTCTTTGATATAGGCAAAGGAAAATTAAAACGACTGGTCTACAGGAATTCGCCTGGTACTTTCAGATTGATTAGAAATTACAGCCAAGGTTTTCCTTTATCCACACCTTCAAACTTAACATCTACCCAGATAATAATTGTGAAAGGATTTGACATTCCAGTATGCAAAAAAACTATAGATGTGCATAACTACTTGTAGAACACAAATAACTATAGTCCTTAAAAATAAATTTATTCTCCAGTTTTATTATCTACTAGCATGATTGCCAATTTCAACTGGAAGCATGCCAAAATTAACAACTCCAACTTCAACAGTGAGGAAGAACTGCACGGATAAGTGAAGCAAGTTTTTGAACTATCAAATAACATAAATCATGTAACTACATATTAAAAAGTAGGTGGTTGCACCTATATGAAACAAATTTTTTTTTTTTGCCGCCGGGTGGGGAAAAGAAACTGCAAGGGAAAAGTAGAGAAGTTTCCACCTGAGAGCCATTCAAATCCTGAAAAGCATTTCCATTAGCACGGTACTCATGCACTATCCAATGAGTTTTTTTTCCATGGGGAGCACGTCCCTCATGGAAAACCAGCGTTTTCTTTGTACCAATCAGATCTGACCTCGACCCATGAGACTTTGATTTGATTGGTCGGTCGTTTCCTGTTGCTTTCCAGTAACCAGCTTTAGTGGCTCTATTAGATCGCCGCCCATTTGGGTACTTCCTATCACGGGGGCAGAAGAAGAACCACTCTGGATCTTGATTTTTAATTATGGACTTGCCTAGAGGGACAAACATAAGTGTATCAACATTGCGTAGAATAAAAAAAATGCAAGACGCCTACGGCACATACTCAGAACATAAAAAATTACACATAAAAATATATGAATTGTTAAAATGGCACATATTTCCTGTATCAACCAACTAAAACTGAGAAGGAATAGATGAAGCATGTAAAAATCCAGGACACAGGATAAATTCTTATTCATCAGAGAACAAATGTCCCCTTCCCCTCCTCTCACACCTAAAGGCAAACATTCGCTATTTCCCCTTCCCCTCCTTCCACTCCTTCCACACCTAGAGGCAAACATTTGCTGTGTTTTTTTTTTTTTCATTTTGGAACAAAGATCTCAACAAAAAAGTAAGAATTAGAGAATGGCCCAGGGCCTTGACGGTAGTATTGCCAAGCCCCATAGTGAGGCCTCGGACTCCATGCTCACCAAAAAAAGTAGGTGCTCAAATCCCAACTGACTTTTACCACTTTTCAAAACTTACCACAAAAAAAAAAGTAAAAATTAGAACAACATGTTGCTGCTTAAGATGGCACATATTTCCTGTATCAGCATCTAAAACTTTAAAAAAAAAAAAAGTATTAGAACAACATATTGCTGCTTAAGATGGCACATATTTCCTGTATCTAAAACTGAGAAGGAATAGATATCCAGGATAGGCTGTTTTTTTTTTTTTTTTCCGTTTTGGAACAAAGATCTCAACAAAAAAGTAAGAATTAGAAAATGGCCCAGGGCCTTCGCAGTAGTATTGCCGAGCCTCATGGTGCGGTCTCAGACTCGATGCAGGGTAGGGGCTCAAATCCCCACTGACTTTTACCACTTTTAAAAACTTACCAAAAAAAATAAAATAAAACATGTTGCTGCTTAAGATATCCAGAATTCCGTTACATATCAGAACAGCATATCAGAACAAAACTGAAAAGGACAATTTATCAAATTACACCTAAGATTTGACCTACTTAAACGTCAACCTGATCTATTTTGAAATCTCCCATCATTCTTTTGATAAAATTTCAAACAGCCCATCAATGACAAATCAAAATGGCTTTCGACATTTATCAAATTACAACTGGGAAAAAATTTTCCATCATTCTTTTGATAAAATTTCAAACAGCCCATCAAATGACAAATCAAAATGGGTTTCGAAATTTATCAAATTACACCTGGGAAAAAATTTTACGTAGTTCAAATTTTATGTGAATTTTGATAAATTTCCCAACTAAAAATAATGAAATCTATCCCAGTGTTCATAAACAAAACCCAAACTCCCCAGCTCAGATAATTGAAGCAAGATAGTAAATTCAGTTCAATTTATAAAAAGTTGAACTTTCAATGTTTCATGATATCTAAACAAAATTAGAACCAAAAACTACAAAGTATCTGCAACTCTCACGATAATTATATGTAAACAAAATTAGGACCAAAAACTACAAACTAGCAACTCTCAGCATAAAGGTCACCAAAAACAGATACTTAATAGAAAAAGAGAAATTTCAAACCCCAATAACTCAAACTATACAACAAAAGGCCAAAAAAATTTAAAGCCCATAAAATTGTTAATGGATGAACGAAATTACCTGGCAAATCCCATGGCTCGCACTTGCACATGTCAACTTCTGGTATAACCTGCACACCCCGTCCTCCATTAATCTTCCTTCTGAGGTAGTATGAAACGAGCTCTTCATCAGTGGGTCCAAACCTGAAGCCAGGGGGTAAACTCTCCAAAGACATCACAGCCATCCTTCAATTTTATCCAAGGGGAACTTCTGGAATCCAAAAAGCTCAGATTTTTACAAGTAATAAAATACTTCAATGGAATCCAGCATTTTTACAAGTGATACTTCAATGGAATCCATGAATCAGTCTGTCACAGTTCAAACTTTATTTGATGCCGAATCCAGGGAATAAAAGTTTCAGGAAAGCTCGTAAGAAAGTGAGAAACTTAGAAAGAGTAGAGAGAGTAACACAAGGAATTCGTCAGTCGAAGATCAGTCTTTCACAGTGTAATTCGTGGAAGATCAGTCCTTGGTATCAGTCACCTTGAGAGAGAAGAATTGTGGATAGAACGATGGATTCAGTAAAGTTTGTGAAGAGAAAAAAAAAGTGTCCCTCTATTTTTCTCTCTCGATGTATACATACGTAGAAACAGTGATGTGCGCGGGGGGCCTACAAACCGCGTCGAAGCAATTCCCACCAATGCCAAATGCCACCCCTATTATCCCTTATTTACGGATTGTGCCCCTCTAACGGAAATTACCTGAAAACTACTCGTTTGTTGACGACGACCAAATACACGTGTCTGGAATCAAAGCGTGGCCCTGCATAGTTTAGGATTATTATAAGAATGAGGTTTCCATAGGGCCTAGGCTCTATCATTACAAAATAAATCGTCCCCTCGATACCCCATCGGAAAATATATTCGGCAATACAAAAATCAATGATGGCTCTCAAATCAATTCCTTAAATATCTTGCGTATGTGGGACCACTTATTTTAAAGATAAAATAAACTATTTACATAAGAGAAAAATCTATTTAAAGTTGTAACCTTAAAACGTAGAACCATTGATGCACCTAAAAAATCCATCAGTAAAAAATGTTTTAATGTTGAAAACCCTCTAATTGATCATCTCGACATCGAGATGTAGGACCATATAAAAAAAAAAGACTTTGAGTCCAAGAAATGATGCATCTTACAACACATTATCTAGATCGTCCTTTTTCAAGAGTTTTATATGTTTATAGATCTACTTGATTTTAATCATTTTTAGAGCTTAAAATTTTATAATTAGATTTGAAAATCGATTTTGAGATAATCATAAGAATATTTTACATCAAAATTATATGTCATAATAAAATTTGAAGGTGCGCCTTAATGGATTATTTAAGGTTGTAATCTTATGGAAACCACACCTTTTAGATAATTTGTTACAATATACACTATTTTTAAAGCTTGAAATCCTAAAAGTTTTCAACAACTATAATGTTTAAATCGAGATGATTGATGTAAAAGTTTTCCAAGGGTTGAATTGCAATTATCAATAAATTATGAGATGAGGACCTGCTTATTTTGATGGGATTGCAGCACTACCCAACCATCCCTATAAGATTGCCTAGAGCCATTAAGCATCTTAAATAACGAAGGGGTTTTGGTGAAGCCGCAGCCTTAAGAAATTGTTGCCAGTTGAGTCGGAGATGATTCCTTCGTAAATTTCTCAAAAACAGTTAAAAGCAGGCCTAGATTTTATGTAAAAAAAATAAAATTACATCTCAAATCTTATCAAAATTGCACTTATAGTATCAAAAAACCATCAAATTGATCGTCCCATCTTTGACTAGTAAAAAAAAAAAAGGATTCCAAGCCCTAAAAATAATGTGCAGTATAACACATTATCTAGATTGTTACTTTTTTTAGCACTTGCAATATATATTATTTTAAAAATCAGGTCAGATTTGGATCAGATCCACGTGTACCTGGATTTGATCGAAGTTAACTTTTTTATCTAAATTTTGGATACGGATCTTAATTTCGAATCCAAATCTTAAATCCATACCCGAGTCCAAATAAGATCATTTCGGATTTAAACTGGGTAAATTCTCAGCCTTAACAAAAGGGATAAATAAACGAAGGAGAGAGAAAGAGAGGGCATTCAAACTTGGACGCATGGGTATTGAGTTTCATCGCCATTTCACATCCGATGAGATAATGATAAAAAAGGGATGGGACAAGAGAGAGAGATTCTTGATAGGCACACACACACAAAGATATTATGTTCTTGAAGTTCTTTAATGGAAAATTCTTGTAAAAATCTCAAAAAGCATAGGTACATGCTTTGCAGTAAATCAAGTCAATTAGATAACCATAGAAATCCTAGCCTTATTTAACAACAAAATTATACGTGCATTGCTATACTATACCATATGTTCTGGTCAAGATAATGGTGGATACCACGGAGATGGGGAATTCGTTCAACCCCAAGCAGGCCATTTATCAGGTTTTGCAGTAATTATGTAAGGAAAAGCAGGGGGCATGAGAAAGTATGGAGCGGTGGCAACGGACTCAGACCTTACCCAGGATCCAACGGTTAGACCCGAACCGTGTATGGGTATAGGTTCAAAAATTGGACCTGACAGGTTGGGTCCAGGTCTAAATCTTGGACACGAAAACTATTCGGGTTTGGTTCCGGTTCCAAAGTTTTGAACGCTTGCATTGGATAAGGTGGCCTTAATTAGGGTGGAGCGACCAAAGCAGCCTTTCCAAAAGGCCAGCCTTCTCTCGAACTTGTCCAAAATAGGGCTCCAAAGAGCTTTTCTAGGTTTCTTGAGACAGAGAGGGAGACCTAGGTACGAGGTTGGAAGAAAATCCACTCTACAACCTCATATGAAGGCAAAAGATTGAATTAATAGCAGGTCCACTCTAACCCCTATCATCTTGGATTTAAGGAGATTCACTTTAAAGCCAATGGCTAAATGAAGACAGTTGAAAAAGAAAAGCAAGTTGTCAGTTTGAGAGGGCTTGCAAAAAAACAACGTGTCGTCCACATATTGTAGATGAGAGATAGTGGGTCCTTGGAGCCCGAAACTGAAGCCTTGCACAAACCCAAAGTTGTATAAGCGTTAGATGAATCTATTGAAAATTTCACCGGTTATGGCAAATAGGAAAGGGGATAGGGGATCTCCTTGGCGGAAGCCCCGTAGAGGATGGCAAGAAGCCTTGCAGCGTGCCGTTGATAATGATAGAAAATAAGAGGTTACAAATGCAACCACATATCCATTTCCTCCACTTGTGGCCAAAGCCCATTTTCCTTTTGGCTTTGTCAAGGAGATCCCACTCCACGTGATCATAAGCATTATCCCAATCCAGCTTAATGATGAGTTTCGAGGTTTTGGAGGTAGACATGGAGTGAATGCACTCATGCACCACCAAGGCTCCATTGAGAATTTGCCAGTCTTTAATGAAGACACTTTGGTTGTGCGAGATGACTGACCCCAGGACAAGTTTTAAGTTTAGAAGAGACGACCTTGGCTAAAATCTTATAGGAGCTATTCACCAAACTAATTCTGAAATCTTTTAGCTCCAATTCACCCTCTACTTTGGGGATAAGGGCTACAAAGGTAGTGTTTCATAGCCGTGTTAATGTTTCCCCTATCATAAAATTTGACAAAGAAAGCAAGTCTAGGCGTAAGAGCTCCCAAAAGCGATTATAAATGGCTATTGGAAATTTGTTTAGGCCGAGGGCTCCATCCTGGCCCAAGTCTCTACTGGCTAAGATTATTTCTGATTCTAGGAATGGTACTTAGACTTTGAGCCTCGGCAGGTAAAAGTTAGAGGAAAGAAAGCTCCTCCATTTGGGCCCTAGGTTGTACTGAATAATGGTTTCTTCTACTCTAGAAGGGTCATCCATAATGACCCCTGAAACTGAATTTGTGTGATGAGATTCTCTATTCTTTTGAAAGTAACCACTGTTGAGATCTTTTTTCTTGAGACACTTGACTCTAGAACACTGTGCCCAAAAGATCTCCTCCTTCCAAATGGTGCATTGAAAGTCAGCTTTTGTATTGAGATCTCAAAAGCTATTAATTGGAAGAAAGAGAACGGGACTCCCCAAGAGTGTCGAGGTCATGTATTGCAGAGAGTAGAGAAATTTTCATAGCCTGGAAATTCCCAGGTAAGTTCTTGCTCTAAGTTTTGAGAGCCTCTTTGAGAAGCTTGAGTTTTTATTGGAATCTAAAACCAGCCCAACCTCAAACTAAGGGGGAAAAAGAGGACCACCAAGAAGGAACAACGAAGAGAAGGGAGAATTCTTCGAGCCAGGCCATTTCAAAATGGAAAGGTCTAGGGCCCCCTAAGTGACGGGAGGTATCTAAGAGAAGAGGTTTATGGTCGGAGATAGTTTTGGGTAAAACTCGTGAGGAGGCTGGGAAGGAGGCCTCCCAATCCAAAGTGCAGAGGAAGCGAATGATCTTGGAAAGGGAGGGGGTTGGAGAAGAGTGATTCGACCAAGTGAATCTCTCTCCAAGGAGAGGGATGTCCATGAGATCATTGTTAGCTATCCAGTCTGCAAAATCTATAATAGCCAGAGAAATAGTGGAAGAATTTGATCTTTCAAGAGGCCATATAGAGACGTTGAAGTCACCCCCCAGGCACCAAGCAGCGGGGGGACTGCAACAAGGTTCAATTCTTCCCAAAAGAGGGGTCTCAGAGCCTGCGAATTTGGTCCATAAACATCCATGGAAGTTCGTCCGACAAACGAGAGAGGGACACTGTGACCGAAAAGGAGGCCACCACAGAAGAGGAGAGGGAATGGGAGGACTGTCCCAGACAACCCAAATACCTTCAGAGGTGCCTTGAGCTTTGAAGACAATTCATTGACATGACCTACGACCCCAAACTTGACGGATTTGGTGGAGAGATGATGCCAGGAGCTTGGCCTCTACTAGAGCTAAAGCAGAGGGGTGATACTGAGAGCAGTACGAAAGAACAAAGGATGCCTTTTGGCTAGAGCCAAGGCCATGGATAATCCAAACTAAAATCCTCATTATCTGGACAGGAAAAGAGAGCGCTGAGCTGAGCATCTGGGAGTGGCTTAAACCCCCAGCGAAGAGGGGGGAGCAGTAGAAGAGCCTCTATCGAAATTGACATCAAAGAAGAGATTGGAAACTTCTCTAGATCGCTTCAGACTTGCTTTGAAACGTGTATGGGCGTTGGAGTAAAAGAAAGCCTCCGCATCTTCCTGTGATCCATCGAACTTGAAACCCACGACCCGGCATATTTGGTCAGCATTTCCACACAGTCTATTGACAACTCGAAGCACCTTGCTCACATCTCCCTAAGTGCGGTCCATGGACGAGACAAAGCTCAAGCCCAATAAAGGGGGGGAAGAAGGCAGGGGAACCAGAGCCTTCCAAGACCATGAGGAGGAGTGGAAGGGGAGGGTTCGAGGGGAAAAGTTATTTTTTCCAGTAATAACAAGGAATAGTGCACCCTTTTTTGCATGACAAATTGTTATTTTTTGAAAAATAGTTTGTGCTAATTTAAAATAAGAGGTCTAAAAAACAATATATAATGTATTTGGTAGTACCTATACAACTGTACCTGTACATCCCACAGCCTGTAGGCTAGATTACTTCTAAAGCTTTTCTTGTTGGCACCAAGCATCAATAAACAATTTGAATTCGATTCATCTTTCAAAACAGTTTCCCATCTAAAAATCAAACCAACCTTGAGCTCGTCTCTCCGTTGATGAAGCAATATAGCAGCACCAAGAAGCATTGTTGTGTAAGCATCATGGCCCCACGCATATATTTTTCCATCCAGTTAGCTCTTGTGTTTCCATTCCACTAGTTCCTAGAACAAAACAACACGAGACAAAATAGAAAAGGAAGGAAAAGTTAGAAAGAAAATGGCTAAACTGGAGGGTGAAGGAAAGAAAGCAACTAAGACCAAGGAAATCGACAAAAGTACTCAGTATTCTTTCATACAAACAAATGCTCATCATCTTTTCATCCAACAAAACCTAATAAAAGTTTATGAGATAGTCATGTTTTTTTAAGGGTTATATTAGGGTGTTCACATTATAGAGTAAAATTTATCATTGTACTCAATAAATTTTGGACATTTATATACTCTTGTTTTGTACGTAGAGCTTTTTTTTAATAAAGGTAATTTTTGTCATAATGAGATGTGTGACATCATCTACATGGGATGTAACATCATCTACATGGAGCATTAAATACTACTAGTGTGTTCCATGTGGGTGATATCACACCCTCCTAATGACCAAAAGCACATTTACTAAAAAAAGTTTCATGTGCAAAATAAGGTATATAAGTGTCTAAATTTTGTCAAGTACAATGATAAATTACTCTATAGTGTGAGCACCCTAACATGACCATTTTTTAAATCACAAGGCCTCAAGAATATGTAGGTTAAGAAAAGACAAGGCATCAAAATGTTTCCAATATTTCCATTAAAAATTTTAAGCAAGGTTGTTTACAATACGAAATCTAGAAGATATCAAATTTGAAATCTCCTGATCTATCACTATAAAACTAGATAATTAAATTTTTGATAGAGATGTGTGGGAACAATCAAATTAGGATTTAAAACTAATTAACCTTGAAAGGTTAACTTCCCTTTAAATCGTTAGCCATGCCAGCATGATCTTTTCGTCAAAATAAAGGAAATCTACTGCAACATTAAATCTACCTAAAATAATCAAAATAACAAAAATTAAAGAATAGAAGGAAATAAAAGTTTACTTGCCCGCCCCGGTTGGCTCGGGACGCCCAAAGTTGGTGGTGCCAACGCGGGTTATTTACACCTCTTTACCTTCACTTTTATTCTTTGAAATTGATTGACTTTCCACTTTGATATTTTGCTGGAAATATTGGCTATGAATGGTTGAAAGAGGTTAAAATTAAATCTAGGGTTTTCTAGTTTAGATCTAAGGTCATGGCTTCTAGGATTTAGGCTTTTCAAGCTAAAGCTCTAGATTAAGGTTAAGAGGATGTAGGCTAAGTCTTTACTTTCTAGAATTTGGTTTAGGTTTTGGTATCTCGAGAGTTAGGCTTCCTAATTCTAGGTTTTCTCTAGGAATTAGGTCTCTAGATCTAAGGTTATGTGTTGGTTTCCCCAATGACCCGAATTAGAACCCTTATAGAGACTTCAAAAGTCAATTTTAAATTTGGAAATGATTCTTAATGGATTTCTAAGGAAATATTAAGTTTATTGGGTCAAGAGGTCTAGACGCCACAAACTGTGACCTTTTCTTATTTTTGGTGAAAATGCCACAAAGTGGGGTGTCTAAAACATGGTGCCTAATTTTTTGGGATTTAACTGATCTTCTTAATTTTGATTCAAATTACGTGTTTTTTTTTATCATATTTGTCTCGAGAGCTTCCATTTCAATCGGTTTTCATATTTTCTAGTGTTTAGGACAACTCTCTAGATTTTAAGATGGTTTCCTAGGGTTTTAGGATCGTCTTGGAGATTCTCTAGGATATTCCAGAAGGTTGAGACCATAATTTAAGGGACTATAGTGTGAGCACCCTAACATGACCATTTTTTAAATCACAAGGCCTCAAGAATATGTAGGTTAAGAAAAGACAAGGCATCAAAATGTTTCCAATATTTCCATTAAAAATTTTAAGCAAGGTTGTTTACAATACGAAATCTAGAAGATATCAAATTTGAAATCTCCTGATCTATCACTATAAAACTAGATAATTAAATTTTTGATAGAGATGTGTGGGAACAATCAAATTAGGATTTAAAACTAATTAACCTTGAAAGGTTAACTTCCCTTTAAATCGTTAGCCATGCCAGCATGATCTTTTCGTCAAAATAAAGGAAATCTACTGCAACATTAAATCTACCTAAAATAATCAAAATAACAAAAATTAAAGAATAGAAGGAAATAAAAGTTTACTTGCCCGCCCCGGTTGGCTCGGGACGCCCAAAGTTGGTGGTGCCATATAAAAGGTAGACTATAGTGTATTTAGATAGGATGGTCCCTGAGGGTCTACTAGACATTTCTAAGAATTTGTAGGGATTTAAATATTAGAAAAAAATAGAAAAATTTTTAAAAAAAAAAAAATAACCAATTTCAAAATGAGGCATCTACAAAATTATTATATTTTGAAGAACATTGGATGAAGTTTAATGCCAGTAGGACATATATGCTTCAAGTACCCCAAATGAGGGCTAGAAAATCCATCTTGAGCTTCAAATATATGCATATGAAATTCTATAACTATTAACATGCCTAATTTAATTGCATTTGGACAATACTCTTCAGGCTAGCACTATGGAACTTGACTCGACCAAAGTACTCAGCCTTTTGTTGAGCCGAATAACTTGCACTTGCCCAAGTCCTTGTACAGGGAAAAAAAGTCCTAAAAAAAAATAAAAAAGTAAAAAAAATGAAAAAATAAAATGCAGGTAGGACAAGTAAAAAAAAAAAAAGCAACATTAAAAAGTCCAAATTAGATTAAAAAAGTATAGAAAAAATGGATCTAAAAGAATATGATTCATAGATGAGGAGATTTTACAAATCATCATCATCATCATAGCCGTTTCCCAATTAATTGGGATCGGCTACATGAATCCTGATCAATCATTCTGCTCTTCTAAAGGCCGCATCCTCAGTGAGGCTATAAGTCCCATATCTTTTCTGATTACTTCCAACTACGTCCTTTTGGACCTATCCCTTGGCTTTATCAATCCTTCCACTTGAACTAACTCATACTTTCTAAAGTTGTTGTACTTGGTCAGTGCCACATATGGTCAACCCTCCTAAGTCTCCTCTCTCTTATCTTATCGCCTATAGTGCTACACCTAATTATCCTTAATGAATTCATTTTGAATTTTATTCCTTCTTATCTTGTCACTCATCCATCTCAACATCATCATCTCCGCTACACTCATTCTATTAGTATACTGTTTTTTGCCCACCCAATATTTCGCCCCATATAGCAAAACTGGTCTTACAACTGTCCTATAGAATTTATCATTCAACTTCATTGGTATGCGGCTATCACTTAAAATTCCAATTACACATCTCCACTTCGCCCATTCAACTCTAATTCTGTGTACGACATCATCTTCGATCTCTCCATTTTATTGAAGGTGCAGTATTTTTTGTACATCATGGCTATCAGCTTAACTACTTGTCTCTACTCCTGCTATTATTAAACTTGCATTCCATATACTCTATCTTAGTCTGACTAATTTTAAAACCTTCAAATTATAAAGCATCCCTCCAAAGTACTTACTTTGTGTTGACGCGTTTCGAGTCTCATCGATCAAAACTATGTCATCTGCAAACAACATGCACCACAGTACCTCATCTTGTAAGTGCCTAGTTAAGTCGTCCATAACTAAGACAAATTTTACGAAATTCAAAATAAGAAAATAAAAAAAATATATAAATATAGAGATTATGGCAAAAAATCACTCATCAATCATTTTAAAAAAACATCCAAATCATATAAAAAAATTTATAAACAACTCCCATATATAATACAACTTTTCTTTAGATCTTGAATTTTTTTTTTATATGTACCTTAAGTTCGACATACACCTCAAGGCTACTCGGCCTCGTCCAACTCAAGGAATCACGGAACAGTGCTTCACGCAATTTTCAAGCACAATTTTATTTGAACCAAATTCTAGCATTCTTTTGTGAATTATGTTGGGTTTCAAATAAAAATTCTTTTCCCAATGGGAAAGGATCAGAATGAGAATTCCAGACCATGCATTGGTGACTCCAATAAAAAAATTTAGGAACTCAAAGAGGATCTTCAGGGTTTAGAGAAAAGATATGAGATGATTTTATGCTCTTGGCTCAGTAGTTAATAGCCTAATAATCAAATTATTATACTCCACACCCATCTTTCCCACACAATTCCACTCAATTTCCTCAAACATAACCTAAATTTTCAGAGGAAAATAGGATTTTATAATCCATCTTATTATAAGTTTTAGAAATCATATATGTAAAAGAAAGACTAATGCGATATTGTCGAAGGATATTTTTTTTTTATTGTTCTTCTTTTCACTCTTTTCTTTTCATTTCCCTTTTTTTTTTTGACAAAAATCACTTACAAGTAGTCTTATTACAATAACTCTTGCTTCAAAGAAAATAAAACTAACAAATCCAATATCTTAAAAACCTTGAGGCTATTAAACTATTTTTTTTTGAACAAAAAAAATATCCACAATTCTTATTCTTTAGAATATAAAAACAATATAATTAAATATGACAAGAAACAAAAGAGAGTGCCCGAGATTACTTCAATCGGGCTTATTGCACCTCACACCAAATCACCACCATTCGATGCTGCAGGATCAAAGATCAATCTTCAATCTCAACTGAGAAAGCAAGTTTAAGTCAAGCCCTCTAATGGAACTATGAACTCATTTATCACAAATCTCAAACCCATAGATGAATCCCCTTAGCATCCTAGTTTGAGAGAAATACTTTTTTTTTTTACCACGACTCTATAGTCTAAAACCCTAATGAGAGATGAGCGATCATGAGAGAATTGAGAGAACCACCATGAGAGAGATATCAAAGATGAGAGAGTGGGGCGTACCCCTTTGGATCTCTTGAGAGAGAGAGAAACTTTCTTAAGAGAGAGAAAAAAAATTTAAGTGGGGCATGCCCCCTTTGTGGGATATGATAGAGAGATGGGAATTAGGTGTAAGAGATAAGGTGTAGAGACAATCATTTTTTATAGGCTTTAAACAAGATTAGGGTTTCTTAGGGTTTTCTTTGGCTTGTCTCTTCATGTGAGATTAAATATGAACTATTGATCTTGAGTGACTTGTGGGTTGAAAGATTTGAGTCATCCATTCCATAGATGGGCTATCAACATTATGAAGGTAATAAAACCTTTATCCCCCATTCCTAAACCATTTTCCCATCAAAAGAAATTAAATAAATAATTCCATTAAATAAATAATTCCATTCATAATATACTGCTTACCAAAGTCATGCACAAGCCTTTCGATGCTTTTTAAAAATCCTCTCAAATCTTCCTCAAGGCAAAATCTTTCCAAAACACTTCAAAGCTTTCTCTTCAAGTCAACGCTTGAACTAACACATAAAAAGCTATAAGAGTTTTAATAGGTCATCCCTTGATGAGGCTTAGTCTGGTATCAGCTCACTCATCCGGGTATACTTGGACCTCATCAGGCTCAGTCTGGTATCAACAAACATCTTGCTTAGTATGGTCCACGAGGAACCACACTCCTATTGAGTTCATGTTCTTCTATATCATTTCATTATACAAGCACTTTAATGGCAACACTCACCCAATAATTACTCAATCAATTAATCAACCACTAATCTTTCTTCTCAAACACTTTTCTCATTCTCACTCCGGTAAGCAAGCATGCTTGAAAAACAAAATTGTGCCAAGCTTGGATAGGAGACAATTCAAAGTGGCGTGCAACAAGCCGGGATTTCATTTTTGTTGAGAGAGAGAGTATGAGATTCTAGAGAGAGAGAGGGAGTACTTGCAAGGGAAGAGCAACCATGTCGGCCCGAAGTGCCATCACAAGGCGCAACCCCGACGCGATAGTGGTGACGACCCATGTTTTGGCATAAGGGGCGGTTTAAGAGACCCCAATCCCATGGAGCTTCCTTCTTACTCGAGCACTGGTGTTGTGCTCCTCAAAGCTCAGCTCGCAGCTCATGAATCTCTCTACTCACACCCACAAACCACTCTTTCTCTGTCTTCGCCGCCTCAACGATGACATCATAGCGGTGCTCATCATCCTCACCAAGACAGAGAGAGGGCAAGAGAAGAAGAGCAAAAATGGCGAGCGATGATGATTTTGTAGCAGGAAACCCCATCAAATAAGTGGAAATGAAAGACAGTTTGCAGGAAATTTTGCCGAGAGCACGAAACTCCCCAAGTCCAGGTAGCGGAACTCTCAGTTCAATATCAACCCATGGATAGATTTGATGCTCAAAGGGACAGGTCATATAGGACATACAACTTACAATAGGAAAAAGAAGAGGATGCGGTTTGGGGGTTTGAAAATAAATATATTTTTTTAGAAAAAAACTAGCCATAGATATGACATCATTTGTATTTGAATTTTAATGTTTTTTTTTATAAATTCAAATCACATAAAATTTTAGGGGTCTATTTTTATCATTAAGACGCACCTAATAAAAATATAAAAAAAATTAATTCACACAATATAAATTGACCAAAATACTCCTAAAATATTTTGGAGATATTTTGGTTAATTTATTTTTTATAAAAAAATTTTTTGATATTTTTATTGGATTCTCATATTTTTATAGAACACACGTCGAAAATTTCAAATGATTTGAATTTATAAAAAAATATTAAAATTCAAATACGAAATGCAATCGTGATCATTGGATCGGCCCAAATTGAATCTCGACCTTTGGGCTCATATGTAGCTGTAGGCTAGTGGGACATACCATCATGTTCTGATTTTTTAAATATAATTTGATCTTAATTTATAGCTAATATATAATTTTTAACATGGAGATCGTGAATATGAAAAAATAATAATAATTGAAAAACTAGAAAAATAATTATATTAAGAAAATATTTGGACAGTTGGTTACAATTGTATTTAGATGGGAAACCTATTTGCATCCATCTTTAAGATGGATGTTTTATACCTCTGGACTGTATATTGTAAAAATGCGGTCCAGTCAGCATGAAGATTCACGAGTGGTTTCCTCCTGTTTTTTTTTTTTTGACGAAAAAGCTTCCCAAGACATTTTTTACTTTGGAACACGTGGCATGTATGTGTAACGCATAATTAATTAGGATGAGGTTTTTATAAGGCCAAAGCTTTATGCAAACAAAATAAAGCCTCACCTCAAATTCTCTTTGGGGAAGCACTTTTGCAAAGAAAATCTCCATAATGGCTCTACCATCAATTTCCAATACCGACAATAAATTTTGAAACTAAAAAAATGGTACAAATTTTGTGGAGATGTGAACACTTATTGTTAGGCAAAATGGACAATCTAGATAATTGATCATAATGTACACGAATTTTAGAGGTTGAAATTCTAACTTTTTTCATAGCCATAATGTTCAAGTGGAGATGATCGATGTAAAGTTTTCCAATGCTTGAAGTGTAATTTTGGATAAGTTACGAGGTGAGGTTTTATTTACTTTGATAGGGCTGCAACCCAATCCAACCATTTTCCTAATTAATATGGTTGTAGTCCTATCAAAATAAGTAAAGTAGGCTCCAATCCTATCGAAATAAATAAAGTTTCACCTTAAAATTCACCCAAAGTTGTAGTTCAAGAAACCTCCAAGTCACCTTGATCATTATGGTTATGAAAAAAAAAAGGATTTCGAGCCCTAAAAATAATATACATTATAATATAATTTTGAAATCATTTTTTTCCCTAAAAATAAGTGTTCTTAAATCCACAAGATCTATACAACTTTTTGAGCTTCAAATATCATTGTCGGTGTTGGACATTAATTTTAAAATAATCATGGATGATACACAAAGTACTTACTAGATGAGAATTTGTGATGAGGCTTTACTTTGTTTTTATAAACCTACGCTTTATAAAATCCAAAATTTTAATTAATATAAGGATAGAGGCACCAAATATGACTTTCCCAGCTTGGAGAAAGGCGACCATCAATGGGATTGATTTGGAGCTTCTTGAAAAATAACATGACATTATTGTCATTGAATATTATTGGGATATTATTGTTTGACCTTTTTAGTCTGGTATTTATCGTTACTTTATTAAAAACTTAGTTTATAAAAGTTATTTTATATTATTTATTATACAATAAATATAAGTTTCTTATTGGGATTGTTTATGATGAGACCATTTACCTTTTGAAAAAGGAAAAATATCTCCACATCCCTTATTTTTAAGTTTCATTTCTCAATAAACCCATGACTTCAAAACATATCTTAAATCATAGACATTTCAAGTTTTATATCTTCTAACCCCCTACACCAACTTTACATACTTTTATCCTATTATTTTAACATAAACAAATATTAGAAAAACATATATCCCTTCTCTCTCTTAACTGTGATATTCTCCGCACTTCTTTTTCTCTCTTTTTCTTTCTCCCCCATGATTCTCCCCAAAACCCTCTCTCTCTCTCTCTTCATATTTTTCCAACTCTCTCTGTTCCCCCCCCCCCTCCCCCCCCGCTCGTGGTTCCCCAAACCTCCCCCTCTCTCGCTGTGAAGCCCAGAGCAGGCCTTAAGAAGGGCTTCATTGCATAAGAAAGCATCGGGTAATGATATGAGAGTGTCTCCATATCATCACCATTCTGTTTGTAAGTTGTAATTATAGCATTTGATGAGATAGATTCCATGTAAACCATTTCGCCAAAGACCTTGCAGGCCTCTTCTAAACTATTGCATTTTGCGTACATGTCCATTGGAAACGCATATATAAGATCCATAACTGGTTTTTAGAGAGAGTATGGATCTATGAACCCTGAGAAAGGGCATCTATAGTCGCACAGGCGCTAAAAACACCAGAGAATTTGATATCATCAGCCTTAAACCTATGTATCTCTTTTCTTTTCTTTTTTTTCTTCAAACCAGATTCTAACTTTTGCCATTTATTAATCAAGACTCTAATAAAAAACCAACTTGAATGAAAATTCCCCTTACAATGTCTTATGATGCCCATAAAAGATCCCCAATGATGCATATGCAAAAATGGGTGGGTGTTACTTTTTTGGAACGACGAGCCTTTGTCTAAGTGGGAGCCAATGATCCCAGTTCCACCCGTCACTAAAATTCACGCTGACTAAATCTAGAACTGCATAGAGGAGATGAAAGAGGAGGCTTTGGTGTTGACTGGTTGAAGCCACATCTCCACCATTGGAAGCCATTGCTACAGGTCAGTTCTTGAGAAAGAAAGAAGATGATTTTTTGGTTTGCAGTGATTAAGAGCTGGGATTAAGTAACTTTTGGTTTGCAGTGATTAAGAGCTGGGATCAAGTAACTTTTGGTTTGCAGCAATGAGGGTTGCTGAGAAAGATAGACTTTTGGTTTTCTGCAATACTGAAAACTCAGACTTTTAATTTCCTGCAATGGGGACGCTACTAAAGAACACAAAGACTTTTGGTTTCCTGCAATGCGGAAGCGAAACTATTGAAGATCAGAAAGAGGGTAGTGTTTTTTATTTGAATTACTGTGATGACTGGGTTGTAGAGAGAGAAATACGTCTTCTTTAGTTTGGAAAAATATGAGGAGCGAGAGTGGGTACAGGGAAACAGGAAGAGAGAGAGAGAGTTGGGGAATTTGGGGAGCGAGAGAAAGAGAAGTTTGAGAAAAGCACGGGGGAGAGAGTGGGTAATGGAAACAGGGCGAGAGAGAGAGTTGGGGGATTGAGAAAGAATCATGGGGGGAGAGAGAAGTGTGGGGCATGTGCAGAGGGAGTGTGGGTTTAGAAAGGGTATGTCATTCTAAAATTTGTTTGGTCTAAAAAAATAGATAAAATTAGTTCAGGGGTTGGAAGATACAATACCTGAGATATTTATGCCTCAAGATATATTTTCAAATCTTGGGTGTATTGAGAAATAAAACTTAAGAATAAGGGATATGAAAATATTTTCCTTTTGGAAAATTGCTTCATGCAAGCCGGACCGCATGACTACATATGCTGTCCAAAAAGTGTAAAGCATCCATCTTTAGTTGCTCCATCTAAAAACAATGGGAACTAACGGTCCATATGTTTTTTTACTACAACTATCATTTCTAGTTTGTAAAAATTACTTATTTTTTTATATTCATGATCTTCATGTTAAAGATCACATGTCCTTAAAATTAAGTCCTAAAATCCATCTCAAAAATGGATTTATTAATAGGCCAGCATTTCTACTTATGCGGGCTTGGCCGCATAGAAACCGGTCCTTACTTTTTACACAAGGTGGTCGTAATTACTTACAATCATTCGATATGAAATTTGATAGCTTGGATGTGTCACAAAGTTCGAAAAAATTTATTTTGAAGTTTAAGTTGGTCAATAGAATAAATGCAACCACCCATCCAATGGTCAAGATTAATGTAATCACCTTGTACAGGAAGTAAATGGTCTCATTCTATACTTTCCCTTTCTTATTAGAGTATTTTATTTAGGGGTGCGGTTTGTATAGAGCCGAGGCTCAAAACAATCAAATTAGAGCCTACCTTCAAAAGGTGATGAGAAATGTGGTTTCAATTCTAGAAATCTTTGTGATAGCCTTAAAATATATTCTCATCTTTAATTATAAAATCTAAAGCTTAAAAAATAGTATAGATCGAGTAGATTTATGAAAAATTGAAAATCTTAAAAATTGACGGTCCAAAAATACGTTACAAGATGCACTATTTCTAATACTTGAAATCCATTTTTTTCTCATGTCCATGCATCTTAACGTCTAGATGATCAATTTGAAGATATTTGAGCATCAAAACAACTTTTTTTAGTGAAATTTTTTAGGTAGGCTTTAATTTGACTGTTTAGAGCCTCGGCTCTATATAAACTTTTTCATTTATTTAGTTAAAGTCTTTAAAATCTAATCCTAGTTAAATTAAAGTTTTGGATGATAATTGTCTACTGGTGAGGATTACATGCATCATGAAAGGTCAATTTCTCAAACGTTTTAATAAAGAGTGGCCCAATACGAGTACGTCAGTTGTGACGAACATGATATGCTCAAAGTAAAATTGTGGTACTTCCAACGTGCCCCTAATCCTTTCATTAATGAATTATATAAGGAAAACTTTATATATGGTCGCAACTTTAAAATGTCTAATCAAAGTGCAACTCAAATCATCATAAATGTTCTTTTTATGTTGGAAAGCCCTCTAACTATGGTCATCTAGACATCAAGTGTCAAAAGATAAAGATTTCGAGTCGCAAAAATAGTGCATCTTGCAACGTATTACTAGACCGTCTATTTTTAAGATTTTCATGTGTGTATAGATCTACTTGATTTGAACAATTTTGAAGTTTACAATTTTATAATTAGAGATAAAAATGGATTATAAGGCTATCTTAAGAATATTTTACACCAAAATTATATCTTATGATAAATTTGGAGATGCAACTTATTTGAATTGTTTAAGGTTGCAGTCTCATATTAACCACGTCCATCATATAATGAAATCATAATTCAATGTTAGATGATGATGATGATTTAAATCATTATCATAAACCAAGTCTTATTCTAACTATTTTGAGTTGACTACTTGAATCTTATTCCACCATTCCATTTTTATCAAAAGCCATGTCCTCGGTAAGACTATAGGTCACTATATCTCTTCTTATTAGTTACATCCCTATCTTTTTACGGCTTCACGTTGCCCTTTTAGAGCTTTCCACTTAAATCAAATCACCTCTTCTAACTAATGTTGTTCTATATCGATGTTTCACATGGCTAGACCATCTAATTCTATTTTCTCCCATCTTATCACCTATTGGAGCCACCCTTAAGTTCTCTCGGATGTACTCATTATGAACTTCATCATCTCAGCTATGCTCATTTTATGAATATGTTGCTTCTTGACCATCAACATTCCATCACATAAAACATGGCGCGACATCTTCATCAGTCTCTTCATTTTCATGGATTATCGATGCAAGATATCGAAAATACTCCCTTTTAGTTACTTATTGGTTATCAATCTAAAATAGTTGCTCATTTTTACTCATATTGTTACTACACTTGCCATCCAAATATTTTATCTTAATCTTGCTAATCTTAAAACCTTTTGATACTGGAGCATCCCTATAAAGTCGTAACTTTGTGTTAATGCCATCACTAATCCAATCAATCAAAATTATGTCATTCACAAACACCATACTTCTTCCTATAGATGCATAATTAACTCGTCCAACCAAAACAAAGAGATATAGGCTCAACACTGACCCCTGATGTGGGCCTACTGGGTCACTATAATTTACTTACCACCCCATTAGTCATCCTCGCACTAGTTAGCGCTCCTTCATATACGTCTCACCAGGCCAATACATCCTCTAGATATTCCTTTCTTTTTCAACATCCTCCAATTAACTCTCTAGGTGCCCTATCGTATGTTATCTCTAAATTAGTTTATTTATTTTTCTTGATTTTCTAGTTATATTTACGTTGTGAAACTTTAAAAAGTAAGAAACGTTACATAGGGACTTGAAAAAAGATGCATTATTACTGTATCATTCATATTTTAGGTTATATAAGCTTTTAGTTCCTTTTTTTTTATTTTTTATTTTACAAGTCGAACTTTTGAACAACCAAAATATAGAAAGATTGATATATTTGAGCACACCTAAAACACAAAAAAAAAAAAACAAAAAACAAAAAAAGCAAGAAAAAATAAGTAAGTGTTGAGCTGGATCAAAATTGGTCTTTCGAATGATCCAAGTGCATCATTTTTTAGTGTTTTTTGTGGTTTGAAAGTCAGAATTTTGAACATGGGAGTTAAAAAAAATTAAAAAAAAAAATTATCTCAATATAATATAGCTCAAAATATTGAACATGCATAATATTGTGTCTTTTTTCACCTCTAGTTATAAAATTTCAAAAATTGTACACTTTATACCCCATATGTATAATGCTAGCAGGATGGGAGTTGGGTCCAAGACCAATGGTGGTACATATGCAATATTAGTTTCTTACTTCATAGCTTTTTGTCATCCTATTAAATCTACATTGTAAAGAAGACTCCCCATACTGTAACCATGCAATCACATCCACTTTGACCCAGCTTGAAAACTCTTCGACCTCAGCTTCTAACCATTGACCTAATGATCTGATTGTGCCAAAGTTTGCAGACAAAGCCCACAAGATAACTGAAGTCAAGGGACAAAATAGAAGAGGGTACGGCACATCTTCTTCCTCCTGTACCTTATCAAATACATTTTACCTGAAGTCTCCAAAAGAGCCAGAAAAATATATCATTGTCAGAGCTCAGGGGTCCCAAAAGACTCATTTCTTTTCCTTGAGAAACACCCCATAAGAGAAGAAGACCAGCAGATTTTATCCCTCATCAATTTTACCCCCCTGGACTGTTGAGGCTCATGGAAGCCAACCCATTTGTAAGGTACTCTTAATTCTTCCTTCATCCCTCGAGTAACAATGGGTCGGGTGGCCCGGCTGGCCTAGCCAACCCAACCATAAAACACTAACGCCTGAGCCATAAAATGTGGCCCACGGCCCGGCAACCACGGTCTGAGGGCTGGGCCAAAGCCAATCTTATTTGGCACCCCTCGGCCTAGACCCGACCCTCTTTTTCTTTATTTTTTTTTTATTTTGTCCAAACCCAGCCCTGCCCTGATAGGGCCAGACTGGGGCTAGGGGCAGCTCGGCCCAGTCCGGGCACATTGCCAACCCTACTGAGTGAAGCAAAATTACTCAAATCCACATAGGAATATCACTCGTAGGTTTTGTCCAAGCAGTACCAGAAGGCTTGCACTGACATACCAGTGGCTAGCCATGTCGCTTCCGGTCATTGGGAAAGGACAATAGTAGAAGACCCAAGTCGCTTGACCTTCAGGGAGAGAGCAAGTTGGAAAAATCGGCTGTTCTAACAGGTAATCGCCTGATTGGATCGGAACCGGCCATTTTTTAGCTGGTTTTGATGACCGGCCAAGCATTTTTGATAAAAAAATATATAAAATCTAAAAAAATAAGAGATTTTATTTGTAATGTAGTTTTTAATTTTTTTCATCAAAAAATTGGAAATTGTTTTGACCATTAATATGAATTTTTTATATTTTCCCATCTCTTTGGAAAATTACGTTTTCCCATCTCTTTTGGAAAATAATTTCAAAAATACCTCGGGGTGCAAGTCGATTATTTAAAATTCATTTTTTTCATTAATTTTCAATTTCATTTGGATGTATTTTGTTTAATCATTCTTTAAATATACTTTTTATAGTTTATTAGATTTTTTGTATTTTTTTTATTTTTTTTAGCACTTCTTTTACTACCCGAGACTTGCCTTATTAAAACGGTTGAACCAATTGAACCGTGTCCGATTAACCGTTCCGGTTCGACTAATAGATATAACTCAAGAAAAGGTGAAAATAGATAAGGGAAAAGTTTATATAGAGCCTAGGCTCTAAACAATCAAATTAAAACCAATCTCAAAACTTTCACCAGAAGAGGTTGTTTTGATACCCAGATATCATCAAATTGATCATCTTGACGTCAAGATGCATTGACATGAGAAAAAAATAGATTTCTAATTTAAGAAATAGTACATTTATAACACATTTTCGATCGTTAATTTTCAAAATTTTCAAGTTTTCATAAATCCGCTCGATCTATATTCTTTTTTGAGCTTTAAATTTTATAACTAAAAATAAAAATATAATTTAAAGCAACCACAACACTTTCCGATATTAAAACTATATTTCTCAACACAGGTGGGCCCCAATTTGAATGTTTAGAACCTTTGGCTCTATACAAACCGCACCCAATAGATAAGGCTCAAGAAAAGGCTCATTAAAGATCGGATAAAACATCCTCATCATCAGAAATAGGAGTAAGAAGTGTAGCCATTTGTTAAATTTCAATGAGAGAATAGCTTCCATGGGGATCTTAGGTCACCATGCAAGTGTTTGGAAGTTGGAAGTATGGGAATCTTAGGTTACCATGCAAGTGTTTGGAAGTCCCAAATTTGGTTTCATTTATTGTCTAAACAAAGTAGGTTTTATTCTAATCTAAGCACACGACCTCCAAACAACACAGTAATACATGACAATTAATCGCCATTAAATACATAATATTGGCCACAAGCTCGTTGAAAAAGCATTCCACTACAAGCATTATGTAAACAAAACTGTACATGGGTTCGGCTTCTTGGAGGGCACGCATCCAAGGCTCGAAGAACTCCCGACTCCCGACTCCCGACTAAACCATGTAAGGAACAGAAAAATTTACAGAATCTAAAATGTAATCTTTAAGGTTGTTCACTGCACAATGCACAGCACAGTGAAGCATTATGGTTATCATGTCATAAAACAACAGAGGTCAATGAATTTGATTAGGCGAAGAAAACCTTGACAAAGATGAGAACCGTGACGAGCAGTATTGCAAAGACAGATAGAGCCACAGCACGACCAATCTTCAAGGATTTTGGTATTCGCAATCGATTGGGTTTAGTGACGCCTCTACTTGAGTTAGTGTCGATTTCTTCTACATTGACATTCAGGGCGCCTAGTCTTTGCTCCACCATGCCTCTCTTGTTGCTGCTTTCTGCGTCAGAATGAGGTTCATGTATCATTCTAGACATGGGCCGCATGTATGTCTCACGAACTTTTCCCTCCTCCGAAGGACCAGAACCCATGGCCCTCGTTGGGCTTCTACGAAGAACTTTCTTCTTGGGCCGACGACGCGCCAGTTGGGCAACACGTGGGTAGCTTTCATGTTGCAGACCTTCCTCAACTTCTGCACCTTGAAACTGTATAACTGGAGGAGTATCTATCTCTGCATTTCAAGTAACGGCCCAGTTAGACACTACTCTACCAGGAAAAGCTGACAATGCTAAAAAGAAGAGTCACGTCTTTTGATTTACCAAAATAGCCAACTACTCTGTCAAGCAAAACTTTATCTCAGGGAACTCATTTGGGGAAATTGAAAAGGCTAACATAAGAAACACCATTCTGGATCAAGGATTCATCTCAGGTTAAACAAGATTTGTTTAGTTTACAATTTGTGGCACCTATATATGCACAATCTCTTTGAAGTGTGCATAAAAACTAGGGTTTAACAATAAAAATACAACAAACTAGACATGGCATTAGTCCCTCCTTTGTTAAAATGAATGTTCTGATTTGGAGAGTACCAGTCTTATACTCCAAGCCCTGGAGCACAGCTCTCACCGTGCCTCTATCCTTCTCTCTCTCCTGCACAGTGAATTAGAACACAAAATTAAGCAACATAAGGATATGAATCTTAACCCTAAAATCATTTCCAGTGAATAACCATCCTGAAAAGATAGAAACAGTTTCAATTGAAGTACAGCGGGGATCTTCAGATCCTTTCTAATTCGTTGATTTCATCATAGGGTAAGTAGGATGCATTGGACAGTGGAAATCTGCAGCCATAGCTCATCACAATCGTCCAATGAAATGGACAGCGAGTAGGATCCAGCATTGGGGGAAGCCAAAATCCTGATTGGTTGTGCCCCTTTCTCGCTCCATCATCCCCACATTATTTCTTTATTGGAACTTTTAACGTTCATCACCCCACATTATTTCATTGGTTGGTGATGACCCAACTGTCCATTGAGTATATAATAGTTCAATAAATACTTGGATTAAAGAATACATTCACCAAGAAACAGACACCAAGTTGAACTTAGGCATGTACAGACCCTTCACCTTCTCTGTCGTCTTTAGAACTCCCCCTTGTATACATGTGTTTGCAAACCCTCCCCAGGGCGGCTCCAATGATTTTATGCATGGAAAACGAAATATAATCCAATGGATTATGGAAGATGATAGCCATAGTTCTTTATCATCAATGTCTCATGAAATGATGGACGGTGATGAAGAAAGAGCAGGACCCACCTCAGGGCCACTTCCTGTTAGGTGTGCTACACACTCTCTCCATCACTGCCCATTTCACTGGACAGTGACAACCACATCATTGTCCATTGGATTTTCCAACTGAAGCCCCTGATCTCCTCTCGTGTTTCAAAGGCTTTCCCCTAAATGCCCACTGTTTGCGGGCCAATCCACCTTGGTGCAGTTCTAGTGATCTGCGGATGAGAGAGTATACTATGATCCAATGGACTACAAATAACCTTGGCGATAGTTCCTTGCACTATCATCCAATGAAATGATGCGGCGAGTTATGAAAAGAGAGGTGGATCCACCTCTGGGATTGTTTCCTGTTCAGGTAGGGTCTATTCACCGTCCATCGCCATCCATCATTTCACTAGACATAGTACATAATGGACAATAACAGAGTCCACGATCATAGTATACTTTCCCAGAGAAAAGACAAATTTCAATTGAAAAGTTTGTAAAGGTTCTTCACCTCCTCTTCTTCTGCCTCGTGGAGCGCTCCTCCAATACTTTGCATTTGTAGGCAAATCCTCCTCGATGCGGTGCCCTGGAATGGCAAAACGGGTGGGTTGTACCTAGGACCAGGTTGACGCTCCCTTCTCACAATTCCAGACTGAGAATGACCTATTTTTAATGAAGGATTATGACCACCATCCCATTCTCGCACATGACCTTCTTCATCAAAATTAAAAAGATCATCAAAAAATTCAGTACTTGGGACAGAAGAGGGGTTATGCAGGTTAACAACACCTAACCCATCCAAGTCCCCTGTGCTCGCTTCGAAACCCTCACCATCAAATGTGCCAGGGTTACTACAAAAGCTTGATGACGGAGGCATGTGAATTGCTTTTTCGAGAGCAAGTGGCTCGTAGTCGAGCACGCGAAACAAATCTGAGGCTTCCTGCGCTTCATCACCCTGGAGAAAGAGAACAAGTTTTTCTATTACCAGTAGAACTGTATCATGTCAATTTAGTTCAGAAAGCAGTAAAGAGGATTTGGTGACAAGATAAATGAAGAGATTCCTATATATGAAACTAGTCCAACCACATTAAGAATAAAAATTGAAAACAGGAACTGATCCAAGAAAGAAAAGTTAAAATAAATATCAAGAAACTACCTCATATACTGTACTTTGAAGAAAGAACTCTATCCTGAACTAACTGCATGACTATCATAGAATATAGGGATAACTAAAATGCCAAGTCATTTGGAATAGGAAAACTGCGAGATAGGAGAAGCATTTCATACAGAAATCACAATTAGAGAACTCATATAGGTGAAGAATACCTGTCCTTTATTAAGTATAGATACAGAGGTTGAGACAGCCATTACATTCCATTAAAAAATTAAGCATTTACCCAGGATAGTGGTTTTTCTCATTTTCTTCGACATTTTCATGGAACTAGTAGTCAACATGGCTCAATTTTCTCCTCCTCAAATCCTCATTACAAGATAAGAGTGCCAAGTACATTTATGACTTTTCAAAAATAAAAGATAGGCCATTATCCATTGGAAATTTGGAACCAAACAGGGCCATTTGAATGATCGAAACATCCTTATCAACCACGAATCTTTTCTTGAAAAACAAAATAATAACAAAATAAAAGGATTCTCATCTTTTCAGTGGGTAAGTGTACTACGGAACATGGAAAACAGTGGCAAAATGGGTGGTGATGAAGAGAGAGTATACCATGATCCTAATGGTGCTTTCCAAATTCTCTCCATCACCAATAACCATTTAAATAGCCAGTGACAGGGTGTGGACCATTGGAAACCCAATGGATTTAGTATATACTTTCCATTGTCCAATGGACTACACTTCCTTCCATTCACTACCACAATTATATCTCCACATTCTCAAACAAATGGACTTGCCTTCTGAAAGTACATTACAAGAAGAGACAATCACGAACCTTATAGTGCTGCTCGCTCTCAATTGGTTGGAGAGAATCATCAGCAGCCAAAAACTCCTCCAAAAGATTATTTAAATAATCTGAATCTGTCATTTCAGGTGATGAAGTGTCTTGCACATTTGTCTCAACTTTCAACTTTGAGGTCTGATCTAATTGCTCTCCATGGTCTCCATTGATCACCGCCCCACCAGGAGAAGACTTGCTAGGGTCAGGCGATAAGTCACTCCGCTCCACCACATCATAGCTTGGATCATTGCCCTTCTCATTCAAACCATCCTTCTTGAATAGGCGGCAGAGGACATAGGCATCCTGCAAACCAAGAACACCTCAGCACATTGGCGAAAAACATGGCATATGAACGGTAATATGCTTGTTGTAGCCATACTTGTAAACTCAATAGGGTAAAAAAGAAGGAGAAGAGAGCTGTTATACATTTCAGACGATCCCCAACTGGGGTATAGTCATTATAATAATCACCCCAAAGACAACATACCAAAAATGCATAACAACAATACCCAATTACCCAATTTTATCAACCTTAAGAGTAGTCTAATTCGCTCTAGTGATCTCTCCATTTTGGCACGGGAAGAGAAATGCTGTTGGAGAAAGCCTTCAGGTACTAAAAGTAAAATTCACAACATTTCATGTAACATGGATTTTTGGTCGAATCAGTCTCAGTTGGAAGAAACTTCACTATACTTTAGGGTTGGAGGAAGAAAGGAATTATTTTCTTTGTTTGGAGAGAGAACCAGGGAGGGGGGGGGGTGTGGTGGTGTGGGTGTTGGGGGGGGGTTGAGTTTTGAAGATCAGGGTGGTTACAAAGCAGAAGTCTTCAGTCTCTTTGATATAAGCTAAGAAAAACTAAAACGATTGGTTCGCAGGAATTTGCCTGGTTCTTTAGGAATGACTGGAAATTACAGCCAAGGTTTTCCTTTTTCCACATTTTCAAACTTAACATGTATCCAGATAATAATTGTGAAAGGATTTGGAATCCAGTATGCAAAAAAAATCATAGATGTGCATAACTACTTGTAGAACACAAAAAACTGTAGTCCCTAGAAACAAATTTATTTTCCAGTCTTATTATCTACTAGCATGATGGCTAATTTCATCTAGAAGGTTGCCAAAATTAACAACTCCAATTTCAACAGTTAGGAAGAGCAGCACGAATAAGTGAAGCAAGCTTTTGAACCATAAAATAACATAAAAAATGTAGCTATATATTGAAAAGTAGGTGGTTGAAAAGAAAGAAAAAAAACCAATCTGAAACAATTTTTTTTTTTTTTGGCACAGCGCAGGGAGAAGAAACTATAAGGCAAAAATAGAGAAGCTTTCACCTGAGAGCCATTCAAATCCTGAAGAGCATTTCCATTAGCACGGTACTCATGCATTATCCAATGAGTTCTTTTTCCATGGGGAGCTCGTCCCTCATAGAAAACCAGTGTTTTCTTCGTACCAATCAAAGACCTACGAGACTTTGATTTGATTGTTCGGTCCTTTCCTGTTGCTTTCCAGTAACCAGCTTCAGTAGCTCTATTAGATCGCCGCCCATTTGGGTACTTCCTATCACGGGGGCAGAAGAAGAACCACTCTGGATCTTCAGTTTTAATTATGGACTTGCCTAGAGGGAGAAACATAAGTGTATCAACATTGGGTAGAATAAAAAAATGCAAGAAGCCTATGGCACATACTCAGAACATCAAAAATCACAAATAAAAATATATGAATTGGTAAAATGGCACATATTTCCAGTGTCAGCCATCCAAAACTGGGAAGCAATCGAAGAACCATGTAAAAATCCAGGACAAAGGATAAATTCTCATTCATCATGCGACAGATGTCCCCCTTCCCCTCCCTTCCAAACCTAAAGGGAAATTTTCGTTTTTTTTTGTGTGTGTACCGTTTTGGCACAAAGATCTTTACAAAAAATATAAGAAATAGAACAACATGTTGGTGCCTAAGATATCCAGAATTCAGCTACATATCAGAACAAAACTAAAAAGGAAAATTTATCAAATTACACTAAAGTGGGTAATTTCAAACAGCACATAAATGACACATCAAAGTGGGTTTTGAGATTTATCAAATTACACCTGGGGCAAAATTTTACGTAGTTCAAATTTTATGTGCATTTTGATAAATTTACCGACTAAAAATAATGAAATCTATCCCAGTATTCATAAACAAAACCCAAACTCCCCAGCTCAGATAATTGAAGCAAGATAATAAACAAATTTCGTGATAGATGAATCCCAAAACCCCAAATTCAGTTCAATCTAAAATAATTTAAGTTTCAGTGTTTCATGATATCTAAACAAAGTTAGGACCAAAACTTACAATCTATCTGCTCACAATATCTAAACAAAGTTAGGACCAAAAACTACAATCTATCTGCAACTCTCAGCATAAAGATCACCACAAAAACAGATATATGAAATTACCAGGTAAATCCCATGGCTCACACTTGCACATGTCAATCTCTGGTATAACATCCACACCCCCTCCTCCATTAATCTTCCTTATAAGGTAGTACGAAACGAGTTCTTCATCACTGGGTCGAAACCTGAAGCCAGGGGGTAAACTCTCCAAAGAAACTGCAGCCATCCTTTAATAGAAGAAAAAAAGAAAAAAAACCTAAAGGATTTTCTTAAATGGAATCCAAAAAGCTCATATTTTTCCTAAGTAATACTTCAATAGAATCCAGGCATCGGTTTGTCACAGTTCAAACTTTATTTGATGCCGAATCCAGGGAATAGAAGTTTCAGGGAAGCTGGTAAAAAACTGAGAGAGAATTACACAAGGAATTCGTCAGTGGAAGATGAGCACCTGAGTATCAGCCCCTTCAGCCCTTCACAGTATCAGTCCCTTCAGTTCCTTCAGAGAGAAGAAAGGTGGGTGGCTTTGGTAAAGTTTATGATTGAGCGCAGTGGAAAATAGAGAGAGAAAGAGCGCAGTGGAAAATAGAGAGAGAAAGTCTCTCTCGCTAAATACCGGAGGAACAGTGAAGCGGGTGTGAGGCCGTACATACCGCGTGGAAGCAATTACCACGAATGCGAGATGCCATCCCTTTTTTCCTTATTTACGTATTGTGCCCCTCTAATGGAAATTACCTGAAAACTACTCGCCTGCTGACGACGACGACGAAATAAACGTGTCAAAGTGGATGGAACATGAAGGGTGGTACTGCACAGTTTAGGATTATTATAAGAGGGATGAGGTTTCCCATGATACCTAGGCCCTATGAAAACAAAATGAATCATCACCTCAAATCTTCATTCAGAAAATACTTCCGGCGACAGAAATATCTATGAGTTCTAAAATCAATTTCCACAATGAACAATAACATTTGAAATTCAAAAACTAGTATCAGATCTTGTGGATATGTAAATACTTATTTTAAAGGTAAAATAGACTGTTTAGATAGTTTGTTACAATATACGCTATTTTTACAGTTTAAAATCTTAAATTTTTTCTACTACTATGATGTTCAAGTCGAGATGATTATCAATGTAGAGGTTTTTTATTGCTTGATTTGTAATTTTCAATGAATTATAAGGTTAGGACGTACTTATTTTGATAAGATTGCAGTCCTATCCAACCATTTTCCTTATAAGATTTGCCACGAGCCATTAAGTGACTAGGTTTTTGGTGAGGCCACGGCCTTCTTGGCAGTTGAGTAAGAGATGATTCCTTTGTAAATTCCTTGAAAAAGGTGAAAACAAGGGCTACGTTTTATGTACAAAAAATAGTCGCATCTCAAATCATATCAAAATTGGAGTTTTAGTATAAAAAAAGAGTAATGATCTTGAGACTTTCCCACATCTATGTGTGTAGGACTTTATAGGATCACTATTAAATTTAGCATAGATCTCTAGAAAAGTCAAATCTCATACGCATATGATAACTAAGTCAAGTCTCACACTTATGTGATAACTTTTTTATAGATTTGTGCTAAATTTAATGGTGATCCTTTAGGATCCTACACATATGGGTGTCGGAGGGTCTCATAGAATCATTACTCATAAAAAAAAACCATCAAATTGTTCATCTTTGACTAGTAAAAAAGTAATGATTTTAAGACCTAAAAATAATGTACATTGTAACAGATCTAGACAGTTAATTTTTTAGCACTTGTTGTTTATAATGCAAAATCAAATAGATCTTCAGAGGAAGATCCCTCGGATATGAACACCACAAACTGATTTTAAAAAAGTGATAGAGAATGTGGGCAAAATCGAATTCTGATATGTAGCCAGATCTACTCAGAAATGAGCCGATCTGCTATCATATCAGTGGTAAAGCCAGCATAGATCCGAAATATGAAACACTGAATAAAAAGCAATAACTAACTATTTCTAATTAAAATGTAATAAAAACATAAAAGAAATAAATAAAAGAGTAAGAATCGATACCAAACCGGACCAGATGGCCTGGGACTCCTAAGCTTTCGAAGGCATGTCCGTATCAGAACCGTTGTCCTCTTTGTCTCTCTTTCTCCAAGTGTTGACCAGGCGTTAGCCTGGCTGAGTGGTTTTTCTGATCTAAAGATAGCTTAGAACTAGGGTTTCTTAGGTCTAGGATTTTCTTTCTCTGGGCTCTCTCTCTAACTTCTAGCCTCCCACGTCCCAGCTCCTTTTTTTTTAACCTACATGTCCCACCATTTTAAGAGGTGTCCCTAGTCTCCCACGTCCCACCTCCTTCCCAAAAAAGGTACGTCAGTTTTATTTTTCTTAGAGACCTAATAGGGATGTAGAATAGATAACTAGATGGATTTTCTAGGTGTTGATTAGATAACTACTAAAGTTGGGGATTTGCTAGGTGTAGACTGGATAACTACTAAAAGCTGGGGATTTGCTAGGTGTGGAATAGATAACTACTAAAACTAGAAGATTTGCTAGGTGTGGATCATAAGAGGGAACCATGGATTGTGGTGGTCTATGTTAGGGGTCTACTGAAATAGTGTGGTCCTATGGGTTCAGAAAAACCATGGAATTTGCCAATTTTAAAATGGGGTGTTTATAGTTACCCCTCCTCTTTGGCACTCCATGTCCTTCGAGGGACAGGTGAGTAGTACAGAATTAGATACTCTTTGGCACTCCCTGTCCTTCAAGGGGCAAGTGAGCGGCAAAGATAATGTAGACATTTTAACTTTCATTCTGACATTTGGTGGTCAAAGGCACAACAACTATCCCTCCAAGACATTGCGCTCCTCGCTCACCTACCTAGGGCATTTTTATCTTAGGATTTTCGGTGTGAGATGTCGGTGAGTTACACAAGCTTGAAACTCGAGTTGGATTTTCTTGTCATGCCACTTAACTTCAGGCGTTTTCACAATTTCAAATTTTTAAACATGACATTTTCTTTGATTTCCTTAGGGTTTCCTAATGTCGTCTATAGGTTTTACTTGTTTTAAGAAAATGTTTACCTGGTCAATTATGAAGAGAGATGAAGCGGCAACGCGGTAATCATCATATGCGGTTGTCCAAACTCCTTTATTTTTAAAAGTCTTTTTAAAATAGAACCCAAAACTTGGACAGGTCACAATTTTAATAAAGAAAATAAAGTTTTTGAAAACACAAGGCATATAATGAAAATTTTGAAATGAGAAAGATATTTCGAAAAACAAATTTTAGTTAGCAGTTTTAGCTCTTGCACCCATAGAGCCCTCTAAGCAGTTTAACGCCATGCAACGATAGACAGGGTCGTTGGAAGTTATACTCATACAACCACGGATTGTTGTTTTTTTTGTTTTGTTTTTTTTTTTTTTAAGAAAATTTTTGAAATCAAATTTGTAAGATTTTTTTTTTTTAAATGTGGGTCTTACAGTTTAACCACTTGTGACCCCTTTGGTGGACCCTATATGAGCGTGTCGGCTCCTTGCTTGAATTTTCAGGATGAGGAATCATAAAGTATTTATTTATAATCGAACCACAACTCTTGTATTTCAATTCAAATGAGTGTTCTTTGGAGCTTTCGAGCAAAACATAGTTTTGAAAATATAGGATACTGCCCCTGTGTGTTTAGAATCTCTTTGGATTTTCGATTTCGTTCCTCCACCATTCACCTTTCGAAGCTCCAGATGATCGAGGACCTTAACAATGTTCTATCAGGCTAATGCTCATTGATTTTTCTCTTGATACCATTTTGACCCAAGAAGAAGGAAGAGAAGATGTTTAGAGAGAAAGGACTTGGGAACATATAAGGAACGAGAGAACTTCTTTCTTTTATCTCATCACCCCGGGATTCCTTTCGAATTTTCATCTCGGTGACATTTTTTCCAATGCTTGGGAATCCTTTTGGATTTTAGCCCAAAACATATGAGATTTTCTATTTATTTTCTCATCGCCCCGGGGTTCCTTTCGGATTTTCATCCCAGTGACATTTTTTCCAACGCTTGGGAATCCTTTCATATTTTATCCCAGAAGATGAGATTTTCTTCTCCCTTTTTTTTGTTTTATTTTTTTTTTTTGTAAGAAAAAGAAGATAAGAATGACAAAGGAATATGAGGGGGAAGAAGAAGAGTCAATGGTGCCCTTTTTTTTTTAGCAATTCGCCTTAAGATCATTTACAAATTCGATCATCTTTCCCTCGTCTAATATCGGTCTTCCTTTGATTTCCCTTGACCTAGGTTGGCATCTAAAATCTCTTTGACAATGGTTGTTGAATCTCCGTTGAACTTTTCCTTTAAACTGCTCCACTTGAACTTTGATTTTTGGACTAAAAATCACTCTCACTTTCATAATCCCTCAGTCTTTTGTATGGATGGATAGGCTCATCAGGGTTTTCCCGTTAATGGAGTACTTGAAGTGTGAGGCATGAATGCCTCATTTGGTTATTTGCAAAGGACGAGTGATCACCCAACTCCTTTTCGGTAATCTTTTTCATTACAAATTTTGAATTTTTTTTCAGAGGTTAACTCCGTGGTAGGCTCCTTCTCAGTGCTCGAGTCGGGCTTAGGTGAGACTCTCGTACAAGAGGAGTGGTTGAATTGGTATTAGATGGCCTTACGACATGTTGGGAGTCAACGACGAAGGGTTCAATCTCATAAAGTTCCCCTGTTGTATTAAATGACTTTATGACATGTTGAGAATCAACAAATAAGGATTCAATCTCATTAGTTGGCTCTATTATATCCTCTTCATGAGAGAAGTTTGCCCCTATTGAATATTTTAATGGGGTTACCCCTACAGGGCTTTCTGTTCAGTTGAGAACTTGTTATTCACATGATGAATTCTCTTGATATGGTGTTGCTCCGATTATCGGAGTCATGTTGTTAATGACTTTTAAAGAGCTTACCTCTTGAAGAGGTAATATGGTCGGATTTTCAATATCCAATTCTTGATCCCAGATTAGTGGACCATTCAAGAACTCTTGTTAAAGTGGCCCAGGTGGGCCCCTTAGAATTTTCAAAGGTTCGAGCTCTATCAACTTCAGTGAAAATGTCAAATCTTTGGGAATAATCAAATTTGGGCTCTTTGCTTCTCCATCATCTATAACTGGGTTCATCTTGAGAGGTGACTCAGTTAAATCTTTTAAGCTTGGCTCCTCATCCCATATAAGTGGGTTGTTGGTGGCCCAGATGGGCCCCTTAGAATTTTCAAATGTTCGACTTCTTTTGATATTGGAGGCGTTGGCCTCTTGTTTGGAACCGTAGTGGGAGACTTTGGGGTGTTGATCCCTTGTTTGGAAGATGTTCCCTTCTCGTTGATCTGAATTACATCAATTTCTAACACGTCGTCCACATCATATTGATCCCTCTTAGCTGGCTCGTCAAGGTTTTGAGGTGAAGGGCTTCCATTTAGCACTTGCTCATTTGCCCCCTCACGAGTTATTGTCCCAGAATTGTGGTCTTTCTTGCCGTCATGGGCTTGGGAGTCCATAGCTTCAAAACATTGGTTTAGCTTATGCTCGAGTTCATATTTCTCTTGCGAGTTTGATTCGTTGTCATACACGTATGAACCATTTATTGTGTTAACTTGGAGGTACGGGTTGAAGGGTTCATATGCCCTAGTATGACTCTTGATGATGGGGATTTCTTGTGTCACTTTTCGGAGTGTATCTTATAGTGGAATTTCGCATGTGATGACCCTTTTCGGAGTGTTTCTTGTAGTGGAATTTCGCATGTGATGACCCTTTCTTGGGTTATAGGCTTGGAGCTAAGGTTATCCTCATTGCTTTGATCTTGTGTGTCTTTAGTTGTTAACTCTTGGATGAGCTTATGCTCGTTTTGTTCTTCGTCGACTGGACTTTCCAGTTGATTTCTTCTTATGCTTCAAGGCCATTGTGGATGTTGTTCAGGTTCGGGCACAGTTTGTAATCCTTTTGAGTTAACCAGGTTGACATCAAAATTGTTTGTCGAAGCATCTAGAGTTTCTGGTTTTTCTATGTCATCAGCCTCTTTCTTTCTGACACTTATCGCGCCATTATTAATGAGGTCCTGAATTATATGCCTGACAGCTCGGTATTCTTCAGTGTTATGGGCATAATTTTCATGCCAATCACACATTCAAGATGTATCGCCTCCATGAAAAGGAGGAATCTTAGCTTCTGTCGGTAATTCTATGAGCCTTGCTTCAGCAACTTCTTAATGACATCGGTCGTAGGCATATCAATAGCTGTGAATTCCCTTTGTGTGGAAGTCTGCAATCTCCATGTGAGAGCATAAATTTTAGTTTTTTCTTGTGAATGGTTTGCAGAAGGTTGCTTGTCTTAATCATGTTCACCTCTCCTTCTTGAGAGGACTCTCCACTAGTCGAGTTATCAAAGTGTCACGACCCTGCCCCCTGACCCCATACCGCACATGTCGGAGGTTAATAGAGTGCAGGACCGCAACATGAGGTGGCGAACACTACTCAAGTGGGAGTGGCTCAACGCATAAAAACACGGAATCAATAGCAAACCATGAAATAAAACTAAAATCCAATCATTGAGACAGATAAAAGTCCAAAAGCACAGCCATTTTATTAACATCTAATATCCAGAAGTTTCTTACAATTTCTCCAAGGCACTAATGGCCCAAAATACAAGGTTAAATATAAACATCACAGTGGCATAACCACTAAATACATACTATGAAAAGCTTTTGAAGGCATCTTTACAAAACTTCAAGCTTCAACCACCCGAACATAGAACAACTACCTGCCTTCAGATCAATGACTAACACTATTTACTCTACAAGCATGGCAGTAAAATGGAATGAGCTAACAACCCAATAAGCAGATCTACACCATTGCATTCCATCTTTATACACAATAATAACAATAAACAGTGCTCACTAATTTAAAGAGGTATCAAGAAAATTTCCTCTATTGTGCCCTTTGACACATTCACCATGAAAGGATAAACACAGTTCAAATATCAAAAGTGCATAAATAAAAAATCATTTCATTTTTAGCAGACAGTATGATTAACAGTTCACAGTTTATGCAGTGAAAGCTAGAGAAGCCTACTCTTGAAATAGAGGCTACAATGATCAGGTCAAATCAATCCTGTAGCATGGAACCTGTACCCTCGTTCAAGAGGGAGGACAACGACAAGTGAGTGTCCCACTTCGTAATGCCCTCACACACCCATGTCCCCAACACGCTTTGTGGTATTCGATAGGCAGTGGCCTTGCAAGACACAACCATCTCCTTATGCCCTCTGGTGAGAGAGCGTTACACTACCATTAGGTGTCCCAATGCGTAGTGCCCATAACAATTGGGGGGGAGCAACCCACCCTATTATCTAATTTCACTTCCCGACCCCATTCCTATCATTAGGGTCAAGGATAGTCAAATTAGTAGCCGACAGAACAGTATTCAACCACCAATGGGTGATCCATTGCGTGGCGGTCAAGGGCACAATATCTCACAGTATAAATAATATCTGACCTATTGCGTAGTGGTTAGAGTCAGTGTCAATTTCATGATCATAGTAAAACAACATCCACTACCAATGGGTGGCCCATTGCGTAGTAGTCAGTATCAGTTTGGCTTATCAGTATCGCAATATCATATTCACAGTATCATAGTGTCATATTCACTGCATCACAGTGTCATATTCGCAGCTCGCATTTCCTGTAATTTTAGACAGTGATGTTCGATCATAATTAGGGTCGTAACTTTCATTCCGTCTTGAATTTGGAGGCGGTTCCAAAACAAATTTTATACTAGACATATCTATCTTTCAAATGGGGGTAGTTTGAAGGCAATTGGACCATGTTTGTCCCTTTAAAGGTTCAAGAAAATAGAGGTTCACTAGTTGTACCCTGTTGTGCTTGTGAGGCAGCGATATATCCTATTTCATACCACTATAAATTTTAATCCGTGAGGTATTTTAAAATAATTTTAAAACCAGAGTTTAAGCCAAGACACGTATCTTTCCAACAAGGTTAGTTTAAAAGCATTTGGACTCCATTTGTTTATTCAAAGGTCTGTGCCCACTAAAGTGATGGTTCCAAGTTTTATTAAAAATTGTCCATAGTGACATACCTTTATAAATAATTGCATAGCTTTCAATCTAGAAAGAATTTAAAAATATTTTTAAAACATGCAACTTTAAGCCTACTCGTAGATCTTTCAAATGGTGGTGGTTTGAAAGAAAATGGACTTCGTTTGGTTAGTCAAAACCAGTGGCAACAGCAGTGACAGTACAAATATCCAGGGAGAACAAGCAACAGTGGCATACTTATATATTTTGGAACATAACTTCACTTTTGTAAGGAATTTCAGCAATGGGCAAACATGAACATTTTACTAGACTCACATATCTTTCTAATGGCAATGATTTGAAGTCAATTGGATATTATTTATCTATCCAAAAGCCTCTTATAAAAATATGCATGTTCCTGGAATTTCACAGTAACACTTTACATGCCTCAAGAACATGTTCCATAACCTTCAATTCTTAGTGAATAACATCATAATAACTATTCCTACGCAATATACACACATAAACATACATTTTCTATAGAATTTGTAAGCCATACATTCATTTTTCAACACCAAAATTCATCATAGAGCAAAGGCACCAATTTCAGTGAAACAAGGCATACGAATCACTACAATACATTCACTTTTTATTACTCATCTTGTAGACAATCAATTTCATGTATTCTCATGGCAGTAGTGTAATGGTGGTGGATCCACTTACTCAAACAGCAATGGTGCCCTCCAAATCTTCTTTTACAATCATCTTCAACTTCAACAATGGCTGCTCCAACAGTGAGGTAGAGAACTTCACCAAGTTTTGTCTTAAAGAGAGAGAGAGAGAGAGATGAGGAAGAAAGAAGTGACGTGAGTGTGAGAGGGGTAGGCTTAAGTACTGCTAGCTGAGTGGCAACCAAAAGCTGGACAAGTGCCACGTGTGTGGAGGGCAACTGGCAGTTTTACTTCATGCATGACAGTGCCACACACAGCGTTGCTCTTTCTTCTCTTCCAAACGGTGTTGCCCACCCCCCACTCTTCTCTCTTCTGCAAATGGCGTGCCTCTCTTTAACTTCATACACGACGCTACTCTTCACACGTGGCGTTACACCCACGACGTTGCCCTTCTCTCTCTTCGCATCAGCATTGCCCTTCTCTCTCTGTGCACCGGCGTTACCCTTCTCTCTCTCTTTGCAGTCGGTGCTGCCTTTCTCTCTCTCTTCACAGCCGACGTTGCCCTTCTCTATCTTCGCAGTCGGTGCTGCCCTCCTCTCTCTTCGCAATCGACGCTACCCTTCTCTCTCTCTTCACCGCCAACGCTGCCTTTCTCTTTCTCTTCGCAACCGGTGCTGCCCTTCTCTCTCTCCTTGCAGCCGGTGTTACCCCCTTGACACACGCGGCGGTAGGCTTTCCCCCTTTTTTTGCCGCACGTGCTTCAATCCTATCAGACTCCTGCCGTAGTATGTGCTTCCGCGGTCGGGAAATCGTGGTCCATACACAAAGACTATGGTCTTATCCCCCTTAGCTCGCTCATGATACTCTTTCAAGCATAACATCAAATGAGTAAGGGACTTCCCCCATACTAAAAAACATGACATATTCTAAAGTCATATACTCTAATGCCATGCTTACCTTCGTGGCTTCAGGGAGTGGAGTTTCAATAACCCACATAGCGGCCTCTCTGAATCTGATTATAAAGTTAGAAGAAGACTCGCCCGACTTCGGTTTGGTGGAATTAACTCACCAAGGGCAATGAGTCTTGACCTTCCTCCGCGATAGCAAGAGAAAATTGCCTGAACATTTCGTCAGGAGTTGCTTGAGGGTCATCCTTCATGAATCTCCAGTGCCACGTCAAGGATTCTTTTGATAAGCTATGCGAGAACATGACCTTAAGCTCTATGGGTTGGTCTCGCAGTGTGTGGACCATCAATAAGTAGGCATTGATGTGTGCTTCAGAATCCTCTTTTCCTGAAAATCTATTTCTGAACTGCGGCATCACAAACCCCACTGATAAATCTTCTAGATGTCCTAGAATTTCTTGTACATAAGCTTTAGGAGTTGAGAAATATCATATTCTCATTTCTCTAAAGAGTCTTGAAGGCGTTTTATACGAGCGAATTGAGTCATTGTTGTAGCTGTGAGTTGGCTCGGTTGTATGGTATGTTGAACCTGACTTTGTTGTATGTGGCTCGTATAAACTGGCTGTTGGGCTCATGTAGAGGGTTGCCCCAAGGATTGAGCCTGAGGAATGTGTTGAACTTGATGTGCCTCTTGTCGGCTTGTAGACTCACCCGCGCTGAATTGGGTCAGAGAATACCCATCACTCGGAGTTTGCACAACTAGGCCATGCAAGGAGGCCTGCAGGATAGGATCACCACTTAACTAGGGTGGATGACTTAAGCTGCTATGACGACTAGACCTCTGACCTCGGGTGGCTAGGTCTACCTGCCCCTGACCTTGATTGGGTGATCTATCCTTAGGGCTATGGTATTCTCTTGCCTTGACATTGCACTGAAAGAGTGAAGGAATGTCATAGCTACTGTCAGATGGAGTCTACCCTCGAGGTAGACTTGGGCTCAGGTGATCATTAGAATTAGACCTCTGGCCCGTAGTGGGTTGGATTGACAGACTAACAGCCTTACGATTATCGTGGCTTGAGCCAAAATGTTGAGCTTGATCTATGGCTTGAACTTCTGATCTAACTTTCTTGGATTGAGTGCGATGGATGGTGTATCCTCTATTGAGCAGGCCATAAAAGTAAGCATACACCTTAGGATTGTCTTTATATCGAGTTAGGTCGAAACCGTAATCTTTACTTGTGATGGGTTGCTTGGATAGACTTTCTCTAGTTGTATGTGAACCCACTCGCCCAATAACTAGCTGATTACCAAGACTGAAATGTTGGGCTACTATTTGACCATCGGGGTTCACATGGATGAGATCGGCTGACTCATAGATTTGGGCTGGGGCTTTATTCTTGTTGTGCCAACTGGATTTGAGGTTAACCCCTATGTCTTGGAGGATTGCCCCCGGTCTGACCCCTTGACTATTCAACGTGTTACGAACCTTATCAACATGTTGGCTCATGACTTCTAAATGGTGGCCTTGAAGACGGTTTGGACGGCTAGGTTTGGTTCCATGTGGGTCGAGAGTTGGCTCACCGACACGAGTGCTATGGATGATTTGTGAGGGAGCACTGTGACAGTGTCTCTCGGATTGACTAAGTTCTCTAGATCTAGACTAAGCTGGGGCCATGGGGTTGGACCTTGTTCTGCTATGATCCTGGGTCATGATTCCTAGACTCGGTGAGATCTAGACTCAACGCCTCAGGGTAGACCTAGTCTGACTCCAAGGACAAAACCTTAACTAAGACCTAGGCTAGAACCTAGACTGGATGAAATCTGCTAGACTCGGTGGGTTTCTGTTTGGACCTTGAACTAGGGTAAGCGTAGTATAGCTCTAAAAGCAATTCTAAGCTATGCTAAGACCTAGACTAAGATTTAGACTAGATGGGTATGAGTCTCGGTTTGGACGAAGAGTGGGTCTAGGTTCGGACCTGGGTGTGAGCCTGGTTCGGAACTGAACTGAGCTAGGTACAAGCCTGGGCTTGGACCAAGAGGGTTTTGAATATCAGACTGGGCGTGGACTCGAACTGGATCAAGGTTGAGTTAGGCGCAAGCCCTAGCTCGGACAAAAAGGGGGCCTAAGTTCAGACCAAGATTTGAACCTGGTTCGGACCAAGGCTAGGCTGGGTACAAGCCTAGACTTAAACCCAGAGAGTTTTGATAATCAAACCAGGTGTGGACTCAGACTAGATCAAAGATTAAGTTAGGCACGAGCCCTAGCTCGGACCAAAAGGGGGGGCCCAGGTTCAGGCCAATATGTGAACCTCGTTCGGATCTAGGCTAGGCTGGGTATAAGCCTGGACTTACACCAAGAGGGTTCAGCTCGAACTAGAAATGAATCAAGACTGAGGCCTAAGATTAATCAACCATAATAAGCAAACACAACACTCAAAAAATTTTGACCTAAATTATGGGTAGGCTCGGTCTGAGTGGGTTCCTAACTATTGAAATGCGGCTAGGCTGAGTAGGTCCCCACGTAGGTCCTCGCTTCCAGTTATAACATTTCCACCAGGTCCTACTATATGTGGAGTTGCTTTGAGGCAAAGGATTACGGAGGGGCGCTCACAGTTAAAGTTATGTGAATCCCAACCGCCTCGGCTCTCAATGCTAGGTTCCCCTGACATAGTTATTATGGATTTTGGGGGTTTTAGAAAATATTTATTGGTTTACCAAGCATTCCCGGTCTGGTGTGTACAAGAGTGTGTAAAGAAGCACACAAATGAAAAGAAAAAAAATAGTAGACAGGCAAACACAATGCAAGAAAAATGTGAGCACTTGGCACAAATCGTGCCAAGTGAGGTGTGCTTCTGGTTGGGTTTTTGACCGACCAAAAGCTCAATTCAGATGTGGGGGTAACCAACCCCTAAGAAGGTATTCAATCAAAACAGTGAAACCAGACACAGTCCGTTCCTAGTCGAGTGTGCCCCGTATTGAGGGTGACTCAATCAGGGGACAATTAGAGAGAGAGTGCAGGTGGCTCTGGAAATTTTTTTTTGATGAATAGAGAGAAGCGGCAAATGTTGAATCGCAAGCAAAGAAATGCAAGAGATTTTTTTTTTGGAAAGAGGGAGAGGCCTAAATTTGTTTTTGTTTTTTAAGTAAATATTTTTCTTTTTTTTAGAAACTGAAGTCGCTTTAAAAAAAAAAAACAACTTTAGTAGCCAAACTGACTTCTTCATTTTTTTTAACAAAATAGGCATTCAAAATTTTTTTTTCTTTATTTTTCTTGCAATAATTTTTTTGTTTGTTAAGAAGAAAAGCCTTGAAAGTTCTTTTTTTTTTTTTTTGAGGTTTCCTTCCATTCTTTTTTTGAAACAAAGAGACTTCCAAAAAAAAAGTTTGTTCTTAATAAAATTTCCTTTTTGAAAATGAGAAAGGTCTTTAAAGGGTTTTTTTTTAGCAAGATGCCTTTAAAAGATTTTTTTGTTTTTTTGAAAAAGAAAGTGGCTTAAAAAAAAGTAATTTTTAGCAAAAGAGTGTTTATTTGTTTTTTTTTTAACCAAATAAGCTTTTGCTTTTCTTACAAAGCAAATTTTCTTTTTTTTAGAAATGAGAAAGGCCTTAAATTTTTTCATTTTTATTTTTTGAAAACAAGTTGCTTTAAAAAAAAAAAAAAGAATTTTCTCTCTCCCTTGCCCTTAAAATTTCTCTCTCACGATTTTTTTTTTTTGGTTATTTTCTCTCAATCTCCCTTCTAAAGATCTTTCTTCCTTACTTTCTCTCAATTTTGTTTCCCTATTTCTTCTCCAGGTTTTCTCTTAATCTTCTTATACTATTTTTTTTTTTCTTGTTTTCTATGGATCTCCCTCCCAGTATCTTTTTCTCCCTATTTTCTCTCAATCTTCTTTCCTTATTTTTTCTCCTTATTTTTTCTCAATCTCACTTCTTTATCGATCTCTATCTAAATCTTCCATAAATTTCCTCTCAAGGGATTAGTTGCTATCTTAACAACTCACACACCTCCTCCTACTTAATATGAAGTCACGTACTATGGATAAAAAAAATTATCTCGTGAATATCAAACAAGATTAAAATTGGTAACCATTTAAAAAAATTAACTCCAAAGAATGAAAATAGGGTTTTTCCTTCTGTTTTTAACCAAATAATTCTTAGCAAGAGAGGAAACTTGAATGCGAATAAAGCTAATCTAACCAAATTGTAAGCAACAGAAAGCAACTACAAAACTAATCAAGCAATATCATAAGCACCAAAAACTAATATATGTAAAAAAAATGCACAGGCTTTATCCATCCAAATCATAAGCAACAAAGAGCATGGATTTCTTTTAGAAAGGGAAGATGAGGATGTCACAACAAGGAAATCCACACGAATAAATAAAATAAATAAATAAACAAATAAATAAATCTAAAGAAGAGATTCAATGAAAGTGGGAATGGTGATAGTGGTGCATACTATGAACCCGTTCCCAAAACAAAAAAGAAACGCCGTTTAAAAATCCCACAATTTTTATTTTATTTTATTTTATTTTACTGACAAGCATATAAAATAAAATAAAATAAAATAAACAAAATGCTATGAGAAAGAAATAAAACGAGATTTTCCTATGGAAAAAGTTTTTTCTTTCTCGTTCTTTTTTTTTGTTTATTTTATATTTTTATTTTTCGTGAACAGATCTAGCTCGAAATGCCTCATGAAGGGCGCCAAACTGTTTATAATTTATGATGTCATAGGCCCGCCCGATTCTTCAACAATGGGCATTTTTTAAAAAATTATAGAAACCTAAGGTCCGCACAACCTCGCCACGTGGCTCTTTTTAATTCGCACGCGTTATTCTCGTTGGGTACAAAGAGGTATTTATTCACTAACATTTCTTTTTACCTCTTCGATGCGGGATACTGTGAAAAGGAATTAATTTGAAACATTAATATATTATATATTTTGTTTGCACTTTTAATATTATTAAGTTGTATGTTTCATATTGGTTATCAAATGCCTTTTGTGTATGGAGAATGTTGGTTCGAATCCCCTCTTGAGTGGAAACATTGTTTTTTATTTTTATTTTTCAAAATTTTTTCTTATAAAAAAGAATGGTTTTTTTTATCAATTTCACTTTTTGTTAAATTTTTTTCTTATAAAAAAAATCAAAGGTTTTTTTATCAATTTCGCTTTTTGTCAAATTTTTTCGTTATCAATAAAATAAAAAGTTTCTTATAAAAAAAAATGAAAGGTTCTTATCAATTATTTTTCTTGTCAAAATTCTTTTTTTTGTCAAAAAAATAAAAGGTTTTTGTCAAAAAAATAAAAATTTATTGTCAAAAAAATAGTTCTTATAAAAAAATAATAATACAACAAGTACTTTTTGTCAAAAAAAATGTTCTTGCTAAAAACAAAAAAAAAATGTAATACGACAAACATTTCTTGTAAAAAAATAAAAGGTTTTTGTCAAAAAAAATTAAAAGTTTATTATCAACAAACCATTCTTTATTGTAGTCCATGTACGAGAAAAAATATCTCAATATTCACATACTGATGAAAAAAATGAAAATTAATGATGTAGTACCCCAATTTCTTATTGGATTCCTAAAAAACAACATTTATAATGAATTTTAATAAAAATTTTAGATTGTTTTTAAAGCTTAATCCGACCGATTTGGTCGATTCTCGATCCAGATCGTTGATCCACCGATCCGAATGGGTTTTTGGAGTGCCCGATCCGAGCCACCGATTCGTTTTTTAAACCACTGCCACAAAGTGATAGAGAATGTGGGGAAAATCGAATTCTGATATGAGGTCAGATCTACTTAAAATGAGCAGATCTGCTCTCAGATCAGTGTTAGGGCCACCATAGATCCGAAATACGAAACAATGAATAAAAAGTAATAAACTAATTATTTCTAATTAAAATATAATAAAAACATAAAAGAAATAATAAAAGAGTAAGAAACAAGACCAAACCAGGCCAGATGGCCCAGGACCCCCGAGCCTTCGAGGGCTCGCCTATATTAGAACCGGTGTCCTCTTTGTTTTTTTTTTTCCAAGTGTTGACTAGGCTTTAGCCTGGTTGAGTGGTTTTCTGATCTAAAGATAGCTTAGAATAGGGTTTCTTAGGTCTAGGTTTTCTTTCTTTGGGCTCTCTCTTTAACTTCTAGCCTCCTACGTCCCAGCTCCTTTTTTCTAACTTATACGTCCCACCTTTTTAAGAGGTGCCCCTAGTCTGCCACGTACCACCTCCTTCCCAAAAAAGGGACGTCAATTTTATTTTTTGCAGAGACCTAATAGGACGGTAGAATAAATAACTACTAAAACATGAGGATTTTCTAGGTGTGGAATGGAAACTACTAAAAGCTAGAGATTTGCTAGGTATGGAATGTATAACTACTAAAACTACAAGATTTGCTAGGTGTGGATCATAGAATGGGACTACGGATTGTGGTGGTCTATTGTTTAGGGGTCTACTAAAATAGTGTAGTCCTATGGGTTAAGGAAAACCATGGAATTTGTCAATTTTAAAATGAGGTGTGTATACACATTTGTACTATTTTTAAGCTACACATTATATATATATATATATATATATATATATATATATATA
>NW_006498846.1:808648-845629 GCF_000471905.2 Amborella trichopoda
GATTATTTGCGTTCCAAATTTTGCAAAACTTCCCAGGATTTATGTTTTTGTAAATGCTTACTGCAAGACTTCTATTGTTGTGAATACTTATGCAGGACTTCTGTTGCTGTAAATGCTTATCGCATGACTCCTATTGTTGTGAATGCTTATTGTAGGATTTCTATGGCTGTGAATGCATGTTGGATTATATCCGATACTTATGGTTGATCTTAATATGAATCGTGTGCATATGGTTTATCTATCATTGCTTATTTGCCTTGTCTAATAAGGAATACAGCACATGTGTAAGATCATAATGAATCTGTCTAGTAGCATATATTAGAATATATGAAATCAATATGTCAAAATCCTGCTTTATATGCATTCTTTTAGAAAATATCTACATTCACTTGCTGAGTAGCCAAACTCATTAAACTATGATATATATTTTTTTAGAATAATCGTAGCAGGAGGCGTTTGGAAGAAGAAGTTTGTAGTTATGAATACATTCTCCTATGTAACTTTTGTCTATCAAAGTTGTATATATATATATATATATATATATATGGACCTCGGGTTATTATTACAAATTGTGAAATAAACTTTGTACAAAAAGCTTTTAAATGGAAAATTTGTTTTGAAGCAATATATAGTAAAAATTTCAAATTTGTTTTGTTCTTTATAAATAAACTGTCACATCTCAGGAGTTTTAGTGTTATAAACTTGAGGTGTGACATTAAGTCTCTCGAATGCCCGACTGCTCAACAATATCAAGCTCTCCTTATGGCATTGGCTATTAGTCACCAAGGTGGTGTGAGGCATTTCTCTCCCAGATGTTATGCTAAATCTACCTAATCTTTTCCTGCTGGGTAAAATCAAGATGAGACCACGGAGCTTTTGGTTACCAATCCTGGTTTAGCTAGTAGTGGGGGGGTCTTGCACAATAGTTTGGGGGAGATTATCTTCTCCTATGCTGGCTCCCTCGGCACAACCACAGCTAATCATGCGGAGCTTGTTTCGTTATTGCAAGGTTTAAAACTTTTCATCTCTAAAAACCTTGGCTGTAGTTGTATTATTGAAGGTGACTCCTTAAATGTGATTGGCTGGTGCAAGAAGGAACGGCGTATCCACTGGAAGCTTAGGTCTACTTGGATGGAAATCATAGACCTTTCGGCCTCCCTCTTGATTTCTTCTAATTCTATGGCTGATTCCCTTGCTAATGGTGGGGCTTTTTTTCCTTCTTTGTTGTTCTCTTCCGATGTAATCTCTTTTGATTAACCGCTTTAATAAAATTTTGAAAACTTTGCCAAAAAAAAAAGACTATAGGTCACCATATCTTTTGTTACTAGTTAAATCCATATCCTTTTAAGCCTTCAACTGGCCTTTTTAGAGTTTTCTACTTAAACCAAATCACCTCGCCTAACAAGTTGCATGTGGCTAGACCACTTAATTATAGTTTCTCCTATCTTATCACCTATTGGAGTCATCCTTAAGTTCCCTCGGATGTACTCATTCTAAATTTTATCCTTTCTTGCCTTGGCTAAAACCATCTTAACGTCATCATCTCAGCTATATCTATTTTATGAATATGTTGTTGCTTAACCATCTAACATTTCATCCTGTAAAGCGTGACGCGATAGCTTCATCAATCTCTCCATTTTCATAGATTATCAATCCAATATATCGAAAATACTCTCTTTTAGTTACTTATTGGTAATCAAATTTAACTAATTCCTTGTTTCCACTCATACTATTACTAACCTTGCAATCCAAATATTATCTTAGTCCTGCTAATCTTAAAACCTTTTGATAGTAGAGCATCTCTCTAAAGTTGAAATTACGTATTGATGCCCTCACTAGTCCCATTAATCAAAATTATGTCATTCGCAAACAACAAACACTGCAATACCTTATCCTGTAGATACCTAATTGACTCCTCCATAACCGAAACAAAGAGATACTGACTCAACGCTGACCCCTAATATAGATCTATTATGTCACTATAAATTTACTTACCACTCCACTAGTCATCCTCACACTAGTTAGTGCTCCTCGTGTACCTCTTACCATGTCAATGTATCCTCTAAATATTCTTTTCTTTTTCAATGCCCTCCAATTAACTCTATAAGTACCCTATCGTATGCTTTTCCAAAATTAATATATTTATTTTCCTTGATTTTCTAGTTATCACCACATTAGAAAGTAAGAAACGTTACATAGGAAAAGAAACGTTACATAGGAACTTGAAAAAAGATGCATTATTACCGCATCAGTCATATTTTACGCTATTTCAGCTATAGGTTCTCTATTTTTCAGTTTTTATTTTTATTTTTTCTATTTTGCAAGCCGAACTTTTGAATTGCCAAAAATATAGAAAGATTGATATATTTGAGTACATCTAAAAAAAAAAAAAAAAGCAAGAAAGGAAAAATAACTAAGTGTTGAGCGGTTCAAAATTGGAATTCGAATTATCCAAGTGCATCATTTGTTAGTGTTTTTTTATGGCTTGAAAGTCAGAATTTTGAACACAGGCTACAATGGAAATAAAAAAACTCAAAAAAGTCTTACCTCAACGTAACATAGCACAAAATATTGATCATGCGCATCTTATTTCATGTCTACACATAAAATTTCCGAAAACTTACAACTTATACCACATGTGTTTAATGCTAGCAGGAGGGCTTCGGTCCACGACCAATGGTGGTACACATGCAATATTAGTTTCTTACTTAATAGCTTTGTGCCATTCTATTAGTTCTGTATTGTACAGAAGACTCTCCATACTGTAACCATGCAACCACTTCCACTTCGACCCAGCTTGAAAGCCCAGCTTCTAACAAATGACCTAATTATCTGGCTATGGCGTAGTTTGGGTACAAAGCCCACAAGCTGTGAGCCACATAACTGACTTCCAAATCTCCTATACCTTATCAAATACATTTTAGCTGAAGTCTCCAAATGACCCAGGAAAAGATATCGTTGTCAAAGCTTGAAGATACAGCCTCAGCGTTCCCTGAAGAATCATTTCTTTTCCCTGAGGGCCGGGCTACGGCTAGGGCTGCCTGGGCACATTGCCAGGCCCACTAAGTACTAGTTTATTTTGTAAATAGTTTATTTTGTAAATCCCTTTTCTTGTTTTAAGATAACATGAGCTACGCCAAGTCAATTTTTTTAATACTAACAAACATCGTTTAAACAAAATTGTACATGAGTTCCGCTTCTTGGAGGGCATGCATCCAAAACTGTACATGGGTTTGGCTTCGTGGAGGCATCCAAGGCTTGAAGGACTCCCAACTAAACTTGGCAAGGTACAGAATAACTTACAAAATCTAAAATGAGGTCTTTTAGGCTGTTCACTGCACAATGCACAGCACAGTGAGCATATAGTTATCATGTCGTAAGGCAACAGAGGTCGATGATTTTGAATAGGTGAAGAAAACCTTGACAAAGATGAAAGCCGAGCAGTATTGCAAAGATAGCAAGAACCACAGCACAACCAATCTTCAAGGATTTCGGTACTCGCAACGGATGGGGTTTAGTGATGCCTCCACTTGAGTTGGCGTCTACATTGTCATTCCTAGTGCCTAGTCTCGGCTCCACCATGCCTCTCTTGTTGCTGCTTTCTGAGTCAGAATCGGGTATTTCTGAGTCAGAATCGGGTACATGTATCATTCAAGACACGGGCTGCATGTCTCTCTCAAGAACTTCTCTCTCCTCCAAAGGATCAGCATCCACTATTCTCTCCTCCAAAGGATCACCACTCATAGCCCTCGTTGGGCTTCCATGAAGAACTTTCTTCTTGGCATGAAGTTGCACAGGTTGAATTAATTTGATTTGGGCACCACATGGGTAGCTCTCATGTTGCAGACCTTCCTCAACTTCTGCAGCTTGCAGACTTGTAACTGGAGGTGCATCTTTCACTTGCACTGACATCTCTGCATTTCAAGTATCAGACCAGTTAGACACTAATCTACCAGGAAAAGCTGGCTGCCAAAAAGAAGAATCACTTCTTTTGATTTACCAAAATAGCCAACTACTCTGTCAAGCAAAAATTTACCAACCACTCAGTCAAGCAAAAATTTACCAACCACTCAGTCAAGCAAAAATTTATCTCAGGGACCTCATTTGGGGAAATCGAGAAGGCCAACATAAGAAACACCATTCTGGATCAAGGATTCATCTCACGTCAAACACAGTTTGTTTACTTAACAATTTTTGGCACCTACATATGCACAATCTCTTTGAAGTGCGCATAAAAACTAAGGGTTAACAATGAAAATAAAACAACCTAGAGATGGCATTAGTCCCTCCTTGGTTAAAATGAATGTTGTGATTTGGAGAGTACCAGTCTCATCCTCCAAGCCCTGGAGCACAGCAGCTAAAGTGCCACTATCCTTCTCTCTCCTGCACAGTGAATTAGAACACAATTAAGTAACCATTTTGAAAAGATAAAAATAGTTTCAAATGAAGTACAGCGGGGATCTTCAGCTCCTTTCTAATTCGTTGATTTCATCACAGAGAAAGTATGATACATTGAACAATGGAAATATGCAGCCCTAGCTCATTAGAATCGTCCAATAACACGAACAGCGAGTAGGACCCAGCATTGGGGAAAGCCAATATCCTGACTGGTTGTGCCCCATTCTCTCTCCATCAGCCCACATTATTTCATTATTGTTTCGTTATGACCCAACAGTCCATTGAGTATATAATAGTTCAATAGAAACTTGGATTAAAGAATACATTCACCAAGAAACAGACACCAAGTTGAACTTAGGGCATGTACAGACCCTTCACCTCCGCCGCCATCTTTAAAACTCCCCAATGATTTTATGCATGGAAAATGAAACATAATCCAATGGATTATGTAAGATGATAGCCATATTTCTTTGCTCGTGAAATGATGGACAACAATGAAGAGAGAGCAGGACCCACCTCAGGGCCGCTTCCCGTTAAGTGTGCTACATTCTCTCTCCATCACTGCCCATTTCATTGGACTGTGAAAAACCCAAGGAACTATGGCATATCATAGTCCATTGAATTTTCCTACTGAAGGTCCTGATCTCCTCTCGTGTTTCAAAGCATTCCCCCAAAATGCCCACTGTTTGTTGGCCAATCCACCTTAGTGCAGTTCCTGTGATTTGCGGATGAGAATACTAAGATCCAATGGACTACAAAGAACCATAGTGGTAGCTCCCTGCGTCATTGTCCAAAGAAATGATGCAGCAAGCTATGAAGAGAGGTGGATCCCCCTCTGGGGTCATTTCCTGTTCAGGTAGGATCTATTTACTCTCAATCGCCATCCATCATTTCACTAGGCATAGTCCATAACAGAGTCCATGATCATAGTATACTTCCCCAGAGAAAAGACAAATTTCAATTGAAGAGTTTGTAAAGGCTCTTGACCTGCTCTTTTCTGCCTCATGGAACGCTCCTCCAATACTTGGCTTTTGTAGGCAAATACTCCTTGATGCAGTGCCCTGGAATGGGAAAACGGGAGGGTTGTACCTAGGAACAGGTTTGACGCTCTTTTCTCACAATTCCAGTCTCACTATCACCTTTAATTGAAGTATTATGACCACCATTCCATTCTCCCATATGATTTTCATCAAAATTGAGAAGGTTATCAAAAAATTCATCACTTGAGACAGAAGAGGATCTGTGCGGGTTAACAACACTTAACCCATCCAAGTCCCCTGTGCTCGCTTCAAAACCCTTACCAGCAAATTTGCCAAGATTACTGAAAACGCTTGATGAGGGAGGCACGTGAATTGGTTTCTCGAGAACAAGTGGCTCGTAGTTGGGCACGGGAAACAAATCCAAGGCTTCCTGCTCCTTATCACCCTGGAGAAAGAGAACAAGATTTTCTATTACCAGCAGAACTGCATCATGTCAAATTGTTTCAGCAAGAGTCAGGACCAGAAAGCCGCAAAGAGGATTTGGTGACCAGATAAGTGAAGCTATTCCTATATATGAAACTAGTCCAACCACATTAAGAATAAAAAATTGAAGAAAGGAGCTGATCCAACAAAGAAAAGTTAAAATTAATATAAAAAACTAACCCGGCCCTACCTCCCTGAGAGGGCCAGGCTAGGTTTAGAGCTGGCTCGGCCCAGGCCGGGCACATTGCCAGCCCTACAGAGTGAGTCAAAATAACTCAAATCCAAATAAAAAGATCACTCATGGATTTTTCCAAGCAGTACCAGATCCTCATTGCCTGAGAAGGGCCTTGCACTAACATACCAACAAATAGCCATGTCGCTTCCAGTCATTGGGAAAGGACAATATTAGAAGACCAAGTCACTTCACCCTTAGGGAGAGAAAGCAATGAAAATAGATAAATCTCAAGAAAAGGGCAATTAAAGATCAGATAAAACCTCCTCATCATCAGAAATAGGAGTAAGAGCTGCAGCCATTCTGTAAATTTCAATGAGGAGAGAATGGCTTCCATGGGGATCTTAGTTCACCATGCAAATGTTTGGAAGTCCCAAATTTGGTTTCATTTATTGTCCAAAAAAAATGGTTTGATTCCACTCTAAGCACACATGACCTCCAAACAACAGAGTATTGCATGACAATTAATCACCATTAACTACATAATATTGGCCACATGGTTGAAAAAGCATTCCACTACAAACATCATGTAAACAAAACTGTACATGGGTTCGGCTTCTTGGAGGGCATGCATCCAAGGCTCGAAGGACTCCCAACTAAACTATGCAAGGTACACAAAAATATACAAAATCTAAAATTGAAACATTTTAAGGTTGTTCACCGCACAATGCACAGCACAGTGAAGGATATAGCTATCATGTCATAAAACAAAAGAGGTAGATGATTTTGAATAGGTGAAGAAAACCTTGACAAAGATGAGAACCATGATGACCAGTATTGCAACGATAGCAAGAATCACAGCACAACCAATCTTCAAGGACTTCGGTATTCGCAATGGATTGGGTTTAGTGATGCCTCTACTTGACTTGGTGTCGATTTCTTCTACATTGACATTCAGGGCGCCTAGTCTCGGCTCCGCCATGCCACTCTTGTTGCTGCTTTCTGAGTCAGAATCAGGTACATGTATCATTCTAGACATGGGCCACATGTCTCTCTCAAGAACTTCTCTCTCCTCCAAAGGATCAGCATCCACTTTTCTCTCCTCCAAAGAATCAATGCCCATGGCCCTCGTTGGGCTTCTACAAAGAACTCTCTTCTTGGCATGCTGACGCAGAGGTTGAATAAATTTGATTTGGGCACCACATGGGTAGCTCTCCTGTTGCAGACCTTCCTCAACTTCTGCAGCTGGCAGCAATCTAACTGGAGGAGTATCTTTCACTTGCACTGACATCTCTGCATTTCAAGTACCAGACCAGTTAGACACAAATCTACCAGCAAAAGCTGACTGCCAAAAAGAAGAATCACTTCTTTTGATTTACCAAAAGAGACAACTACTCTGTCAAGCAAAAATTTATCTCAGGGAATCCATTTGGGGAAATCAAGAAGGCCAACATAAGAAACACCATTCTGGATCAAGGATTCATCTCAGGTCAAACAAGGTTTGTTTACTTTACAATTTTTGGCACCTATTTATTCACAATCTGTTCGAAGTGTGCATAAAAAGTAGGGGTTAACAATGAAAATAAAACAAACTAGACATCGCATTAGTCCCTCCTTTGTTAAAATGAATGTTGTGATTTGGAGAGTACCGGTCTCATCCTCCAAGCCCTGGAGCACAGCAACTAACGTGCCTCCATCCTTCTGTGTCTCCTGCACAGTGAATTAGAGCACAAAATTAAGTAACATAAGGATAAGAACCTTAACCATAGAATCATTTCCAGTGAATAACCATTTTGAAAAGATAAAAACAGTTTCAAATGAAGTACAGCAGGGATCTTCAGCTCTTTTCTAATTCGTTGATTTCATCACAGGGAAAGTATGATACATTGGACAATGGATATATGCATCCATTGCTCATTACAATCATACAATGAAATGGACCGCGAGTACGACCCAGCATTGGGGGAAGCCAATATCGTGATGGTTGTGCCCCATTCTCTCTCCGTCAGCCCACATTATTTCATTGTTTCGTCATGACCCAACAGTCCATTGAGTATATAATAATTCAATAGATACTTGGATTAAACAATACATTGACCAAGAAACAGATACCGAGTTGAACTTAGGGCATGGGCATGTACAGACCCTTCACCTTCTCTGTCGTCTTTAAAACTCCCCCTTGTATACAAGCCATGTGTTGGCAAACCCTCCCCAGGGCAGTTCCAATGATTTTATGCATGGAAAACGAAACACAATCCAATGGATTATGGAAGATGATATCAATGTCTCATGAACTGATGGACAACGATGAAGAGAGAGCAGGACCCACCTCAGGGTCACTTCCTGTTAAGTGTGCTACATTCTCTCTCCATCACTGCCCATTTCATTGGACAGTCAAAAACCCAATGGACTCTGATACCAAAAATGAAGAAATGAAGAAGCAAAGAAGCAAAGGTCAAAATGACAAAAATGAAGAAGCAAAGAAGCAAAGCTCAAAATGACAAAAATGACGAAATGCCACTATAAAATAAAGAAATGCTATAAATAAAGAAGCAAATAAGCATAGCTAACAACTCAAAATGAACATATATATTTAAAGAGAAAACTTACATAGCACTTAGGTAGTAAGCACGCAGGTATTACAATTGTTGAGAAGGGGCAGAAACCAGAAGGCTTGATACACAACCAGATATACAATAGGAAAGAAGTATTACAGGGGAACAGAGAAAAAAGACTCAGAGAGAACGAGAGCACTTGAGAGAATATTACAAGACTCAAAAGTAAGAAGCTACAACTTGACGTGCCTTCAACAAGAGAGGTCGTCTCCTTTTATAGACGTTCATATTCGGTAGACTTAATGCTCTTTTAAGTCTGCACTGTAGTGTCGATGGACTTGAAATCTTTGAAAGTCGGCACAATAGTGTCGGTGGACTTGAAATCCTTTAAAGTCCGCACAGTAGTGTCGGTGGACTAGAAATCCTTTGAAGTCCGCACAGTATTTCTCTAATAGTCAACAATGCTACAATGTTTGCTACAGTGACCTCTGCTACAGTAACTGCTACTGTAGTTATAAACTATATTAACAGATCATGTTTCTATTAAAACCTTCTCATAATATTATCGGGTTTTTAAACCATTAGAAGGATGAATATAATCCTTAAGATATATGGCTGCAATATTAGCCAGAGAACTAAACTTGTGTCCATTTTCCACTACGATTAATGGAATTATTGTTGTGCGTATATAAGGTGTTTTTTCACCTTTAGATTTAGGATTTTGTATCCTTATAGGTTGAGGAGATATTTTAATCTCTTTTCTTTGAGCTTGTAATAAAGCTTTGGCAGATTTAGATGGTGATGGTGTTGCCAAGCATTTACTTGAGCTTAGGACGATCTCCATTGGCTATTTTCCTTTCCTCTCCACCCTGCAAAAATTCTCGAGTCAACAAGCAGGGAGAGAATTCGAATGGCCCGTTATATGTTCAATTGTAAAATCGAAGGCTGAAAGAATTGCTTGCCATCGAGCAAATATTTATTTGGAAACTAAATGTTTTACATCTTTTTTGAAAATCTCTTTAACAGATTCACAATCTATGCGGATTAAGAATTTTTTATTGAGTACGTCACTTTGAAATTTAGTGACAGTGAATAATGGCCAAAACTTCATTTTTATCTGAAGAATATTTCCACTGAGTAGGATTCCAAACTTTAGAAGTGAATCTAACCAATTGTTCTCTGTCTTGAAGTTTTTTTTTTTAAATTCCGCCAAATCCATTATCAAAAAGATCAATTTCAACTATTTTAAAGGCATTAGAATTAGAAAGGGCCAAGCATGGTAATTCCTTGGCTTTTAACTTAAGTTTCCAAACAACTTTTGTACGTTCATCAATCCAATCAGGAGGATTCTTTTTAGCCGTTGGAAAAGAGGTTTTGCGTCTAGGGCAAGATTCTTATAAAAATCAGATATGTAATTTAAACATCCGAGAAATCTTTGCTACTCTTTTTTGTCTTTTAGAACATCAAGAAATTTATCAGCAAATTGAATTGCCCTGTCAATAGGAAAAATTCTTCCTTGGTAAATATTGTGACCAAGAAATCTTATTTCAGTTTGAAATAACGCCATTTTCTCAATAGATAAGACCAGGCCAGCATTTTTAACTGCTTTAAGGAATATATTCAGGTGCTTCTAGTGTTGGTGGCCAGCATTTCTAACTGCTTTAAGAAATATATTAATGTGCTTCTAGTGTTGGTCAACAGTGCTGAAGAAAATTAACATATCATCAATATAAACAATCAGAAATTTAGTAAAAAGATTAAAAATATCATTTATTATATTTTGAAATTCTGAGGGAGCATTTTTAATCCAAATGGCATTACATTCCATTCATAATGCCCAAAAGGAACATTAAATGTTGTTTTATATCGATCTTTTTCAGCAATCTAAATTTGTCAGTAACCAGATTTTAAATCAAATTTTGAAAATATACAGGCGTCAATTAACCTGTCAAGAAGATCTTTTTTATTTTGGATTGGATATCGAATCCATCTTAAAGCTTTATTCAAAAGCTTGTAATTTATAACAAGTCTTGGAGCGCCTAGCTCAAGTTCAAAGGCCTTTTCCACATAAAAAGCCGATCAACTCCAAGGAGAAGAACTTTTTCTAATAAGCTTCTTATTAAGCAGATCTTGAATTTCAGTTTTACAAATTTCTAAAAGCCTACTATTCATTTGGATAGATCTAGCTTTAGTAGGAATATTTCTTTCATTAAAATCAGGTTCATACGAGAGTCCAACAATGTGTTGTTTTCTAATCCAAAAAGCATTTGGGATTGCAGCACAGACTTCCTTTTCTAGAAGGTTTTTAAAAGTACTAATATCGTGTTGGAGTTTTTGAAAAAAAAGTTTTTCTTCAACTATTTTATATTTGATTGCTTCTTTTAAAGAGAATAAGAATTTTTCTTTAGTAAGAATCTTATCTTTTATATTATTAATTTCATGAACTCTTGGTTTATCAATAAAATCAAACTTAACCTCGTGCTCTTCAATTTTTGCTTTAATTCCATTAATATCAATTTTAATTGGATAATGCATGTTTAAAAAAGGAATTCCTAAGGTAACAGGTTGACTTGATCCCTTTACTATAATGAAGGGAAAATTGAAACTGTAATACAGACCAAATTAGTATTTTATGAGGAGATATATAAAGAGGATATAACTAAGCAAACAATACATAAGAAGACAGATACATTAACTGCAAAGCAATAAGCTTAACATGCATAATAAAGGTAACACTTACATATGGCACTTGCAAAAACTTGAAAATAACTTCCACTCTTCTGGACAGAAACTTGGTAGAGACTCCCAGTTACAATCACACATATATATAATCTTCACACTCTTCACTCTTATAGATTCGGTATGGCTAGGTACACCACCCGATATACAGTAAGTAATATTTAAAAGAGAGAGATAATGCAGAGATTGCAGAGAGAGAACAGAGAGATGCAGAGGTTGCAGAGAGACAATAGAGAGATGCAGAGGTTGCAGAGAGACAACAGAGAGATGCAGAGGTTGCAGAGAGACAACGGAGAGATGCAGAGGTTGTAGAGAGATAACAGAGAGATGTAGAGGTTGCAGAGAGAGAACAGAGAGATGCAAAGGTTGCAGAGAGACAACGGAGAGATGCAGAGGTTGCAGAGAGACAACGGAGAGATGCAGAGGTTGCAGAGAGACGATGGAGAGATGCAGAGGTTGCAAAGAGACAACGGAGAGATGCAGAAGTTGCAGAGAGAGAACAGGGAGATGCAGAGGTTGCAGAGAGAGAACAGCGAGATGTAGAGGAGACTGAGGAAGAAAAATGTATCATTATTGTTATATTCAATGAATTTCTTTTGTGAGGCTTGGATATGTGGAGGTAATATTTCAGTTCCTGATCCCCATAATTGGAACCAGTTCTTCAACCAATTAGGGAACTCTTCTATTATAGGTATTTTTATTTGTACGAACCAAGTATGGGAATTATTATTATTCTGGAAGGAAAAAACTTTATGCCAAGCTTCCACATATTCAGCATATCGAAAATATTTATTATTGAACCCCTCTATTTGCAGTCTTCGGGGTTTTGATGAATCCATTCCCCATTCCTTATATGATATTATTTTTTGTATCTGGAACTTTGAGAATGCTATTATATTGGTATTTTTTCTGTATAAATGGACCATTGTAATTGATCCTGTTTCCAAGAGTATGGCTTCATACCATTCTCGAGTTTTATCATTATTGGATGGGTGTAGGTGATTATTCAAATTTATATTTGCTATTTCATATGGATCAATATTCTTATGATTTCCTGATATCGAGACTATGTCCATCTTTCCCTTCCCCTTGTTTGGTAATATTATTCTCCTGTCCAAATTCACGAGTTAAAAAGTCAGGAAGATAGTTAGTATTACCTTTAATATGTTCTAATTCAAGTCGAAGGAAGATAGTATACCTTCCCAACGTGCAAAAATTTGCTCAAATATAAGGTTTTTGACATCTTTTTGAAGGATATCTTTTACAGCTTTACAATCAGTTCGGATAAGGAATTTTTGGTTTAGTAAATAGCTTAGGAATATTGTTACACAGTGTACAATAGCCAAAATTTCTTTTTTAACTGTAGAGTAATTTTGCTGTGTCTAATTCCAAGCTAGAGAGGTAAAACGAACTAATTGTTCTTTATTTGAAAGTCTTTATTTTAATATTCCTCCTAATCCTATCTCTGAGGCGTCACATTCAATTATTTTGAAAGCAATAAATCATCAATTTCTTTCTTGTAAATTTCTAATAACTGAGGGTTCATTTGTATTGGCTTGGCTTTAGTCGGTATATTTTTCTCATGAAAGTCTGCCTCATAGGGTAGTTTTACAATATGCTTCTTTCTATCCCAGAAGGCATTTGGTAATTCGGAGCAGATTTCCTTTCTATTTTCTTTTTCATATTTTTTATTAGTCTTTTATTTTCTGGCGACGAAAGCTTTTCATCTATCATTTTGTATTTTATTTCTTCTTTAAGGTGGTATAAGAATCTTTCTGTATTCGAAATTGTTTCTTTGATGTTATTAACTTCTCGGATTTTGGGTTTCTCCACGAACTCAAATTTTACACAATGTCCTTCAATATTAGCTTCTATGCCAGAGCTATATATTTTTATTGGATATAACATGTTTAGGAATGGAGTTCCTAATATTACGAACTGGCTTAGCCCTTTAACCATGATAAAAGGGAATTTAAAACAATTCTCATTATTGCAGACTGCCGTATTTGAGAGTTTATAGTTTATAATAAGTCTACTACCATCTGTTGTATTTAGGATTTGAGTTGTTTTACTAAGATATTTAGTGGGAACTAATCCTTCATTTATACAGTTTAGGTCAGCTCCTAAGTCTATTAGTGCTGGGGTTTGAAAATTGTATTCTTGATGGACTATTATTCTACCTATAGTAAACCGCTTTTGAGTAACTACTTTTTTCCCTAAATGTTTTAAAACTATTTTTGGGAGAGAATTTTTTAGTAAATCTTTCTTTGGTAGTTTTTGTGGTATTTGACGTGTATTTTTTATTCTTATGTATTTTTCTATTAGTATTCTTGACTGTAGGCAGCGTATTATATCCAAACTGTTCGCATAAATCTCCTAACTCTTTTCTGCCTGTCATTTTCTGTTTTTCCAACTGCCTTTTTAACTTCGGATCTGTACAGAGGGCAAGGCCTTCTGCACAAATTTCTGCCGATAGTTCCCCTAATGTGTATAGGGAATATGGGATTATTCCTCGATGCTTATTTTTTTAATCTAGTTCTAACCTTTTCGGCAAACAGATGGGGTAAACCAGCAATAAATTTGTCTTTCCAGTGGTTTGATTTACTATCTTCTCTGGAGAGAAGCCTAGAGAAGAATACATCCTTATACCACTTATAATGGGACAATGTTGGGCATCTAAGGTTGGAGAGAAGGTCTTCAGATCTGGTATCAAGTAGTGCAGTACTCCCTACAAAGTGGAGGGTAATAGTGTATATTACGGTTTTGACTACATCACTTTCATTATTGACCATATCTTGACCAAATTCATTTTTTACTGACCATTGTCTTGTGGCGGCCAATATTTCTTTCTTTGTATTTTCTTCGAGGTGAAAATCTCACCATCCTGTTAGCCATCGCCTAAAACCACAAATGATGGCTTTTGCTATTTCTTGATCATGGTTCCACTTATTTTGCACGTTGTTGCGTACATAATCATATGTTTCATTGCATCAAGTATCTGATTCTCAGACATTCCATCAATATTCCAGTTTACTATTGTTCTTCCTGAATATGACACAGTACTGGTAATTAAATCTTCTTCAAACTGGATATCCACAAGGGTTGGTCTTGGATAATACATCCTAGTTTGGGAAGTTGGCCTTACCTTTCTTCCATAGTCTATTTTTCCTACTTCAAGTTCTTTAAAACCTTCTTCTATTTGTTGTATTTCACTATTGGTTAGTGACTCTTCTTGTAATACCATGGCCTCTTGTTCAATGGTTGTTCCTTTCCCCTTTATATTAAGCTTGGCTAGCTTGTTGACCAATTCACCCCATTATTACAAACAGCAGCGTCAGAAAGTTTATAGTTTATCAGCGTTTTACAGCCGTCAGCAGTATTTAATACTTGGGTAGTTTTGCTAAATATTTAGTATGAACAAGACCTTCATTAATAAAATTTAAATCTGCTCCATAATCAATAAGACCAGTGGTTTGACAACTAAATTCCTTTTGAATCATAATCTTTATTAAAGTAGACCATCGTTGGGATATAACCCTATCAATAAGATTGATGTATTTAAAATCTTTTATATGAGTTTTTTCTAGGGTATTGCAACCCTGTGGCTCTTCTTCTTCTAAGTGAGAAAGAGTGTCTTCAATTTCAAGAGATAGAAGATTTTGATGATACTCATTGACTAAATTTTCAAATTCTCCTTTATTGAGTAACATTTCATTTCCTTTTAAAGAAATTAATTCTAAAGCTTGGACTCTAGCTTTAAGAGTTATGAGTTCATTCTGAACCTCATTAAGTTCATGTTTAAGCTCAAGAATAGAGGGTTCACGAGCAATCTAATTCTTATCATGTACTCGTTTCAAGATTTCAAAGAAGCTACAGTCTTCTCTAGTTGGGACCAAAGAAGGCTTAGGTGAAGAAGGCCTAGAATGACTCTTAGCCATATCAATATATGGTATTAAAGCTTCTTTTTTAGCTTCTAGGTCAGTTATTTACCAATTAAATCAATAATCATATTTTCTTCTTCTGTAAGAACATCAAGACTTAACCCATTCATATCAATAATAGCTTTGTAATAATTAAAATGGCAGGGATTGTCACTAACATTACCAGAATCAAAGTCAGAGCTTGAAATAATAAACTCCTCGTCTTCAATTTCGCCGATTAGCATTTCATCATCAGAATTGAAAGAGCTATCAGAAGATTCTTCTTTAATTAAAAGAATATCAAAAAGTTGTTTCTTAATTTCATTATCAACCACAAGAGCATTGATTTTTTTCTTAATCCTGCACTTATTTTTATAGAGCCCTACTTTTCAACAATTATAGCAGACAAGTATTTTTCTCTTGCCTTGTTGTTTAAAGGACTGGTCTTTTGAAAACTTTTTATAAAATTTCTTTTTCTTCCTAGGACAGGAGTTTTACCTAGACTAATGGAAGGATTTCTTTTCCCCATATTTTCCTTTAAAATGGGATTTAACAGATAAGAGAGTATTAAATCCAAATTGTTCACAAAAATCACCAAGCTCTTTCTTGCCCATCATCCTCTGCTTATCCAACTGTCTTTTAAGCTTAAGATCAGTACACAGGGCAAGACCTTCCGCACATGATTCCGTAGATAATTCTCCCAAAGTATATTGAGAATAAAGAATAATCCCACCATGCTTATTTTTAAGCTTGGTTTTAACCTTCTCAACAAAGAGGTTGAGAAGTCCTGAAATCAATTTTTCTTTCCAATGATCAGCCTTACTGTCTTCCCTTGAAAGTAACCTAAAAAAGAACACATCTTTATTCCACTTCAAATGTGAAAGGATCTGAGATTAGATAATAAATCTTCCGACCTGGCTGCTAAAAGGGCAATGCTACCAGCAAAGTGAAGAGTAATAGTGTAAATGAGTGCATTAACTATCTCCTTTATCAACAACAGATTCATGAATTTGTCCAGAAGCAATTTCAGTTTTAACAATCCATTGATTGGTGGCATTTAATATTTGATCTCTGGCAGCTTCATCATGATGGAAATCCCATCAGCCTCTAAGTCGGCCAGTAAAACCACAAACTATTACTTTGGCAATTTCGTGGTCCTTATTACCACTAGTTTTGCACGCAGCAGCGTACATGGTCATATGCTTCATTAAATCAAGAATTTGATTTTCAAACATTTCATCAATATTCTAATTAACTATGGATTTGTCTGAGTAAGAAACAGAGCTGGCAATCAAATCTTCTTCAATTTGAAGATCTACAGGAGTAAGTTGAGGGTAATACATCCTAGTTTGAGACACAGGCCCCACTTTTCTTCCTTAATCTATTCTATTAACATCTAAGCTTTCGACTTTAAAAGCATCCTTAATGTCATTTATTTCATGATCAGAATAGTGTTGGCCTTCTTGTAAGACCTGAACATTTCCAACAATGGGGGCTTTTCCTTTATCCTCATCAGAAATATTCAAGTTTGATAGTCGTTTAACTAATTCATCTACAAGCTCTTTTTTGTCCTCTTTTTTCTTTCTACCTTGCAGACTAAACTTTCCGATCTCAATAACAAGTGGAGGTTTGAATAATAAAGCCTTTTAGGTTTTTCTGGCTTTTCTTCCATTTTATCAGTTTTGTCACTATTTTTAATGGCATTTAGAGTATTTTCTGTCATGCCTATTTGGTTTCCCAAAGTTTGTAGAAATAAATATGTATAATTATTTTGTTCAATTATGTGGGGGATACCATCAAGCTTAGAAATTTGATTTTCACTTTCTTTTAACCCTTGTTTAAAAGGGGAAGCTTTGGTTGCCATTTTTTCTCCTTTGAGCTAAAGGTTAGTTTCAGGAGGATGAATAAATTCGATAGTTTTACCATCTCTCATGTGCAAGGTTCGAAAAGTTTTTTCAATCATATAAATCTTGGACTCAGGCTCAGGGAAGGTTGGTACAGGTATTCCCTTTTGTTTAAGGATATATCTTAACCATTTAAAGAACTTAACATTTGCTTTGTGTCCGAACATAAATTCAATAAACTTTTTGTGCAAAGCATCTTGAAGGGGTTTTTTAAATTCTTTAAAAAACCATTCTCTAATTTTTGTGTTTTCTTTAGAATAAAAATCTTTTCTAATCCATTATTTGTCAATTTGAAATTAATCAATTTTTTGAAGAACATATAGGCTGAACTCAAAAGTCTGAAAGAGTAGGTTTAGCTTGCTCCTCCTTTTGTTAGTATAAAAAATCGAGGGTTTTAGCTATGTACACAGGTTGTTGAACATGTTCTGTAGATTTCCTTAAACCTTCAAGAACAATTTTCTCATTATGGATCTTTTCATAATTTGTTTCAAGAACTGAAGAAGTAGAAGCCCTACCTGGTATTCTAGGAGGGAAGTTTGTAACAGTGAGTTTGGCTCCTTTGGTAGAAGGAAATTGAATCTCAATTTCTCCATTGGGGTATTCAATTATTTGTTCTGGTTTTTTATTTTCAAGAACCTTAAGTTGAGTCCCAGATTGTTGAGACCATTGTTCAGGCAAATTTTATTTGAGACCAGGAATACCATTTTAGGTATTACAAAAATTTGATTTTTCAATATTTGTCTGAAAGAAGACAGTCTGACCTTTAGTGTCCATTTACTTAGCAGTTTGACATAAAGTATTCATGCCTTTGTAACATTTCCGTAAACAAAAGCCAAATTTTGAGAACCAGGGTCCATATCAAACCCTTGTGTTTTTAGGTTTAAGGTTAAAACCTTTAAAAGATTTGGATCAAAAAGAGATACAAAGAAATTTGGAAAACAATTACAATAAATTGGGCCCTAGCAAAGACTAGATTCAACGATTCCTAAAAGAGAGTCAATGAACCTTCTATGTCTGTTATCTCTTAAACATAATAAAACCGAGTTATTTAACCCAATCCTAGTTAAGGGTTTAACTGCAACTTGGACTAAACCAATATGCAGATATTTAAAGTCTTTTTTCTTATGTCCATCTATCATCCTTGTAGATAGAAGCTAGAAACTATCTTGAGTCTCCATTACAAAGATTGTTTTCTCAATTGTTTTAATTGAAAAATTACTTTTAAAATCGAAAGTTCCCTTTTTATAAACATCATAAACTAGTAACTTAGGTATATTCCAGTTTTGTATCTGTTTTTTAATATTATCTATTATGACCTCTTCTCTATTATTGACTCATAGTATATTACTGCTGCTACTAGAAGCTAATCTATTAGATAGGGTTCTGATAAAATTTGTCATAAGAATTATTTTATAACCCAGATCCGAGTCAATAGGAAACAGTCCCTATGCTTTCACACGCCTTCTCTAGGCTTAACAGCGATTATTGGGTCACCACGACTTTAGATCCAATTACAAAATAAATACTTACAAACAGATTTTACAGTTTACCACTGAAGAAACATGGCTCTGATACCAAAAATGAGAAAATGAAGAAAACCCAAGCAACTATAAAATGTCATATCATAGTCCCTTGAATTTCACCAATGGATATGGCATATCATAGTCCATTGAATTTTCCTACTGAAGTTGTCCTGAAATCCTCTCGTGTTTCAAAGGATTCCCCCAAAATGCTCACTGTTCATTGGCCAATCTACCTTAGTGCAGTTCCTATGATCTGTGGATGAGAATACTATGATCCAATGGACAACAAAGAACCTTAGTGATAGCTCCTTTCGTCATTGTTCAATGAAATGATGCGGCGAGTTATGAAGAAAGAGGTGGATCCACCTCTGGAGTCATTTCCTGTTCAGGTAGGATCTGTTTACTCTCAATCACCATCCATCATTTCACTAGACATTGTCCATAATGGACTATAACAGAGTCCATGATCATAGTATACTTTCCCAGAGAAAAGACAAATTTCAATAGAAGAATTTGTAAAGGCTCTTCACCTCATGTTCTTCTGCCTCATGGAACGCTCCTCCAATACTTAGCATTTGTAGGCAAACTCTCCTCGATGCAGCGCCCTGGAATCGAACGTTGTCCCGAGGAACCGGTTGACGCTCACGTCTCACAATTCCAGACTCACAATGACCTATAAAGTTAATTGAAGGAATATGACCACCATCCCATTCTCCCACTTGACCTTCATCAAAATTCAAAAGATCATCAAAAGATTCAGATCTTGGGACAGAAGAGGGTCTGTACGAGTTAACAACACCTAATCCATCCCAACCCTCCATGCTTGCTTCGAAACCCCCATCATCAAATGTGCCAGGATTACTACAAAAGCTAGATGAGGAAGGCATGTGATTTTCAAGAACAAGTGGCTCGTAGTTGGGCACGTGAAACAAATCTGAGGCTTCCTGCTCTTCATCACCCTGGAGAAAGAGAACAAGTTTTTCTATTATCAGTAGAACTGTATAATGTCAATTTATTTCAGCACGAGTAAGGACCAGAAAGCCATAAAGAGGATTTGGTGACCAGATAAACGAAGCCATTCCTATATATGGAATTAGTCCAACCACATTAAGAATAAAAAATTGAAGAAAGGAACTGATCCAAGAAAAAAAAGTTAAAATTAATATAAAAAACTACCTCATATAGTGTACTTCAAAGAAAGATCATGAGTCAATTTAACAAGTAAAACTCTATCCTGAACTAACTGCATGACTATCATAAGAATATATGGATGCCTAATATTCCACGTAATTCGGAATAGGAAAACTGCGAAATAGCAGAAGCATGTCATACAGAAATAACAATTTGAGAACTCATATAGGTGAAGGATACAAATTTTATCGAGTGTAAATATAGAGGTTTCTTTGAAACAGCCATTACATTTCATTAAAAAAATTAAGCAGTTATCCAGGATAGTGGATTTTCTCAATTTATCCAATATTTTCGTGGAACTAGTAGTCAACATGGCTCAATTTTCTCCTCCTCAAATCCTCATTACAATATAAGACTGTGCCAAGTTCATTTATCACTTTTTAAAATAAAAAACAGGCCCCAATCCATTAGAACCAAACAGGGCCAATTCAATGCCAATTCAATGATCGAAACATCCTTATCAACCAGGAATCTTTTCTTGAAAAAATAAATAATCACAAAATAGAAGGATTCTCATCATTTTAGTGGGCAAGTATACTATGGACCATGGAAAACGATGGCAAAATGGGCAGTGATGAAGAGAGTAGGACCATAGCATGATCCTAATGGTGCTTTCCGAATTCTCTCCATCACCACTGACCATTTCAATAGCCAGTGATGGGGCGACCATTGGAAACCGAATGAATTGTAGTATATTTTTTCCGTAGTCCATTGGACTACATTTCCTTCCATTCACTACCACAATTACATCTCATTCTCAAACAAATGGACTTGCCTTATGAGAGTACGTAACATGAAGAGAGAATCACAAACCTTATAGTGCTGCTCACTCTCAATTGGTTGGAGAGAATCATCAGTAGCCAGCAACTCTAACAAAAACTTAGTTAAATAGTTTGAATCCATTATTTTAGGTGATGAGGTTTCTTGCACATTTGTCTCCTTAACATCCAACTTTGAGGTCTGGTCGAATTGCTCTCCATGTTCTCCATCGATCACTGTCCTAGCAGCAGAAGACTTGCTAGGGTTAGGCGATAAGTCACTCAGCTCCACCCCATCATAGCGTGGATCATCGCTCTTCTCATTCAAACCATCCTTATTGAAAAGGCGGCACAGGACATAGGCATCCTGCAAACCAAGGATACCTCAACACATTGGTAAAAAACATGGCATATGAACGGTAATATGCTCGTAACTCACCGGGGCAAAGGAAGGAGAAGAGAGCTGCTATATATTTCAGATGATCCCCAACTGGTGTATAGTCATTGTAATAATCACCCCAAAGACAACATACCAAAATGCATAGCAACCATACCCAATTATATTAACCTTGGAGTTCATTTTGGCACGGGAAGAGAAGTGCTGTTGGGAAAAGCCTCCAGGTATTAAAAGTACATGAGTTTTTGGTCGATTCAGTCTCAGTTGGAAGCAACTTCACTACGCTTTGGGGTTGGAGGGGAGAAAGGTATTTTTTTTTTTGTTTTTTTTTTTTTTTTGGGTTTTTTGTTGTTTGGAAAGAGAAAGGGGAGGGTTGAGGTTGGAAGATGGGGGTGGTTTCAAAGCCAAAGTCTTCCTCCTCCTTGGTATAGGCAAAGGAAAACTAAAACAACTGGTTTGCAGGAATTCGCATGGTTCTTTAGGATTGACTGGAAATTATAGCCAAGGTTTTCCTTTTTCCACATTTTCAAACTTAACATCTACCCAGATAATAATTGTGAAAGGGTTTGAAAATCCAGTACGCAAAAAAAATCATAGATGTGCATAACTACTTGTAAAACACAAATAACTGTAGTCCCTAGAAATGAATTTATTTTCCAGTCTTATTATCTACTAGCATGATTCCCAATTTCATCTGGAAGCTAGCCAAAATTAACAACAACTCCAATTTCAACAGTGAGGAAGAGCTGCACGGATAAGTGAAGCAAGCTTTTGAACTATCAAATAACATAAAAATTGTTGCAACATATTGAAAAAAAGTAGGTGGTTGTAAAGAAAATAAAGCCCTATATGAAACTTTTTTTTTTTTGGTGCAGGGTGTGGAGAAGAAACTATAAGGTAAAAGTAGAGAAGTTTTCACCTGAGAGCCATTCAAATCCTGAAGAGCATGTCCATCAACACGGTACTCATGCATTATCCAAGGAGTTCTTTTTCTGGGAGATCGTCCCTCATGGAAAACCAGTGTTCTCTTCGTACCAATCAAAAACCCATGAAACTTGGATTTGATTTTTCGGGCCTTTCCTGTTGCTTTCCAGTAACCAGCTGCAGTGGCTCTATTAGATCGCCGCCCATTTGGGTACTTTATATCACGGGGGCAGAAGAAGTGCCACTCTGGATATCTGGTTTTAATTGGGGACTTGCCTAGAAGGAGAAACATAAGTGTATCAACATTGATTATAATAAAAAAAATGCAAAAAGCCTACGGCACATACTAAGAACATCAAAAATCACAAATAGAAAAAATATGCATTGGTAAATTGGCACATGTTTTCTGTATCAACCATCCAACACTGAGAAGGAATAAAAATCCAGGACAAAGGATAATTTCTCATTCATTAAGAATTTAAGCGACAGATGTCCTCCTTTCCCTCCTCCCAAACCTAAAGGAAAAAATTTTCTTTTTATTTTTAGTTTTGGGCCTTTAGGCACAAAGATCTTAACAAAAAAGACAACAATTAGACCATGTTGCTGCTTAAGATATCCAGAATTCAGCTACTTATAAGAACAGAACTAAATAGGAAAATTTATTGATTTGACCAATCACAAAAACCAATAATCAGAGGAAAAGGAAAAATCTCAAACCCCAATTACTTAAACTAAACAACAAAAGACCAAAAGAAAATTCAAGCCCATAAAATATGGATCAATGAAATTACCAGGCAAATCCCATGGCTCGCACTTGCACATGTCAACCTCCGGTATAACCTGCACATCCCCTTTTCCATTAATCTTTTTTGTAAGGTAATGTGAAATGAGCTCGTCATCAGTGGGGTGAAACCTGAAGCCAGGTAAATCATATAAATTCATCGCAACAACCTTCAATAGAAGTAAAAAAAACTCAAGAGTGGTTCTTCGATGGAAACCGAAAAAGCTCAGGTAAGTGATACTTCAATGTAATCCAGGCATCTGTTTGTCAGCATTCAAACTTCATTTGATACCAAATCGAGGGAATAGGAGTTTCAGGAAAGCTTGTAAAAGATTTGCGCAAGGAATTCTTCGGTGAAAGATCTTCACAGTATCCGTCACTTGAGAGAGAAGATCAGTGTTTAGTAAAGTTGATGAACAGAGGGGGCCGTTCAATACAGATAGAGAGAGAAACTCTCCCGCCTTCGAGGCAAAGTTAAGAGCCCGTGAGGCCGTACATACCAGGTGGAAGCAACTTACACAAATGCCACCCTATTTTCCCTTATTTGCGGATTGTGCCCTCTAATGGAAATTGCCTGAAAACTACTCGTTGGGTGGATGGAACAATAATCGTGGCACTGCATAGTTTACGATTAGGGTGCAGTTGGCATACGGATGCATCCTAGAGGTAAGGTGCACCTTCAAATTTTATAATTTTAAAAATGGTTAAAATAAAGTAGATTTATAAACATATGAAAATTTTGAAAATAGATGGTGTAGATAATATGTTGTACAATGTATTATTTTTAAGATTTAAAATCTTTTTATTTTTCATAGTCATATATCTCAATGTCAAGATGATTAATCGTAGCATTTTTCAACAATAAAACTACCTTTTCCGATGGATTTTATAAGATCGCCTCGGGCCATTGAGCATTTTAAATTACAATTTTACGAGCGAACAAGGTTTTGGTGAAGCCGCGGTCCTAAGAAATTGTTTTAGTTGAGGTGTAAATGAATCATTTGTAAATTTTAAAAATAGTTAAAATAAGGCTTAGGTCTTATATAAAAAATAAAGTCACATCTCAAATCTTATCAAAATTACGATTCTAATATCATAATACTATTTGATCATCTCTATCTTGACTAGTAGATAAGTAAGGATTTCAAACCTTAAAAATAATGTACACCATAACACATTACCCAAACTGTAAAATTTTGAGTGTTTGCATCTGTACTATTTTTAAGCTATAATTTTCATAATCAATAGTGGAAATAGATTTTAGAGCTATCGTATAGGCTTTTTTTTACGTTCATAGTATTTTTCAAACGGACAAGGCTTTACCTTTTTTTCATAAGACCTAAGCCTTGCAGACACTCCGTCCATAAATTTCTAACTTCAAATTCCTTATTTTACATTTGTGTTGGACTGGCTCTTTATTCTAGTTGTGCCTAAGTGTCAATGGGGTATCTGTAATTTTCCTTTATAATATATTTCTGTCTTGGTTTATTATATGGGGGATTTAATTTATTAGTAGATAAAGCATGTGGATGTGCAGCATATGCATGGAAAAGTTTCGTTTGTTCATGCATGAGGCTTCTTATGGATAAAGATCCGAAAGTTATTTTAAAGGGAAAAGTTTATACAGATCTTCAGCTCTAAACAATCAAATTAGAGTCTACCTCAAAAAGTTTTACGAGAAGATAAGATGCTACCTCAAAAGTTTTACTAGAAGATATTGTTTTGATGTCCAAATATCCTCAGATTAATCATTTGACATCCAGTTCCATGGACGTGAGAAAAAAATTGGATTTCAAGTTTTGGAAATAGTGCATCTTGTAACGTATTTTTAGATTGTCAATTTTCAAGATTTTTAAGTATTCATATATCCGCTCAACTTACACTATTTTTAAAGCTTTAAATTTTATAATTAAAGGTGAAAATATATTTTAAGGCTATCATAAAGATTTCCAAACCATATTTTTTCAATATATTTGAAGGTGGGCTCTAATTTGATTGTTTAGAGTTTCGGCTCTATACTAACCGCACCTTATTTTAAATCACTTCAAATGCGTGTTGCTTTCAATAAACGATTTTATTTTTCAAAAAATAGTTCACTAAAATGAATGATAAAAAGGATAAATTACCTAATTTTTGGCGTTTAAAACTTGGTTTTTTTGTTTTTTTTTTCTTTCTTTTTTTTTCTTCCGTAAAGATCGTAAAAGGTGTAAAATTAGTGTTTCAAAATTCCTCGGTTTGGATCCAGAATCCCAAATTCGGACAAGGGATCAGTAAGGACCAACCATGTACCTAGTTAGAAGTTAGAACTAAGAATCCGTATGATTCCCATAGACTCGCCCAATCCCAATCTCAATCCCATTGAGCAAAATGAGGGAACCCAGCTTGTCCGAATCTCCCATTCCTATCTATTTTATTTTCATTGTTTTTAGTTTTTATTTCTTCGGATGTAGAATTGTTATTTAATTTTTTTAGGACCGATTTGCCCCAGGAATCAGAAAACGGTTTTGGACCACGTGCGTTAGGCAAAAACCCTATCCGACATTACTTGCCCACAAGGATTCTTTGGAGGGAAAATTTTCACCCAAATTCAAAATGTATATCTCATAATTAGCCCTTGTCGTATTAGAAAACAATTTTATCAAAAGAATCTCGGGTTTTTTTTAAGTAAGTTAAGACCTTCGGGTCTTCAAAAGTTCTTCAATTGCTTTTTATTTTAAAGGTGTCAGTTTGTATAAAGCCGAATATCTACACCATCAAATTAGAGCCCATCTTGAAATAGTGTTGAGAAATATTATTTCATTACTGAAAATTTTTATGATAGCCTTAAAATGTATTTTTTTTTTACTATAAAATTTAAAGCTTAAAAAATAGTGTAGATCAAGCATATCCATACAAATTTGAAAATCTTTAAAATTGATGGTCCAAAAATGCGTTATAAAATGCACCATTTCTAAAACTTGAAATCCATTTTTTTCTGATGTCTATGTATCTTGATGTCGAGATAATCAATTTGAAGATATTTGAGCATCAAAACAAACTTATTCGAGTGAAATTTTTGAGGTGGGCTCTAATTTAATTGTTTAGAGCCTCGGCTCTATATAAAATTTTTCCTTTTCTTTAATAGAGATGAAGGGGTATTTTTGTCTTTTTAAAAAGAAAACTTTTTGAAAAAAATTATTTTCTATGATTTCCATTGAACGTCAAATTCTCTCCATTGATTTGATATCTTTGAGTTTCCGTTTTGATATAAGCACATTAAAAGTGGAAATAAATTAAGAATCTTGATTTAAAAAAATTTTCCATGAAATTTTCCACCAACAAATTCTTTCAGAAATTACATTAAAAAACACAAATAATATTTTTCTAAAAATAATTTCTCAAAATAACTATATATCTCAAAATAATACGTAGAATTAGAGCAAGAGTAAGGCAAATGAAAAATCTTCTCTCCAAATCACGAGCATCATTAAAAGAGCAAAAGAGTGATTTAATCATAACTAAAGATTTAGTTAGTGGACAATTCAGGTCAGGATCAAATGTTTAGTTTGCTTGCACATATTGTTATGTATAAGTAAGCATTTTATTGGTTCTTTTTATATATGAGTTTGATTAATTTCAACTTTTAAAATTTTTGGTTATTTCATTGATATCTACAACATAACCCTTGATAGACAACTATCTGACATTTTTGGACTTTTGTGCTTTTAGTAATTGATATTATATACTGAGGGTCCTTTTTTATTTATTTATTTGCCTTCTAACAGTAGTCATGTACCTTAAATTACACTTTTTCTTATTTGTTAATACAATTATTGTGTTTATTATTGTTATTTAGGGGTGGGTAATAGTTCGAGTCGACCCGTTAACTTGACGGGTCGACCCAACTTCGGTCTAGGTTTGGGTCTTATTTCTCGACCCGATGGGTCGGGTCTGGGTCCGAAAGTATGGAGCCGACGTCAGGTCAGGTCGGGACCAGGTCTAGGTTTCCGACCAACCTAACCCAACCCAAATATTTAGTTGTACAATTATTTTATTATAATACTATTATATATTATATAATATACTATAATTTCTTCATAATTTATTATAATTTATAATATACTATAATTTCTTTATAATATATAATTTATATAACATTATAATACTATAAGATAATATACTATAATATATAATATTATATACTATAATATGTAATATATAAGATATAATAATATATTTTATAATAATATATAATTTCTTTATAATTTCTTTTTATAATTTCTATATAATTTCTTTATAATTTACAATATACTATAATTTCTTTATAATTTTTTAGCAGATATCAGTTTTAATATAATATACTATTATATACTATCTTATAGTTAGAAGTTTAAAAGAGATTTTTAAGGAGGTTTCTCTCTTTTTCCCTTCAACTATTTTGAGAGTTAGAGGCATAAATAAAAGAGAGAGAGAGAGAGATTATGAAAAGTAAGCCGTGCTTAACGCAATGGGTCGAGTCTAGGTCCAATTGACTTGGACCCACCCCTGGCCCAGGTCTATCTTAGACCTATTCCCACCCATAGTGTTATTGTTGTTTCCATATACACTTCCAATACTCCATCTTATATGTTTTGTTCTGATAGTATAGCAAGTATTATTGTTATATTAAATGAAATTTTAAACAAAAATATGTCAAATATTACCCTTAATGACACCGGGTAAGGACATAAAAATTTATGGGCAAGCTTGCTACGCCTCTTCTACAACATAAAAGTTATATTATTTCCCTTATCCAACCGTCATTCTGAATGGAAGGCTAAAATTGCCCCAATCACAATGTCACATCTTTACACTATTTTATTTTTAATTTTTTTTCTACAAACAATCTTTAAAGAAAATTTTGTAAGTCCAATCCTCTATTAAACTCGCACTAGCGAAAAATATAAAAAAAATATTTTCAATAAAATAAAATGATCAAAATATCCCTGAAAGTTGCAAAGGTATTTTGGTCATTATATTTTATCAAAAAATTATTTTTAATATTTTTTATAGATGCGCCCCAATAAGAAGATGACACGTACCAAATTCCATATTCATACAATTTGTATAAAAAAAATAAAAATAAAATACTTTTCTTCTTTTTTTTGAGAGAAAGTTCAAAAATATTATTAATCTAGAACGAGATTACAGAATCCAAAATAATGGCTTCAGAGAGGGTAGAACGTCCTTTGGCCAGGGAATCAGTTAGCACATTAGTCGCCCTATACAGATGAACAAAAAAGACAGAAAAGGAGGCGAGATCCAAAATATGAAATAACAAAGATTTCAACTCCCAAGGAAGTTTCTGATCCCCTTTGCACCCTTTCACAACATTGAGGGAATCTCCTTCAATAATGTAAGACGTCTCCACATGGGAACGAAGGCCAACGAGAATGCCAAAGATATCTACATAATTCGCAGTCTGCATCCCAAGTGGCCCTGCATAGGAGAAGATCACATTACCCATCCAATCCTAAAGAACCCTTCCAAAACCAGCAAGACGCGGGTTACCTAATGAGCTACCATCAAACTTGATCTTATAAACCCCCAAAGGTGGGACCATCAATCTGCTTTTGAGCATACACTTTTAGAAACCCAAATGAATTAAAAATAAAATACTTTGAGACGTCGGATCTAAGATCAAACAGTGAGTACTCTCTTCATCAAAATTGGATGGCTGGAAGGTAGGGAAACATAAAACTTCAGTGTTGTAGGGGAAGTATAGAAATCTTTCCCAAAATTTATTCAATGACTTTTATATATATTTATATAATAACTGCAAATCGTAATTTTTGAGTCAAATACAAAATGTTTATGATTCATTAATTGACCTATTTTTTTGATATCTACATTTTTTACTTAATTTTTGGCCTTTGACTTTTTGGAACAAAACATATTAATTGTCGATGTTTCGGTTTATCCATATATTGTTATGAAAAAGTATATAAAAAGATTATTTATCTTTTATACAAGGAGGTCACAATCACTCTTGTCCCTGAATATTCAAAATGGGTGGTTGCATGAGTGTCATTGAATAAACACAAAATTCAAAAAAAATTCTCAAACTTTGTGACTCAACCCAAACCATTCAATTTGACATCTAATGTGTGAGAATAGTTGTGATCTATTGGATTTATGTAGCCTTTAAAGACCTTATGAGTGTATAATGAAAAACTTTTTTATTTATTATAGTGGAACATAAACTCAGTGGGAGTGTGGTCCCTCGAGGACCATACTAAGCAAATGATGTTTACTGATACCAGACTATGCTTGACGATCTAGGCCAGTCGGTTGAAAAACCCAAGGTTCCTAAGCATAAAAAATAAACATATAAGGGTTTTTTGGTTAGCCCTTGATGAGGTCGGAGTTTATGCCTAGATGAGTGAGCCGAGGGACTGTGGTAACCCTTGTGTGTGATGGTAGGCCTACAGAGACGGGGGTCAAAACCTCATCCATGTTCCATCAAACGGCATACATATAGAGAGATCGTTCGGAAAGCCAGATATCCACCTTTGGGTGAAGCGTATGCATGTGCGAGAGATACCCTTATGCGCCATAGAGCTGTGGTCGCATCAGGTCGTGGTGACCTTGACTTGTCTCTAGGGGAGGACCTGTAATCCACAGACTGGGATTGCGACTCTTTGGCTCATCGATCATACTGTTGTGACCCGCTAATGAGCCCCTGCTTGGGCTGTGGGTCATGGGAAACACTGGGTCGGTTCGATAAAGCAAGTGTGGCATGTAGTCCACAGTTGAAGGTGAAGTACCCTGTGATCGTTGATAGAATTCCTGAACCGTATAGATCCACTTCCCATCATGTTAATTTAATTGTATTCATTTTATTATAGAAATTATTTTAGATTTATTATTTAAATTTTTATGAATATTTCAATATTTTATTTATGATTTTGGGAATTATAAATATGAAGTTATTGATTTTACAAATTATAGAAAATTCAAGTAATGTTTAAATAAAATTTTAAAATATTTATAAAATTTTCATGGGTGCCCATAGTGTACATGAGCCCACCATGTGGCAAATTGGTGGGGGCCCACATATGCGACATATGGGTGGCACGCCCCACCCATTGCTCCATTTGTTATTCCTTTGATATCAAGTTTTTTAATTTTTGGAAAGTCCATCTTATAAGCATATGGTCAAATATTGTTTGGGAAATATTGACCATATCTTATTTTGATTATTAAAGGAATATCTTGACTTGATATTATTGAAATATTCTTATGGAAAATATGAGATGGATTATGTAAATTTATGGAATGCATGATATTTTAATAGATTTAATTTATTTAAATATATTGATGAGAAAAATGGTTTAAGGAAAGGGGGATAATGGTTCATGCACCTTTCATAATGTTGATGACCCATCTATGGAATGAATGGCTCAGATCTCTCACTCCACAAGTCACATTGATCAATGGTCCATATTCAATCTCCAGAAAGAGACAAACTATGGGAAACCCTAAATAAACCCTAGACCTAAATTTCACTATAAATAGGGGTGCTCTCCCCCATCTCTAGACACCTCTCTCTCACCCATAACCTCTCTCTCACACAAACTCTCTCTTTCTCTTCCCTTAAGGACATTCCCCTCTCTCTCTCTACTCTTTGATTTTCTCTCTCTACTCTCTCTCTCTCTACCTAAAATACCCGTAGGGGGCACGCCACAACATTGAGACTCTTTCTCTCATGATCTAATCTAAGGGTTGGGAAAATTAGGGTTTTAGCCTAATTATTTTGAAGTTAGGGTTTTGTAAAGATTTAATGGTGGTTACCTAGTTTGACCGAAATTAGCTTTCTCGATTCGAGATTGAAGCTAGACCGCTGATCCTGCGCCATTGAATGTGGTGACTTGGTGTGAGGTGTAAAAAGCCCGATTGAGATAATCTCCGACATCTTTTCATTTATTTGTTTGTTCTTTTATTTTATATTCTCAAGCACAGTATTAGGTTGTATGAATGACATCAAGTAGTTGAGATTTATTGATGTGTCATTTATTTTTGGAATTTCTATTGTTTGTAATAAGTCCAGTTGTGAGTGATCTAATTGCCAAAATTATAAGGGGTGATTATTATTTAAAAAAAAAATTGTATTTCCTCAGCAAAAGATCACATAGGTCTTTCTTTCATTGGTATCAGAGCTAGTTGTACTTGATTGTCATTAGGAGTCTTTTCTTATTTTTGCTTGAGAATAAAAATATAATGGCTGCTCATACCTTCATCTCTAAGATCCTGAAAACCTGGGACCAACTTTGCTTCATGGAAAAGAAAATCAAATTTATGCTCTATGAAGAAAACTTGCATGATGTACTCTTTGAGGACCGACCTCGTCGTCCAATTGACTACTCATCTCAAATACTCAAAGATGAGTACGCCAATTGGAAGAGGAGGAACTTGAGATGCAAACACATTCTTTTATGTACCATGATTGACTCGTATGCTTTTGAGTACGAGTCAATCTATATTGCAAGTGAGATTTTTTATAAACTTGAAAGAGAGTATGTTGAACCCTCTCTCATGAAGCAAACTATGGCTATGAGAAGGTACAATGATTTAAAATGGCAAAAAATACCAAGTTTGCGGATCATGTGCACGTGTTTCGTGTGCTAGTCAGATATTTGGAAGATACAGGCCTGAAGCCCAATGAATCTATGCAAGTGATTCATTTAATGAATTCTCTTCCTAATTCATGGGAGACTTTCATATCTTCCATCTCTGCTATAAGAAAGACACTAAAATTACAGGAACTCATCACGACCATCAAATCTGAAGAAGAAATGAGGAGTTCAAGGCAAACCCCAAAGGATGCTGTGCATATGGTAAAATCTCAATCATCTTTTAAATTTAAGAAAGGAAAAGGAAGAAATACTTTTGAGAAGAAAATATATTTCAAAAGAAGAGATTTTGGAAATAAGGGAGCAAAGAGAGAGATTCGAAATTTGTTTTATTTGCAAGAAGGTGAGCCATATAGCCAATAGTTGTCGATTCAACAAATCTGGTGGAACTAACAAGGAATTTGCATGTGTGGTCTTCGAGTCCATGCTAGTTGACCCCAAGGGAGCTTCTTGGTGTCTTGACTCGGGGGCTATGACTGATGTCACAAACACCAAGGAAGGTTACCGTTCTTTCACTCCCATGGGGTCAGGACAACAACATATTTATATGTGAGGAAATCAGAAGACTGATGTACTTGAAGTTAGAGATTTTGAGATGAAACTGAAGAGTGGGAGCACCTTGATCCTAAAGCAAGCACTTTATGCTCCTGTTATGAGGAAGTGCTTGGTTTCTATTCTTAAGATGCCTATGGCTGGATTCATAACCACTTTCATTGAGGAGAAAGTGGTGGTCAAGAAGGGGAAAGATGTGATCATGACTGGACGACTTGTAGACGGGCTATTTACTATTAAAATAAACAGAACGTTGCTTATGTCTCGTCCCCTAATGAATCAGATGTTACCCTATGACATATGAGGTTAGGACACATTAATATCAAACGAATGGAGAGATTAAAAAGGGATGGGATTCTTCAAAATTATAAGGGAGATTTATCGAAAGTGTGGGAGTCTTGTGTGCAAGGAAAACAAATAAGGAAGAATACCACTAGGGCAAAAAGAGCTACTAACGTATTGGAAATCATTCATAGTGACATATGTGGACCTATGAATGTGGTCACAAAAAGTGGAAAAAGATATTTTATCTCTTTTATAGATGACCATTCACGATATGGCCATGTGTACCTTATTCATGCAAAATCAAATGCCCTAGAAAAAATTCAAAGAATATAAGGCCCAAGTAGGGAATCAAATCAACTTGAAAATTAAAGTCCTTAGAATCGATAAAGGGAGACAATAATCTTCTAACCTTTTCAAAGAATTGTACATTGAAAATGGGATTATTCATCAGTACACCATGCCTTATACTCTTGAGCAAAATGGTGTAGTTGAGAGAAAGAATAAGACCTTAATGGAAATGGTAAGGAGTATAATGGGGTATGCAAATCTCTCATTGGAGTTTTGGGGAGAAGCCGTATTAACGGCATGTCACATCCTTAACTGGACTCCCACAAAAGCTGCCCCACTTACTCCTCACGAAATTTTCACAGGTCGTACTCCCTCCCTTGAACACCTGAAAGTTTGGGGTTGCTCAGCCCATGTCTTTATCCTACATCAAAATAGAACCAAATTGCAACCCCAAACTGTCAAATCCATTTTCATTGGTTACCTAGATCATGGTAAGGGATATCAATTCTACAACCTTGAAACTAGTACGGTTATTGAAAGTCACGATGCTCACTTTTTTGAGGAAGAGTTCCTTGAAGCAAGGGCTAGTAGAAAACAAGTCAACTTTTATGAGGAGACCAAAAACAAGGATGTAGTTCGAGACCCTGAACCTGAAACTTCTAAACCAACCCAACCTATTTCTGAACTCCTTAAAAAAAGTGAGCCTTTACCTGAACCAAGACGAAGTAACCGAGTCAGTAGACCACCTCTTTACCTAGAATAGTTTGTCTACCTTGGAGAACATTTTGATAAGGTTGGGGAAGATCCAGATTCAGGACCTAGAACTCACCGTGAAGCCTTGACCTGTCTTAAAAGGGAATACTGGGTAGAAGCCATGAAAGATAAGTATACTTCCATTAACCAAAACCATGTATGTGAATTAATACCCCTACTTGAAAAACGTAATGACATTGGTTGTAAGTGGATTTTTTAAAAAAAGTTGAACTCTGAAGGAAAAATAGAAAAATACAAATCTAGGTTGGTTGCAAAGGGTTTCACCCAGAAAGAAGGGATAGATTATGAGGAAACCTTGTTCCCCTGTTGCCAAATTTCCATCCATCCGAATCCTTATAGCTATAGCAGCCCATTTTGACTTTGAGGTTCATCAAATGGATGTCAAAATAGCCTTTCTAAATGGGGATTTAGAAGAAGAAATTTACATGACCCAACCTAGGGATTTGAGGAGAAAGGGAAAGAGAACTTAGTATGCAAACTTAATAAATCCCTTTATGGCCTGAAACAAGCATCGCGACAGTGGTACATAAAATTTTAAGAGACTCTTGCTCTTGCAGGATTCTCTACAAATAATGAGGATTATTACATATATCAAAAGGTCAGTGGGAGTGATGCGATCTTTATATTATTATATGTGGATGATATGCTAATTGTTAGTAACTCAATTACCCTAGTAGTAAGGACGAAAAATTTCTTTGCACAACATTTCGATATGAAGGATCTTGGAGAAGCTTCATATTTGTTGAGCATCAAGAAAATAAGAAACAGGAGAGAGAAGACTATTCAACTTTCCCAAGCAACCTACTGTAAGAGGATACTGGAAAAGTTTGATGTCAGTATGTATAAGCCCATGTAAAAAAAAAGAAGCTTAGTAATAAAATGTATTCTACCGAAGACATAAATATAAGAGCCATGGAGAGAGTGCCATACAGGAGCGTAATTGGGTCCCTTATGTAGGCCATGACGGGAACAAGGCTTGACTTGTCATTCGTCATGAGTCTGGTGAGCCGTTTCCAAAGCAATTTAGGGAGGAACATTGGAAAACAGTAAAACGATTTATTAGATATTTATAGGGGACCATGAATTATGCGCTCACATATAAGGGGAGAATTAAAATAGCAATAGAAGGATATTCAGATTTAAGCTATCTCACAGATCCAGATGATACGAAATCTATATCTGGGTATGTGTTTATGCTTGGAGGGGGTGCGATTTCTTGGAAGTCAAAGAAATAAGATATTATGACTTTTTCCACCATGGAATCCGAGTATGTGGCATGCTGTCTAGCAGCCAAGGAGGCTGTGTGGATTAAGAAGTTTCTTAATCAACTTAATTTTCATCATGTACGTTGTGAGACAATGCGAAATTTCTGCGATAACACGGCGGCTATTTGTGTCTCTAAGGAGCCTCGGTTTCACAAGAATTCCAAGCATATCAAGCCATACTTCTATCACCTGAGAAATGAGGTGAGATTGAAAGAGATCGAGATCAGCTACATATCTATAAATTTGATGATTGCAGACCCTCTGACTAAGGGAGTCGTCCCTAATGTTTTTGTAAGACATGTGAGAGAGATGGGGATGAGAGAAAGTGAAGAAGAGAGAATGTAAGGCCTTCAAAGGCCAAGTGGGAGATGTTGGCTTCATGTCGCCTTTAAAGGCCTTATGAGTGTATAATGAAAGACATTTATTATAGTGGAAAATAAACCCAGTGGGAGTGTGGTCCCTCGAGGACCATACTAAGCAAATGATGTTTGCTGATATCGGACTGTGCTTGATGATCTAGGCAGTCAGTTGGAAAACACAAGGTACCTGGGCATAAAAAATAAACTAAAAAAGGTTTTTAGGTTAGCCCTTGATGATGTCGGAGCTTATGCCAAGATGAGTGAGCCGAGGGACTGTGTAACCCTTGTGTGTGATGGTAGGCCTACAGAGACGGGGGTCAAAACCTCATCCATGTTCCATCAAACGGCATACATATAGATAGATTATTCAAAAAAGCCAGATATCCACCTTTGGGTGAAGCGTATGTATGTGCGAGAGATACCCCTATGCGCTATAAAGCTGTGGTCGCATCAGGTAGTGGTGACCTTGACTTGTCTCTAGGGAGGACCTGTAATTCATAGACTGGGATTGCGATTCCTTGGCGCATCGATCAGACTTTGGTGACCCGCTAATGAGCCCCTTCTTGGACTGTGGGTCATGGGAAATACTGGGTCGGTTCGATAAAACAAGTGTGGTCTGTAGTCCACAGTTGAAGGTGGACTACCCCGTGATCGTTGACAGAATTCCTTAACTATATGGATCCACTTCCCACCATATTAATTTAATTGTGTTCATTGTATTATATAAATTATTTTAGATTTATTATTTGAATTTTTATAAATCCTTCAATATTTTATTTATGATTTTTGAAATTATAAATATGAAGTTATTGATTTTATAAATTATATAAAATTCTAATAATGTTTAAATAAAATTTTAAAATATTTATAAAATTTTGGTAATTTTAAAATACTTTATAAAATTTAAAGTCTTTGGTAATTTTGTTTGTCTCCAAAGTTTTTTCGGTATCCAATAAAGCTATCTCCATTTTTTTTTACCATATCATCATTTTGGGCTTGGAAGAGGTCGATTGAGTCTCAACTACATCATCATCCATACATAGTACAAAAAGAGCTATTATCAAGAGACATACCTACTACCAAAACGAGTTGTCCCAACCTTCATACACAATTCCATAGAAATTTGAATAGGAACTAGCAAGCAATTTCAAGTTCATATGATTGTATATTAATTAATAATAGAAAGACAATGTAAGGATATGTTAAAAATAACTTAAAATATAGAAGAAACTTATCTCTTTTACAAAGTATTTAGGGTGGTATGGTCATCTTTGGAGGTTTAATGAAATCCTCATGAAGTCCTATGATTGTGTCCAATACTCGGTTGGAGTGCCAGCTGACAGTCTCACCCGAATGGCCAAAATCATGATTGAACTTATCACTCTTCAAGTTCTGACTCAAAGTATGTAGGAACATCACTACTTGTTCTTCTAGTGATACTTCCCATCGTGTCATTTATCTATCCTCTTTCCCCAAGGAGATTTCATAAGGTGAAGAATGCTGCCCTACTCATACGAAGTTGGTCCCGACAATCCGCCTCTCCTTTATTTCGAGGTAGTAATTGATACCCAATGACTTACGTATATGACCTTCTTGTCTACAACTACAAGCATCTAGAAATGTTGTTATCGCACATAGAGTTGCGGTGTAAAAACTATCATTTTTCTCTTCCTCTATTGTTCATCAGTTTCCTTCATTTTGTATGACACAAACAATATGTATTCCCTAATTTCTATAAAAGCAAAGATATTCACCATTTAAACTTCAAACTAGAATAATTTGCAGACCTAACAATATGAATAAATAAATTGGTAAGTCAGTAAAGATGTAGAATTATAATTGGAAAAATTCCGTATAGAAACTTAATTCCTTGTATAATTTCATGGTAGACCCTTCTTCCGTTTTTCTTTCAAGTGGCATAAGAAAACTCCTAAAGATTTCACCATACCCCATCAACTCTTATCTCCCTCTTTTATTGACTTTTAATTATAAAAATTAGCCCTAACAAATCTTTTTATACCATCTAAACACAAAAACTTTTTTAATTGGTGGAAAGGGAAAAAGAGGGTTAAAAACGCTTTT
>NW_006498846.1:857713-884645 GCF_000471905.2 Amborella trichopoda
AGAGAGAGAGAGAGAGAGAGAGAGAGAGAGAGAGGAAAAGGAGAAGAATTTCACCTGCTGCATACCTCTAATGTCGAATTTTAGTGAAGGATGCTCCTCATTTTTTCCTCCAAAAGTGCTATAATCTTTGATTTCACAAAGCATACAAAGGTAGGTGCAAGTTTCCATTATTTTCCAGAATCAGTGATCAAATAAGCATGCAAGCAGAAGCAATTAGAAGGCACACGATGATATTCATTGACACAAAAACTCATATCCAAAGGAAGCTTAATTTCTTACATGGAAGATATAATGTTTATCCTACTCAAAAAAAGGCATAACAGGATAAACATGGTTTCACTGGTCGGTACATTACAAGGCAAACCATACCATAAACCGTATTGACTTTGGCAAATCCAGTAATGAGAGTCACTACCATTAGATTAAAGGTAGCATGTCAATTTTGAGAGCGTAGGACCCATCAGAACATGATACAACTCCAATGGTGATCATTATCCAGCCATCGCATGGATGGCCCCCATGACTAGATTTTTTATAGCCATTAGGATTATGGTATCATCTCCCATATTACCAAACCCCTCCAAAACACCCACCTTTTAAAAATCCATCAAGACAAGCAAAGGATGAAAACCACGACCAATAACAGAAGAAGAGTCGGTTACCAACAGAGAAATACCCAATAATGGAGGACTGCCAGACAGCAAAAGTAAACTAAAGTAAACTAAAGACTAAATAATCTGGAGTCATCCAGCTCAGGAAAGCTCAGTTTCTCAATCACTAGTGAAATTTGAAGCAATGTTTGTTATGAAATAAGTTCGTATTTTTTATAGCTTAGTGAGGATATGGTCCCTAACCCATAATAAGAATAGAACTTAAGAAGTCACCGTAGCACCCACCACCCTAACCACCAAGCCTTCAACCTTCAACCCATTCCTGTTATGAAAATAAGTTTGTTGATAAAAAACATAAATTTCCCAATTATCAATATTGTTACTAAAATTTGCTACTAACTATTATTCTTTATAACTGGAGTTTAGGGCAGAAGGGCAGCGGCACTTCATGCAAGGCTGAAACCCCAAATAAACTATCCAATCAAATAGAAAAGGAATGCCACCCTTGTGGTGTACCATAAAACTGTTTGGACATTTGCATTTTCCCCATTTCCTATTCTATTCATAATCGACCTAATATCACATCTAATACCCATTGCTTTCAAGGATAAAAGAAAAGTGAATCCCACAAGATACTCGTTCTTTTGTTTTATAGTTTGACCATCACGACCTCTTTATCAAAGGTCACAATCTGATTCACAATAGCTGTTTCATACTTGCTATCCTATGATGACTTTGTATCCAACAGAAAGGAACTGATGACATCAAGATGCAAGATAATTATATATTGCTGTTCGGATTTATTACAAGAATAATCTATTAAACAATGTTTAACTACATAATATGGCTGAATGTGCTCACTCATTGATTGATTTGTGAAATTTCTCAATGTGCTTCATGAATTACAATTAATAAAAATTTCAGATAAAATGCATAACACGTATTTCACATGATATAGATTAAGTACAAATGAAAATTAGATTTTATAGCAATCATTGAAAGAATACTGATAAAAAAGTGCACGAAATAAATTACACTGGTCACCAGTTTCCGCACTCAACTTTATTTAGACTTTTGTTCCATATATGTACATTGTGGAAATGTGGTTGTTGCCGCTTCCTATAGACACCTCCCTCGAAATTCTGGCCAAGAGAACTCTTAAAAACCTCAATTCTGGTCCTAAAGGACAACACAAACCCTAGTAGACTTCACGCAATCTAGACCCAATATAATTATCCCAAAACTTTCCAAAACCTATTCCATCTTGAAGTAAAGCTGAGAGCTTTCAAACGGTCAAAGAATTGCCTGAATCGGACCTATGGATAAAAAGATATAACAAATGACAATTTGGTCCATGTGAGACCCAAGTGTCGAGCTACGGGCCGGGCTATAACTCGTCCCGACAGGCCCAGACGCGGGTTGATGATACAGTCAATACATCTGATAATGCAGTAAACACGTTTTCTTTAATTAGATAAGACTAAAACTTCAAGATACATATAAAAACTTCTGAAAAAATCAGGAAAAATCACTAATATAATTTTATAAAAACCCATTCATAACCCAAAAAAGGGAGACCAGAAACCAGAACGAAATCCTTTAGAAATTTTTAAAATTAAAAAAATAGCCCAAAAATACCTAAAAATAGGAAAAACCTTTAGAAAATTCCTTAAAAATTAGAAAAAAACTCCAAAAATCAGATAAAATCCCATAATTCATATTCAACATCTGGATATCCCAAAACCCTTAGAAAACTAAAGAAATTCTTCTCCAATCCTAAGAAAAGCCTTGGTAGACTATATCTAAAATTTCTAGATTTTCCTCCTACCTTAGGAACCCTAGATCTAGGTCAAAGAATTTTAGATCTACCAATTCCAGCAAACAAAAGGCATCCAAAAAAGGAGATGGTGATGTAAATCGGAAGAGTGGGCTGATCCAAGCCCGAAACTTTGGGTTTCGGGTCCTTTAAGGTAAGTATATATTTCTTTGCTTAATTTATTTTATTTTTCTTCATTTAATTATTTGCTTTAAATTATTTTTTTAGAAATATTAGATTTCATTAAATTTAGAAGCATTTTTTTGTCAAAATATGGATTTGGAGTTGGCATTGCCAGTGGACTCAGAAAAAGACCGGATTTGCATAGATCTGAGATTTTCTTGAGCCCATAATTCAAGCAACCCCACTCTCTATACTCTTCAGATCATCTTTTAGATTTCTCTCAATCTTTAGTTTTTTTTATATCCATCTTGATCATCTTTATCTTTAGATCATCTTTCTTTTTTATCCATCTTGATCATCTTTATCTTTAGATCATCTTTTTATATAATCTTTTAGATCATCTTTGTTTTTTTAAAACATCTTTAGATTCATCTTGATATCGTCTATATTATCACTATCATCTTTTTCATATCGTCTTTCATTTATGCTTATCTTATTTAGATCATAATTATCTTCTTTAAGTGCATATTTATCTTTTTAGAATATATCTTTTAGAAATAATCTTTTTTTTTTCTTTCCTAACAAATAAAAAAAAGAAGAAAATAATTTTTATCTCTTTTGAAAAATACTTCTTTGAAAAAATCAAAAAAAGAAAGAAACAAAAGATAGATATGGGCTTTCTCCTCTTTGTCAGTTTAGATTAAAAATATATTTCTTCTTTTTTTTTTGTCATATGATCTTTTGTGATTAAGCCTTATCTGCATAACTTAGAATTTTCTTGACTTTATCTTCTTTAGAAGCATCCTTTATTCTCTCTAAATAAAAATTAATAATAATAGGATTAAAAAAAAAAAAAAGAGAAGATTTTTGTTGCATAATTTCTAGTCATGTCTGTAGTTCATGATGACTCGGATACTGAGTCTACTGCGTCTTCTAGACCCCCTAGGATGACTAGACCCACATGACTTTATGGCTCAGTTCCTTGGGCCTACCCTATCTCATGTCAGTCGAGATCAGGCTTCAGTGGGTCCATTTGTCCCACACCCAAGGTTAAATATTGCTAACATATATGTAAGTCAATGGAGTCGTGAAGTCTAGCAGGTATGTATGGCCCGAGGCATCCTCTATAGTCAAGGTATTTGACCTGAGTCTAAAAAACCAGAGTTGAACCCAACTTCATCTTCTAGGTTTAAGTCTAAGGGAGATGCTACCCAATCCGGGGCACATTTCTCACAAAACTCTAGTTCTAGGGGACATGCTTCCCAATCAATAACTAAAACCCCTCTATCTTCCAAATCTAGGGGAGATGTTGCCCAACTAAGGTCGCATCGCCCACAAGTGCCTAAGTCTAAGGGAAGTCTCGCTAAACTGGCAGTTCACCCCACATCATCATCGAAGTCTAAGAGTGATGCTGCCCATCTAGGGGCACACCACCCACATCTATCTAGCTCTAGATTTGATGCTACCCAACTAGGGGCGCACCATCCACCTCTACAAAAGTCGAAGTCTGAGGGAGGTGCTGCTGAAATTTACACTATCGGCAACACCTCAGCACCCCCTAACTTGCCTAATCCACATGCTCAAGTAGACCCGAGTCTACCTCTTCAAGGTGAGAGTTTAATCAAATCATGTCGGGATCCTCAAAAAACTCATTCTAAGAGCTCTAATAGTCAAAATCCGAGCCATCATAGTTCATCCAACAAGGGCATGTATTCTGAGATCCATCAGTTTGATCAAGAACTCTCCGAGTTCTATGAGACCTTTGAGAGGCTCCAGAGTTACCCGAGGTCAAGGATTTTTTGAAGTGTGCTGCCATGTTGAGCCACATGCCTCACCCAGGGCATCGATTCATCAGTCAGGTCAGAATCATAGGACCTCTTTAGCCCATGACCGATATAGTTTTGTGAGTTCCACCCCGTCGGCGAGCCGGCATTGCCAATCTTCTCATCCTCCAACTCCTATAGATTCGGCTCGACCACAGGACCGTCCATCCCATAGTCAGTCCAGACCTGACCCTCCACAAATTATGTATAGTCATCGGCCCGTGCAGCTTCTTCAGACCGCCCAGTTCCATACCATCAATCACAGGCACCGTATTCGGCTCCTATTCCAACTTAGTATCCCCCTAGTCAGCCATACAAGTTGACTCCATACCCTTCGGTTGCTGTCCCAACCTCTAGTCACCCATACGTAGGATATCATGTGCACCAGGCCTCGACTGTCCATTTCTAAGCCATGCACCGGCTTTTCAGCCTCCGGCTCCTCCAATCCAGGTCGCTCCTCAGACTTACCCATACCATCCTCCAACCATCTCGCAGGCCCCACCTATGTCTAGTCTAGTGCAGCCTATATCAGCAGCATCCCTTGTACCACAAATTATGCCATCAACTTCGGACAACCAACCGATTCCTGAGTGGGTTGAGCTTGCTCAGCTGAAAGGTGAATTAGCCACGTTTAAAGAGACCTTGGCTAAGATCAGAGTTCCAAAGAAACTCTTTTCAAGATCTTATGTCAAGGATGTTTTTGGGGATTATAAATAGTTCTAGCGGGAATGAATGAATCAGCCTCTGCTGATTCCTTCCTTGGGTAACCCCCTGGAGCCGCTGATTTGCGTTTGTCTTATTCGTCTTATTATTCTGTTGATTATTCGTCTTATTATTCATCCTACTAGTGTTATGGTCCACTTGCTGGCCTCTATTGGTTGAAGTACTATAAATGATGTTCTATTTTCTTTTCGTTGGATGGGGACATTGTTGATGCTTCAGCTGATTGTTGGCGTCTTGCGCGTGCGTCAGTTGATTATGTGGTAGTAATTTTATGTTAAAGAATTTGAATCATCGGTTTCAGGGGGCGATGCGGGTTCATAGTGGACGTTTGCCTGGCCAATCTAGAGCCACCCTAAGACGCGCCCAAGGTTTGTTGCGAATAGCCGGATATGAGCCTTAAGACCGGTAGCCAGCACCACCCAAACGCATAAGTGTACGAAAGGATTGTATCTTATACTTATCACGCAGAGTGACGAGCCCTAAGGTCATCCGAGACATCAACAATGCACGGGCCGAGACGGGAGAGAAATCCACCGTCCCATGCCGTACACGGAATCTCTTTGCAAACTCAAAAGCACCCGGCGAGGAGATGAGGGACTTAGACTCAGATATAGTAACCCCCAAGTCTCCAAGTAGAGCCTTATACTCTAGAGCGACCTCGCGATCTCCAATGACAACATCGTCACCGAGGACCGCATAGTCAGAGAACCGTTTACCAGGGTAAACCCTCTCCGCAGCCATCCACACTACCCAATGATGGGATAGTGCGAACAGAGGCCAAGAACAGTAGTAGCTTAACCGCCAGGGGGGCTGCTCAGTCGTGAAGCAGACCTCATAATGCCTTCGCACATGGGGAGGACCCACATGGAAAACATTATACCCTTTGGCCGATTGCACAACTGAAGAAGCCAATGCAGGTGACCTCAATAGACACGCCATCAAACTATACAACACAGTCAACGGCCACCGGTCCGTTGCAGACTTTAAGTCAAAACTATAACAGTCTGACTTGCCTACTAGGAAAGCCAGCGTAGCTGGCCAACCTGGTTGTACGTACCATCACCCCTTCCTTCAGGTTTCGTGTTCCCAAAGTTTGAAAACAAGTTCAGTGGGAAGGGTGACCCTGATAATCACGTCACCGCTTACTTGTTGATTGTTCCAGCATTAGAGGACAAACCGCGCCATCTAAAGGCCATATTTCAATACACTCTCTCCAGACCACCTCTAACGTGGTTCCGAGAAAGAATATCCAGGTACCGTGAGCAAACTCCTGACGAATTGTTTCGGCGATTCATTGAACACTATCAAGGGACCAAGCAACAACCAATGGCCCTCGGAGAGTTGGTTGCGACCAAACAAAACATTGACGAGTCGTTTCCCGACTTTGCTAATCGATTCTGGGAATCTGCATCAAAGGTCATTGATTGCGCACTTCTCGAGACCTCTCAGATGAGCATGTGCTTAGAGAATTCCCTACCAGAGTACATGAATTTCTTCAGTCACGGGTTGCGGCCTTTCTCATTTCAACAAATGATAGATCAAGTTGCTTTCTATGAAAGGTCAAAGGTTGCCGCTTCTAGTGCATGGTTTGAGAATTTGACAGTGGTTGTACCATCACAGACTAAAACAAGGGGCAATTATAACAACAATCACAAAAAGGATAATACTGCCCAGGTAGGCCACATTGTCGTTGCACCAGTTCCACCCTAATCTCAAAAGATAAATGATCGGCTCAAGGGTACCTGTAAGACCAATAACTTAAACTCCAGTAATAACGCAAACACTGGATACAGGGGGACCCTTTCTAGAAGTTAACCTTCCACCACTGCAGGAACCTCTGTCCACGATATTAACTAAGATCATGCAAGAGGGGCTCATTGTTCTTCCAAACCCTATTCAACTAACGTATGAGGTTAAAAATAAATCCATATGGTGTTGATACCATAGAAATCACATTCATAGCACTCAAGACTGTTATAACTTAAAGCGTATCATCCGAAAACTCTTAGATAAGGGTGCTATCAACTACACTCCCAACGATGCACTGGTGGAGGCCTCTCATCAGAAGATGGGAATATTTGCCAATCCACTCTCGAATAATGGCAAGAAAGTTTAAATTGAATCCCCCAAGGAGGCAAGTTCAGTTAGTTTAAATTGAATCCTCCAAGGAGGCAAGTTCAGTTGTCATTATAACGATTGAAGATAAACTACCCAGGGTATACCTTAAAGTGTAAAATCATAACGATACCCAAGAAAATCTCTCAGTTTTCCCTTGGGATTATGCCATCTTCAAAAGCAAAGAAGCCGTAGTCAACAGAGATCCATGCATAAACATGATTTCAATTAACCAGGACTACACTCCATCTCAAGATGAGAAAGCTAAACATCCAGTAGAATCTAGACTCGGTGTCATCGTCGTGGCTAGTAAAAACCCTCCAGAGGTTGACCACCTCACGAGGAGAGGAAGCCACTTCAAGCCACCTCGATTGATGACCGACACTCTGAGGAAAGGCTCGAGAATCTTCCCAAAGTTTATCAAAATCCCAGCATGCCCAATGAAACAACAATGGAACAAGAAATGGAAACTGCTGAGCCTATCACACAATACAACTTGCCAGCTCATCTCAGTAAAATTCTAGCATCCATTTCTATCATGGATTTAATGAATAACTCGCCCAATCATCGGGCCCAAATTGAGGGAAGGACTCATGTCTGTGCCCATACTAGACCCGAAGAGCTAAGCAACATGATCAAGCTTTTAACAACACCGACCCCCATTACATTTACTGATGATGACATACCTTCAGGGCTCGATCGTTTTCACACCCATCCACTTTATATCATTGTTTTAATGAGCGATGAAATCAAGAGGGTGATGGTTGACAATGGGGCATCTCTGAACATCTGTCACTTGAAAACTATTCTAAGAGTAGGGTTATCACGAACAGACCTTGAGGTCTCAAACATCTCAATTGCAGCCTATGATGGGGCTCAAAGAGAAACATTAGGGATCATCCCTCTCACTCTTAATATTGGGCCTGTGGTCCAAATAATGAGGTTTTATGTCCTTGACATTGAACCTTCCTCCAATCTACTCATTGACAGGCCTTGGCTACATAAAAATCTTGTTGTGGCCTCCACTTTGCACTAATGCTTGAAGTTCCCAATTGCTTGAGGAGTGGTTCACGTACGTTCAGATGCAGTCAAAGCAGAAAAAGAGAAACTCTCTGGAAATTTCAAAATCCAAGAGATCCCACTTCTAACATATAAGGAAAATTGGGCCATGATCCACAAAACGCATGAAGTGTCTGAGAAATTGAAAGATTGTTGTAGTCATTACAATTTCGGTTTGTGCACGGCATGGAATATGTTATTGGCTCAGAGGTACTGCCCTGGCTTTGGCCTTGGAAAAAATGGGCAAGGTGTTGCTGAGGCAATTACTCAGTCCCCTCATGCTAAAGTAGACACCGACGATCGAAGAGGGTTGGGTTGCACACTTTCTAAGCTTCAATGCAAACTCAAATCTTCTCGGCATCCAGGTTTTATTTTTGGAGGAATTCAAGGTCTTGATCTCCGAAAGACTGAATCTCTTCCAAAACCGAAGATCATAATTGAAATTCCTCTAGAAGAAGAGTTGTTAGAATGACAACTTTCCCGGCTTACACTTGGCATCCATATTGTGGCTACCACCTCCTCGAGTCCTAAGCAAACTAGGGAAATTATAGAAAATCGGAGCATTACTCCCTTTATCTATTAAATCCAAGGTTTTAAAAATCGGCGGGTCGCAACGGACTCACCCTAGTCGATTCTCGAGTTGATTCTTCTGTAACGATTCTTTTGTAAAACGGTGAATTGCCCGATCCTAGAAGAGAATCAGTGATTTTGAACGTGAATCGCTTTGATTATGTCATAAATCGCGACTCCAGACACTTTGGGACGTCACAGGACGAGTCCTTAACTGAGGACATTATAGTAATTTTGTTCAGAATATGACCGCAGATGTACCATTTCTCTCTAACGCATTATTGTTGTATAGGTATTTATACCGTGTAAACTATCTCAAATTCTTCGATGTGGGACTTGCGCTACGTGATATTATGTTAAAAAGTCATTCAATATGAGTAATTATTGTAGCAGACCCTTCAGCAGTGCGTGAAGAGCTGCGGTGGTTACCAGCAGCTTGAATCCCAGTTGGGATGCTATTGTGCAATTCACTTTATGTCTTCATAAAAAATAATAATAATAGTAATTGTCTTCATAAAAATAATGATAATAATAATAATAATATCATAAAAAAAACAAATAAAAAGAAGATAGGTTTTTAGTTTTGTCTTAGAAAAAAACTAAAATGAAGAAAATAATATCATTAAAAAAAAAAAAAAGTAATACAACAAGTATTTCTCGCTAACAAACAAAAAAGACAATACATCTTCTTTTTTTTCTTGTAAAAAAAAGGTAATAAAACAAATATTTATTGTCAAGAAAATAAAATAAAAGGTATAAAAAATAAAAGGTATCAACAACATTATTTTCTTATTTTCTTGTAAAAAAATAAAAAGTAATACAACAAGTAAAAAAAAAGAGTAATATAGCATCTTCTTTTTTTTCTTGTCAAAAAAAAAAAAAAGGTAATACACCAAATATCATATTTTCTCGTAAAAAAAAAATACAACAAGTATTTCTTGTCAAAAAAATAAAAGATATTTCTTAATACAACGAATATTTTTTAATAAAAACTAGGAATGACTGATCGAATTATAATTTTATTTTTATAATATGGTAAGCTTTAACATAAATTTAAGAATATTAATTTTAAGATATGATTCATATACATTTGAAATATCTCTCTGTCTCTAACAATCTCTTCCATTAATTTATTCTAGAATTCTAAGAAATTATATTTTTTACAATTTTGAAGTGTTATTTCAAAAATTGATGAGCATTGGAATAATTTTTATATTAATAATTAAATATTTTATTTATTTATTTACATTTTAAATCTTGTAATATATTATTTTTCCTATAGTTGTCAATAATACATTTTAAATTAATGATATTATAAAATATTTTAAATTTGTTCTTATTTAGATAATAAAATATAAACCAACAATTTTCGTCGCAATATATAATATTATAGTTAGATAGGTTGTAATAATTTTGGATTATAGTTAGTTAGGTTGTAATAATTTGGTTTTTTTTTTTTTAGTGGATTAGGGTTTTCCGCCAATTCGAGATTTTAGTGGTCATTTTTCATCGATTTAATCCATTATTTATTGTAGTTTATGTATGATTATATACTTTATCTATGATAATTCTATGTTTTTTATTTTATGTGATACAAATTTAATGGTTAATATAAATTCATACATGGAAAGAACATCTTAATTACTCACAAATTGATTAAAAATGAAAGTTAATAATGTAATACCTATATTTCTTATTGGATTATTAAAAAATAACATTTATAATAAATTTTTATAATTTTTTTAAATTTATTTTAAGATTTAATCGGACCGAGGCAACCCAAAAGTTTCAAATTTTAGTCAAGCTCCCAAACTGCGAAACCCATTTTCCTCTGTAATGGTAAGCCCTAATCAAACCCTTGGCAATATCAAATCCATCAAATCCTCTCTCTTTTCTTCTTTCTCCTTTGATACCAAAACCCTAGATTCGTTCTTCTTCACTCTCAATGGGAAACCCCTTTCCGATTCCTGTAAATTACGGGACTGTGGGGTTTCTCAACTCTCAAACCTAAATTCAAGGGTTGGAGTTTTGGGTGGAGGTGACGATGGAGGAGCTACGCGTGGAGAGTCAAAAGATTGCTATTTCAGCATGTATGCCTCCAAGAAACCAGACAAGTTCGACTCCAATGAAACTCGTCTTTCAAAAATGGTCCACTTGTGCTTATCTTGTGAACCTTTGAAACCTGCATGTGTTATTGGTTAACTTGGAAACATAGTTAATAAGGAGATTCTTGTTGAAGCTTTGTAAGGGAAGAAGATTCCCATACAATTTGGTCATATTAGGGGTGTTCATCTCTCTGAAATTTAAAGAGACATCAGGTTTCAAGGAGACCTGTACTTGCAGATCTCTTCCACTTGATAGGAATTGAGTTTGATGGAGTTGAATGTAATGAATAAGAGATGAATTGTGTGCCACTGGGCATTTACAATTTCTATTGCAGAACTATGCACATACAAAAGGGTGAATGAAATATGGATTTCTTAGTTTTCCTTTTTTTGAGTAAACAAGCAGGGGAAGAGGTCCTTGTTCATTTTTGTTAATTTTGAAAAATTAAGAACTTACATACAATCAAAGAGGTCTAACTAAAGGACCAAAAGATGTATTGAGATCAATAAATAATTTATGAATTCTGGCCTTGTGTTCTCATCAAAACTCATGTGGATATTGCCTTCACATATTAGAATACAAAGTAGTTTTAATTTGAAATGATATTTGATCCCAAAGAAGGAAAAATATTAAGAATTGTACAAAGCAAACACAATACTATAGGTAAAATTTATGTATTATTTTCAAGCCAAAATGATGGTAATGCAATGTTTTAGATTTCTTTCAGACATAGCCAAACATTAGTAATGTATTTCCCAGGTTGCATCTAGATATTACCCAAACAGCAAAAATTCATCTCCAGGTAATGTATGATGCTAGTAATGTATAACGCCTGTAATATATTTTACAGACAAACAACAAAAATTTATTTCCAGATAATGTATGATGCTAGTAAGGTATTACACCCGTAATATATTTCATAGACTATATTTTTTAAGTACGCAAACAACCTTTAAGTACAATTATCCTTAGGATACATAAACAAAAGATTGAATGATATCTTACTGATAGTAATGCATAGGTAAAAACAAGGTTTAGAGTACCAAAGTTACAGGTAGAGAAAGTCAACAAGAAAAAGAAGGGCCGCAAAACAAGTGCAAAATTGTATTAGTAAAAGTAATGGAGTCCAAAATATATAGAAAGGGAAAATTCTTGCAACTTCATCGAATATGACCGTTCAATGCACCTGAAAAATTGTAGAATTGTGACTCTTAATTTTAACCATAAAAAAAGATGCCCATGAAGACTTTTTGGAAAGAATTGTGATTGTTAATTTTAACCTTAAAAGAAGTGCTCATGAAGACTACTTTTTGGGTTCCAAAAAGTGAATGTTGCACCTAAAAGCACAATTAAATTGGTAGCCTCAATGTGATACACAAAATGGCATTTACCTCCATTTTGAAATGGGGCGTGGTGCACCAATTCCACTATCCCAAATTACCAGCCTGCCCTTTTTTTGTCTTGGATATGGTGATATGCAATATCATCCATGTAAGAAAATCTCATCTAATATGATATATGATGTACTTATTGCTTTTGCTCTTCGCCTCCTCTTGTATTTGGATAATGATGTGATCAATAAAGTTCAATAGCAAGCATAAACTAGATACTAATGTTAACCCCCACACGACGCAACAAACTAACTTTTCTTTTTGTATCACACTTTATGGATCTTTCCAAATTCCTCTTTTCTAGGAATTTAGAAATTTTTGAAAGGAAAAATATGTTGAAGCTCTAAAAGCACATGTGAGGCCAAAACGAATTTGATGTAACTAATTTAATACATATTTCACGTCCTAAAACTCTCAAAAAGTTGGGAGTCACCATAAAGCTTTTCGATAGTGACTCTACTATGTAGGGACCTAAGATGCTAAACGGCCCAAGCCTCATGAGTCCCATATGCTTCTTTATAAAAAGAATTTAAAAATATGAAAAGTATATTTCAAACATAATCAAAGCACATCCAAATGAAGTTGAAATTTAATGAAAAAAATAGATCTTAAAAAATTAATTTGTGTCAGGGTATTTTTGAATTTTTTTCTAAAAAAATAAAAAATATAAAAATAAGTATTATAGCCAAAACACTTTCCAATCTTTGCCAAAATGATAAAGAAACATTTTCAAATACATTACAAACAAATTGATTATTTTTTTGAGATTTTATACAAAAAGTGTGGTTACTACGAATCCGTATCATGGAAATGAAGATCGGGCCCTTCCACTCAATTGGTCGAGTGCATGGCAGTGGTAATCTATTAACCTCTATCACGACTCAACCTGCAACATTTCTATAGCCCTTCACACTTATTTGCACCATTTCATAAATATCCGAGGTTTCTCCCAAGAACGAGCCACACATGCTCAACAAATTCCGAATTGAGGTCTGCACATGGACTTATTTTCATTAAGGGCCCGTTTGGGCAACGTCGATTTTAATATCTTGGATATTACTGAAATTTACTGGTTTGCTCAATGGTTAGGATACTAAAATTTCGTAGAAAATAAATCTTAAAATTTGCTTAACTTTTTTCTGTTTTCATTTCCATACCAAAACCTTTTTCTTTTTTTTTTTAATTTCCAAGGCCCATGGATTCTATTTCCAAGGCCTATGGATTCTACTCGTTGGCTCCCTCGACCTGAAATATAGGGCATATTTGGTAGGTATGAAAATTTTAGAGAGTGAGTACCTAAAATTTTTTAAAGAAAGAAGCTATCTCATATAATTTTAGAGAGAGAAACTAGCCTGTTTGGATAGGAGGAAATTTGGAATCTTAGGGCTCATTTGGGTACTTGGAGAATCCTGCCTTGAAGATAGGCTTATACTGAAATTGGCTTCTTTGGAATTTGTCTGTCCCTGGGATAGGGCTATCTATTATTTGGATAGCACCTGATAAAAAGTAGGGACTGTCTTGTCAACTATTTGGATTGCCAGGAAGATGTTAATCCATGAAAATTCAGCTGCAGTTTTTGTATTATTACTCTACATTTAATTTTATATGAATTAACTGCGAACATTCATTCCAAACTTCAATATTATTTCTTAACTATGATGAATTCCTTCTTCTTTTTTTCTTATTCCTTTCCATCCTTATGTACATATGGGAATCAATGGGGTGCGCAGTCTCACGTAGAAAATGGCATTATGCCCAATAGCGTCGATTTCACGAAGCTAAATCAATGGAGGGAGTGAGAAAACCATTTGAAATTTGAGAAAGGGTGTAGTTTGTATAGAGTTGAGGCTCTAAACAATCAAAGTAGAGCCTACCTTCAAATAGTGTCAAGAAATGTGGTTTCAATACTGGAAATATTTTTGTTAGCGTTAAAATATATTTTCATCTTTAATTATAAAATTTAAAGTATAAAAAATAATGTAGATCGACGTATCTATGAAACCTTGAAAATTGACGGTCTAAAATGCGTCACAAGATGCACAATTTCCAAAACTTGAAATCCATTTTTTTCTCTTATCCATGCATCTTGATGTCGAGAAGATCAATTTGAGGATATTTTGGTATCAAACAACCTCTTCTAGTAAAATTTTTGAGGTAGGCTCTAATTTGATTGTTTAGAGCATTGGCTCTATATAAGCCTTTTCCATTAAAAAACCCATTTCTAATGGGTTTTCGTATAGGCCAGTAAATGTTAGAGGTGAACCGTACAGGGCCCACATATGCCATCTCTCTCTCTCTCACCATGATCCTCACCTCACTCTCTACCATTTCCCCTCTACCTCTCTCCACCATCTCCCTCTCTCTCTCTCTCTGCCATTCCCCTCTCTCTCTCTCCCCGCCATTTCCAAACACTCTCTCTCTCTTTCTCTCAGCCATTCTGGTTGGACGCCCTTCATCTTATCCACAGAGACTACACATCAAATTCCATCTCTCTCCACAGCAGCAACTGCTTCACAGTAGTGTGTCTCCCTCTCGCTATACTGATGTGAGTTTTTTGTCTTCACCTCTTTTCTTTTTTTTTGTTTAAATGCACAACGGTGTGTTGGATATACTGATGGGCCTGCATTCTGCCTCTCGTAATGAATCTGTAGATTTCCCTACGTTTCCTCTGCATTTTTTTGACTTCATCTCTCTTTTTCTTCATATTATAATGCTTTGAATTTTCATCCAATTCGTATTTAGTTCTTTTGAGTGGCATCAACAGTATTCTCTCTGCAACTCATTAGAATACAATTTGATTTTGTGATTTAGGTTAGGACCGACAAAGGGGGGTCGAGCTTAGCCCACCTTTGTGGTGATGTGATATGGTCTAAGCTTGACCACCTTCTTTGCTCAAAAGTGGTATGGTCCTTATGAGTTCATGTCTCAAAACTGGTATGGTCCGTATGACAATTTGTCCAATTTGCAAATGGTTGATTTAGTGGCTACTCAAAAGTGGTGCTGCTCAAAAGAAACTACAAAACTAAGGGAGGTATGGTCCTCACTCTCTCTTCGTTGCTACCACCTCTGTATAGCGAGAGGGAGACATACTACGGTGAAGCAATTGCTGCTGTGAAGAGAGATGGAATTTGATGTTGTGGTCTCTGTGGATAAAATGAAGGTTGTCCAACGAGAATGGTTGAGGGAAAATGGCTGAGAGAAAGAGAAAGAGAGTATTTGAAAATGGTCGGGAGAGAGAGAGAGAGTAGAGAAATGGTGAAGAGAGAGAGAAAGAGGGAGAATGGTGGAGAGAGGTAGAGGGGAAATGGCAGAGAGTAAGGTGAGGATCACGATGAGAGAGAGAAATGGCCTTTGTCGGCTCTGTACGGTTCACCTTTGAAATTTACCGGCCTGTACGAAAATCCATTTGAAATGGGTTTTTTCAGTAGAAAAGGTTTATATAGAGCCGAGGCTCTAAACAAACAAATTAGAGCCTACCTCAAACCCACATCTTTCTCTTTCCACAAAACAATTTAGGAAAGAATAATAAAACCAAAGGCAAATCAATTTAGAAAAGAATAAACTATAGGGTTCTTTTGAAATACACATTTTTCAATACCAAATATACTAACAATTTCCTTCACGATTTCAAAATAACAAAACAAAACATAGGAAACATATTATTTGCATATCATGAAAGTATCTTTCGATTTGAATTTTCACTTAGAGTGTATACTACAAAGCCCATCAAGTTTCGTGGTAGCGTATGGCTTTGAACCAGGTTGCTTATCTAACAAACTGGTAATATAACTCACAAACAATATTCAACTCTAGTGTCTTTTTAGCGTCCGGCAAGTTTTGGGTCTTGTGCTTATATCCCCATTTCATAAGGGCTCTAGAGACGGGTCCATCTCATAGAAAGCGGCATCACTTCCACACTTATATATGTGTGTCTATCAAGAGTGCCCATGTATATAAAACACTCTGACTTATATATAGTCCATAGACAACATTAAGAGCATAGCTCATCCTACTAACATACAGGTCATCACTAGACTTATTGAAAGTATTTGTTTTCTTAGAATGAGTGCTTATTATATTTTGTCGTCGAGTGACCAAACTAACCATATGTACAGTTTGTTTTTACCACATTAAACTTAGAGTTTTGAAGTTACTAAAAACTAAGTTGGATTCCCACTGTAGATGATTACTCAATGGACTCTAGCCCCATTCGTTTTGACATCTTACTAATGTCATCCCTTGCAAGGTCTTTAGTCAAATGATTAGCCAATTTTTTCTTTGATCATATATATTCTACACTAATCACTTTATCCCCAATTAACATTTTAATGGAGTTATATCTTCTCGTAATAAATGTAGATTTTTCATTATATACATCATTACGAGCTGTCACAATAGTAGTTTGATTATCATAATCTATTGTTATTGCAGGTATTGGTTTTGGCCATATGGAAATGTTATATAAAAAATTCTTTAGCCATTCAGCCTCTAAGCCGACAGAGTCTAAAACAATAATTTTAGGCTTCATAGTAGAGTGTGAAATACACGTTTATTTATTTGACCCCCATGATATCGCATCTCCCGTTAATGTAAATATCCATTTGGATGTTGATAGTGAATCTTGGATTTCATTATTTCAATTAACATCACTATACCCTTCCAAGACTCCAGGATAACCGACATATTTTATGCCATAATTGATAGTTCCTTTAAAGTATCTTAATACTTGAGATATAATATCTCAATACTTTTTACTTGGGCAACTTGTATATCTACTAAGTTTTCCCACCGCATATGCCAGGCCTCGTACAAGTAATTGCATACATTAAACTATCAATTACCCTAGCATATTCAAGGTAAGATACACATCTTCCATGATATTTCTTTAACTTAATATAAGGATCTATAGGAGTAGAGGCTCACTTGCTATCAGTAGGCTCAAATTTATTAAGCATTTTCTCAATGTAGTGAGATTGAGTCAAGATTAAAATATTTTCTTTTCTCACTATTTAATACCAAATATCAGATGAGCCTCTCCAAAGTCCTTCATATAAAAGTTATATACAAGGAACTTTTTAGTTTCCTCCACAATTTCTAGATTAGAACCAAAGATCAACATGTCATCAACATATAAACAAATTATGACATATAAAGAATTTATTTTCTTACTATATACACATTTATCACCCTCATTTCTCTTAAAACCATTTGACATCAACATATTGTCAAATTTTTTAGGCCATTGTTTAGGTGCTTGTTTTAATCCATAAAGTGATTTACTAATTTACACACTTTATTCTCATAACTTGGCATTACAAACCCTTCAGGTTGTTCCATATATATTTATTTATTTAAGTCACCATTTAAGAAATCAATTTTTACATCCATTTGATGTATGACTAGATGATTAGTAGGGACTATTGTTGAGAGCAATCTAATAGTAGCAATTCTTGGGACATGTGCATAAGTGTCAAAATAATCAATGCATTCTTTTTGTTTAAATTTATCAACTAATCTTGTTTTATATTTATTAATAGAACCATCAGAATTCATTTTTCTTTTAAAAATCCATTTACAACCAATGAGTTTAGAACTTGGTAGAAGATCTACTAATTTCCAAGTTTTATTAGCTATAATGGAATCCATTTCATTATTAATAGCTTCTCTCCAAAAAATTGCATCTTGAGATGCCAAAGCTTCATTTAGAGATGTAGGATCTTCCTCCACATTTGAGAATATAGGTAATGAATTCAAAATTTTATTTTGATTTGCCTCAACAAGATAAATATAAAAATCAGATCTAAAGTTGTAAGATGGATCACCACCAATTCTCTTACTTCTTCTTGATTCTATTATTTGTTCATAATTATTTTCTACATGTTCTTCATCAACAATACGATCATTTTCATGACTAGTTTCTTTTTGTATGCTACTTGATTCATTTACTTCACTTTTACAAGTGAGATTCTCACAAAATTCAGTATCTCTAGAGTCCAATATAGTATTAGAATTTAGAACAAAAAATCTATAAGCTTTACTATTATGAGAATATCCCATAAAAATACATTTAGATGTTCAAGGACCCAATTTATTTCTTTTAGGATCTGGAAGTCTAACAAATGCAAGACAACCCCATACTTTGAAAAAATTCAAAGAAGGTTTTTTATCAAACTAAAGCTCATAAGGGGTCTGATCACTCTTTTTGTATGGAATTCTATTCGAAATAAAGCATGCACTTAATAAAGCTTCACCCCTCAAGTTCAAAGGCAAAGAAGAGGAGATAAGCATTGCAATCATCATATCAACTAAAGTTCTATTTTTCCATTCCGCCAGTCCATTTCGTTGAGGGGTATATGGTGCAACTACTTGATGAATAATGACCGTATTTTCACAAAATTCATTAAAGTCATTTGACAAGTATTCTCGTCTTTTATCACTTCTAATAATTATGATTTTCAACTTCCACTTTGCAAACTTTTAAAATTTTCAAAAGCCACATCTTTTGTCTAAGCAAATAAACATAAGAAAATCTAGAAAAATTATCAATAAAGCTAATAAAATATCTTTTACCACCTCTAGTAAGAACATTATTTAAATCATATATATCACTATGTATAAGTCCTAGCAATTCACTATTTCTTTCAATTGAAGGAATGGTTTTTAAGTTATTTTAGCTTGTACACATACTTCACATTTTCTTTAGTTAATTCATCACAATTAGAAATTAATCCTAAATTAACCAAAGATTTAATGGAAGCATAATTAACATATCCTAACCTATCATGCCATACATTACAAGAAGTAACAATATACGCAGAAGACATATTCATTTCATTAACAAGATCAAATTTGAACATCTCATCACATGAGTATCCCTTACCAACAAATACACCATTTTTAGTCAAGATAAGTTTGTCAGACCCAATGACCATTTTAAAGCCCTTATTGCTCAAGATACATCTTGAAACAAGGTTTCTTCTCATGTCAGGTACGTAGTACATATTTTCTAAGGTTTGTACCTTGCCCGAACTCAACTTTAGATCCATCGTACCCTTTCGAAACATATTTGCTATAGCTTGGGTTCCAAGTTGAGCTAAGTTACCGTCACCCACTGGTTCGAAAGTATTAAACATATCTCAATTGTTAGACACATGAATGGTAGCGCTCGTATCAACTCATCATCCATTGTCTTTATCGATCATGTTTACTTCGATTATCATAGCTAAAAGTTTTCTTCAATGGTCAAGTTTACTTGGTCTCTAAGCCTTTTGAGCCCTTTTCAGTGTTGGCACTCCCTTGAATAATGTCCCGATTTTCCACATACATAACAAGTAGCTTTCTTTCTTTTTTGTTGGCAATAGATTTTTGGTTCTTATAATTTTCATTATGGACCGTAGAAAAGAAAGGCTTCTTGCTATAAGGAGCACTTGATTTTTTCTCAATAAAATTTGCCTTACAGTGAAAATTAATTGATTCATCTTTCTTTTCCCTACGTCTATTCTCTTCTTTAATTCAAAGAGATCTTTGAAGTTGAATAAAATCAAGATCAACTTTCTTGTGTTTCATCTTCTTTTGGTACTCTCTCCAATATGGGGGTAACTTATGAATTATAGAGCCGACTAGGAAATATTCATCCAAAGAAATACCACATTCTGTAAGTTCATTGACCGTAAGCTGCAACTCATATACTTGAGAGAGTATAGACTTGTTTTCAATGAATTTAACATCTAAAAATTAGAGATTCGAAATCTTTTGTTACCAGATTCATCCGTAAGGTACTTGGTTTTAAGTAATTTCCATAGCTCTCTCGCCGTGCCAATGGAGGCATACATATCATAAATCGGGTCCGCCAAGGCATTAGGATATGACCCTAGTATATATACTCATCCTCCATCCATCTCTTATATAATTGAGTTTGCTCGTCGGGGAGTCATCCAATGGTGGCAGCGGTGCATGCATAAATTCGGTGACTATGTAATCTACTATAATATTTGCATCACTTTTTCAATTCCTTCAATCTTCAGATGAAAACCTCCTCTCCAGTAGTCTACTAACCAAGTCTTTAAATTGTAGAGCCATATTTTATCTCAATCCTTCCCTTTTTTGGACCTAAAGACAAAATAGCGATTGGCTTAACTAGAGAGAAGAAGGCTCGTTGTATCAGCTTGACACGGAATATCCTGTACTCGAGCATTTTTATTTCAAATAAGATAAAAGTAAAGCAATTGTCTTGAATTGCAACACAAACATCTTGGCAATTTACATGATCAAAGACTCCTATTCATGTCGTTGAATATTATTGTCGAGTCGAATATTTCTTGCCTTGCAAATAATAACAAATGGTGCACCACTTGTTGACTTTAAAACATTGCAAACTACCTTTTGGTGTTTTATATTACTCGAGCTCTAAACTTTTTTGTTTAATCTATTTCGATGTTTGGGGCCCTGCAAGTGTTACATCCATCACAAGCATGGATTATTTTGCTAGTTTTATTGATGGTCACTCATATGCCACTGTGTTATACATGTTAAGAAAAAAAGTGATTTCCTTAATGCATTTGAATTCCTCATTATCATCTTCATCAAATCATGTTCCCAACTTTTTGGGGTCGGCTACACAAATCCTGGTCTACTATTCTGCTCTATCAAGGGTCGTACTCTCAATGAGGCCATAAATCGCCATATCTTTTTTTACAACTTCAAATCATGTCTTTTGGGGCTTACCCCTTCCCCTTTATGAGTCTTTCACTTGAACCAACTCTTACCTCTTAACAAATACTGTATTGGATCTGTACTGTATATGGCCAGCCCACCTAAGTTTACTTTATCTCGTCTTACCACATATTGGAGCCACTCTTATGTTCTCCTAAATGCAATCATTTCGAATTCTATCATTTTTTGTCTTGCCACTCAACTATTTCAACATCATCATCTTAAGTACACTCGTTCTATGAGTATGTTGTTTCTTGACCACCCAACATTCTACCCCATAAAGCAAAGCTGGTTTCTTAATTTTCTTATAAAACTTCCCCTTCAGCTTGATTGATATGTAGTGATCACATAAAACTCCAGTTGCACATCTCCACCTCACCCACCCAGCTCTAATTTTATGCACAACATCTTCCCTAATCTCTCCACTTTCTTGGATTATAGCCTCAAGATATCGAAAATGCACTATTTTTGTATTTCTTAGTCGTTAATCTTAATCAGTTTCCCATCTCTACTCCTATTATTACTGAAAACTCACTCATTTGTCAACCGGTTGTTCGCACTATAGTTGTTGGAAACACCTGGGAACTCGAATCGTTTCAAGAATCACAGTTTCAGAATCACGGTTGACTAGAAGATTCTTATTTTAGGAATCGAAGTCCGTACAATGGGAATCATGGGAAACGAGATTCCTAAATTTTTGGATTCACGTCTTCATCCCCATATGAAATCTAGATTTCGGCTTCCTTTGAATCAAGATTCTCACTATGTAGAATCAACACTCGGGTAAAGATTCATTGATATGTGGAATCTAGATTCCGACATTTATGGAATCGAGTTTTTGACATATGTGGAACAGAGATATGTTGCAGTTTTGATTCATGATTCCAACATCTTTGAAATTGAGTTTCTAATGTGTATGGGTCTGAGATCCATGCCAGTTTGAAATAAACATTTATATTTGTATGGAATGAGATTTCAAGTATATGGAGTAGGAAGTCCCATATACACCTTGAGTCTTAAAAACTTTAGAACCTATATCAGATGTCTCTTATTAGACTCGTAGAGCAAAGTTTAAAGTGATTGTGTTGACTACTGAACTTAAGGTCAAATAATCTATTAGGCAAACTATATACAAAAGATATATTTCTAAATTGTGATTTTGACTTCAATATTATATAGACAAAATAGGATTATGTATTTCTAAAACATCTAGAAGCAAAATTCCATATTGATTGAATCACACTTCCTTACTTCTATGAACCGATGTACTATACGTCGTAAATTATGGATTCAAAAGTCTAAAAAAATTCCTAAATTAAGTTATCGAGATTATGTGATTCTGATAAACAGTTTTGGTGAAGATTCCTTAATGAATTGCCAAATCAGGTTTCCAAACTGGAATCACGGGGTTGGAAAAGAGATTCCGATAACTATGGTTCGGACATTAATTAGCACTCCTTTGTACATATCTCTCACCAAGTTAATATAGTATCTAGAGACTATTTTGTTTTCCAACACCCACCAAATCAAATCTCCAGGTATTATGTCATAAGCTTTCTCTAGATCAATAAAGTTCATGTACTGAAAACAAAAAAAAACAAAAAATAGAAAAAATTTAAAATATAACAAAAAAATCAAGAACTATAATGGATAGCAAGTCTTAGAAAGAGAGAAAAAGTCAAAAGGATAGATAAATGAGGAGAGGAGAGTGTCATATGAAAGAAAGAGAGGAAAGTAGGGTTATGATGGTGTCCAATGACCCAACCCCCAACTTATACACTTTATACTAAAGTTAAAAGGCACAAAACAGCCCCTTAAATAATAAAAAACAAAAAAGTCCTCAAGGACTTAAAATACAAGGAAAAACAAATATAAACTAAATTATTATCAGCACTTCCCTCAAGCTAGTGTATAGATATATGTCATGCTCAACTTCCTTAAAATCATTTGTAATCAAGGAGGTTTCCCAAAATCCTTGGTAAAAATACCTACCAGGTTCTCTTTTAACATATGGAAAACAAATTTCCTTGGGTAGAAACCCTTTCTTGAATAAAATGTTGATCTAGTCTACATGCTTCATTCCATCATGCTAAACTGACTATGAGCTTTGTTCATTGCTATCTTGTTGTAACAGTACAAGCAGACTCAAAACACCAAATTTTTGTAAAAATATTTTTAGCTATAATAATTAACACGTACTATGAACCGTGGATCTATACTTAGCTTTTGCACATGATCTTGCTACAACTGATTGCTTTTTACTTGTCCAAGTTACAAGCTTCCCTCCAACAAAAGTACATCACTATGATGTCCACCTTTGATCCGTAATAAATCTAACTCAATCTACAACTGTATGGACTTCAGCTCATAATTGACCATGAATAGCAAAAGCAATCCTCTCCTTGGTGATGATTTTACATGCCTACGTGTTATAACAGCAGAAGGTGGATAGTTTGTGGACAATGCATAAATTGAAAACGTACGCAATGTCTACGAGTGCATGTGAAAGTTATAATAGTTGACCCATTAATCCTTGAAACAAATTCATATCATTGAGAGCTTCATCCCTTTGGTCATGTGTGTCGGTTTAGCCCCAAGCATTTTGATTTCCTTAAGGAGATCCAATATATACTTTCCTTGGGAGATAAAGATGCCTTTTTTGACCTACCTATTTCTATTCCAAAAAAGAATTTCAGCAGGCCCACATCTTTCATTTTTAATTCTCTAGCCAGAAAAACCTTCAACTGTTGAATTTCATTGGGAAAATTACCACTTAGCACAATGTCATCCACATATGCAATTAGGATTGTGATGCTGGTCTTGGTATTGATGAATAAGGTATGTTCAATATGACTTTGAGTATACCTGATTTTTTAAATAACACTGCTAAACCTCTTAAAATGAGCCCAAGGAGCTTTAATCCATAAATTGGCTTTCTCAGTTGTTATACACTTTCCTTCAAATCTGAGGGCACAAAACCTGGGTGGATGTAACATGTACACTTTTTCTTGTAATTCCCCATGAAGGAATGATTCTTTACATCTAAATGATTCAAGGATCACTCCAAATTAGATGCCACAGATAGAAGTACTAGAATATAATTCATTTAGCCATAGGAGCTGATGTTTCCAAGTAGTCTATTCAATACGTTTGAGTAAATCATTTAGCAACTAATCTAGCCTTGTATTTGTCAATAGCATAGTTACCGAACTCTCTCACCAAAGGTCGTGATTCCGATTCAGAATCCTGATTCGGCAATTCCAACAATGAATCTTCATGGAATTCGCTTCCGTAAAGTCAAGAATCTCGATTCCTTATTTTAGGAATTTCAATTCCAACATTTGTAGAATCTTGTTTTTAATATTTATTGATTCTCGATTCCAAAATTGTTGAATATCGATTCTATATTTGTTGAATCTAAATTCCACATACAATGATACTAAATTCGATTGTTTTTAAATCCAGATTCCCAAACATCAAGAACCACGGTTCTTAAATACAAGAGACCACGAACCAATCAAACATTGAATATTGCTTCCGCCCTCATCAAATCTCAATCTAATTTTTTTTGGAGTCGTAATACCACAAAATCAAATGTTCAAAGTGCATAAACTTATCACTTATGGATTGGTTCAAATATACATGTATTTCAATTTGAGTTATTTGGAAACCTAAATGGAGATGTTGTCTCAAATAGTTTGTGCTCCAAATAACAATCTGATGAACGTGTTGCTAAGACTAGCTCAAATCACGTTCCTAATAGTGTAGGGATTGGCTGCCTTTTTTAAAAATGTAATTGGTAAAGAGTTTACAACACCAAGGCATAGACAAAATCTTATTTTGAATTCTAATAATGAAATCTTGAATACTAATAATGAAATTTAATACATTTCAAACATACCTGACATAATATTTGTATCTTTTGTAGACAATTCCCCCAGTGGACTACAAAGGATATATTAATTAACCTTACTCCTGATGTTCTGTAAAGCTCAATAGTTAGTATATTGACTTCATTTCTCCATAACCCTGCTTATGTCTTAGAGACATCTAATCTTGATTACTTGATGAGGTTCAAGTCTTGAAGGCACGAGATAACGACGTAGGAATCTTGATCCTAAAGAGGTTAAAATGCGACCCTCCCCCCCCCCCCCTCCTTAGAATTAAAAATCTCAATTGCCATGTGGGTTGAAGCTCGATTCCAAATTAATATGAATCTTGATTCCAAATTGATATGGATCTCGATTCCAAATACGTTAAAAACTCGATTCCAAATTTATCGGAATCTTGATTTCATAGATGAAGAAATCTTGATCCCATATGGGTTGATTCCAAATAGGTTGGAAACTCGATTCCAAAGATGTCGCAATTTAGATTCCATATATATAACAACTTCAATTCCATTTGGGACGAATCGCAATTCCTATAAATTAGAAATCCCGTTTCCCGCGATTCCCCTTGCACGGACATCAATGTCGAAAACAACATGATTCCGCAAACCCAATGAGAATCATCGTGGGCCACAAAATACAATCACTTGCGTTAATTTGGATTCCGATGCTTTGTGCACTTACTTAGAAAACAAAAATGAACTTGAGCCTGCTTCTTAAACTTTGTTTTCCTTGGGTATCCATCTACTAAAAAAGGTTACAAATGCTATGATAATTATAGTAAGCAATTTGTTGCTACAATGTATGTGAACTTCTTTAAACACATCGCAGACTTCACCACCCGCATGAATGCCAAAAATAGCCCTTAAGTTCCTCCTCAAGGGAGCAATCATCAAGCATGAAGGAACTCATGCACAACAAGTTTGAGAGTAGGACTCCCCTTGCATCAAATGGAGAAAATATCGATGCCCCTCCTCAATCACATGAATCAACTCTTAATTAAAGCCTCTCCACAAAACAAACTGCTCCCAGGAGGGGCATGCTCATGTCATCAAATAACACCCTTGATATTTTTTTAGATACATTGATGCACACCACATGATCAAAGATTTCCCATTGGATATAGCGTCTTCCTTGGAAAAAATCCTATTTCAGGGAAAAGTACGAAGCACTTTGTAGTTGCAAGGTCAAGAGTTAAGGCTGAATAGAGGACTATGGCATCGACCCAGTGATTTAAAACTCGGCGAGTCGAACCAGACTCGTCCGGTTCGACTCAGGAACCTGCACACCCGCGCCAGTTTCAGTGAAATACCGGGAATCGCCCGTGTCCAGAGAGAACCGGGCGATTCCCAACAGTGAATCGTCGAGTCACCCGGATCTCAATAGTAAAACACAGATGTAACAGTGTTCTTCAAGAGATTCAGGATTTTTTGTCAGTTTTTTGTCATTTTTCATCGTTTTCAGCTTTGTCATCGAATCTTTCAGCCTTTACTTTAAGCTTTTCAGATGTTTCAGTCAATAATTGTAGTAGAATAATCGATTTTGATTACAAATATTTGGATCTGTGAAGAACAAAGTGTGAGTTTTAGGGATTCACCATTTATCTGTTTTCAAGCAAAATAAGGCATCATTTTTTGTAAAGTATGAGGGTTACTAATCTTAAGAGTGTTGTTTACAAGTTGTTATTTATAATTTGTGAGTATTTTGGACTATTACATCACAAATTTGAATTTGAAGCCACGGGTGCAGGAAAAACAGGTAAGAACTGCGGTTTTTTTTTTTTTCCGCCATTCTATCAATTTTATTCAATATTTAACAAATAATGTGTTAATATTATAGGGTTTTGATTCCTTATAGTGTTGTTTATCATCAAATGTATTCAATTTGATCTGATTTATTCAATTTAAGGTTGATTTTCGAGAAAAAATGACTGATATTTGTGAAGAACTGCTATTTTTTTTTTGTTTTTCCACCATTCAATCGATATTACTCA
>NW_006498846.1:891795-949326 GCF_000471905.2 Amborella trichopoda
GAGCTCAATAGTTAGTATATTGACTTCATTTCTCCATAACCCTGCTTATGTCTTAGAGACATCTAATCTTGATTACTTGATGAGGTTCAAGTCTTGAAGGCACGAGATAACGACGTAGGAATCTTGATCCTAAAGAGGTTAAAATATATATATATATATTTGATAATTGAGTTGTAGGCATGTTTGGAGCTTGCATTTTTTATTATATTATCTTACATTTTTGTAATTGAGATGTACGACTATTTGTGATCATTTTAATTGAGTTGGGATTGTGCCCATATATTATTGTAAATATTATTTGTGGCATTGTGAATGACTATATCATTGTAAATATTTTTTATGCCAAATGTACATGTAGTGGCATTATGGATGACTATAGTACTGTAATGGTTGATATAGACTATTTTTATCTATAATGTTGCATAAATAAGTTATATTTACCAGTAGGAACTAAAATATATTTGCCAATAGAAGTATTTTGCATTAACAACAAAGATAACTTCATGATCCACGCCTATATATTATTACTACACATGGTGATTATTTTTCATGTTGAATTGTCAGGTTAATTTTTAACCATTTACATATTAAAACAGTTGAACCATGGCAAGATCTAGGGAAGACCCTGCATGACAACATGGGGTTAGACTTGATCCAAACAAAAAGACAAAATTATTGTAATTACTACTAAAAAGTGATAAGTAGTGGGGTACATAGGTTCAAGCAACACTTGATAGGGGTTAAAGGGAGATGTTTCTGCTTATAATAGTAATAGTGTCCCAAGTAATGTAAGAAAGCAGATAGCAACATTTCTCAAAGCTACCAAAGGTAAAAAGATTGCAAAGCAGATGATGGATGAGGAGATAACTGGTTTATATACGCCATCGAGCAGGAATGATCTAGAGGAGCAATATAATAATGACTTAGAGATGGTCAGAAGAATGATTTTACATGAAACATACCGGAGGGAACGTGGGTTTAGAATGCCTGAAGGTTATGACAAGTCCATGCATGATGGGCCTAGCTCAGACATGCATAGCGGGCCCAAGCTGGAGCATGTATGACGGACCCAGCTAAAATATGTATGGAGGAGTTGGTGGCAATATGTATCAAAAGGAATCATACATTGAAGAAATTTTTTTTGGCTTATCTAGTAGTGCCAGTATTGCAGGTCATGGTCGTATAAACCGATTTCTCTCAAAGCCTAAGTCACAACAGAAGACCCTCAAATGTATGGTGAAAACTACGAGGAATATGTTGGGCAGATATGTTGGTAAATGGTTCTACGATAAAGGAATCCCCGTTGATGCAATCAATAACCCATATTTCCCACCTATGGTCAATGCAATCCAGAGAGCCGAGCTAGAGATAAAGCCCCCGACTGCATATGAGCTTAGTGGGCCAATCTTGGATGAAGAGGTGGAGGAAGTTAGAAAGTGGATTGAAGAATATAAACAGAGTTGGCCAAAAATAAGTATTACTCTCATGAGTGATAGTTGGTTGAATAAAGTTAGCAAAAATGAGTTTTTTAACTTCTTGGCTTATTCTCCAAAAGGTACAGTTTTTTTGTCTAGCCAAAATATATCAGGGATAAAGAATGATGCAAACTTCTTTGTACGACTATATGATCAAATAGTGGAGGAGGTGGGAGATAAGCATGTAGTCCAGTTTATTATGGACAATGCGAGTGCATGTGTTTCTGCGGGCAGCAAGTTGATGGATAAGATGACATCTAGTATGGACCCCATGTGCTGCACACAACATCGATCTTATGTTGGAGGAGATCGGTGAGATCAAAATTGTGAAGGAGACTCTACAGGAAGCGAGGTTGTTGTCAATATTTATATATAACCACTCTAAAATTTTATTTTTATTCAGAGAAGAGTCTAAGAAAAAAGAGATAATCAGGCCTGCCATAACCAGCTTTGTGACAGATTACTTGGCTATAGACTCCATCGGGAATCTGAAGGTGCATTAAAGAGATTGTTTACCAGTGAAGAGTGGTTAAATGACTGCCTCTTGAAGTCCAGTACCGGGCTAAAAGTGGACGACGTAGTCTCAACTAAAAGATTCTGGTCTCGATGTTCCAGTATCGTAGAGGTCACTGCTCCCTTTGGTCACGGTATTAAGAATGGTGGATGCTGATAAGAAAGTTACCATGTGCATCATTTACGAAGGTATCGAGAGGGCCAAATCAGCTATTGGGGAGAAGTGTAGCTTTGTTAGTAAAGTGATCGAGATTATAGAAAGAAGGTGGAACACCAAATTTGGACGTCCAATACATTATGTAGGTACATATATATTTATATCATTGGAATGTTTAATTCTCAATTATTTTTTTATGAAATTTTAAATGACCTTTCTTTATCTATGTATTTTCTAGGTTGCTACTTCGACCCAAAATTTTTCTATTTGACACCTGAACATCCCCACAAGATTATGGAAGGGGTCAAATACATTATTGCCAGGCTTGAGAGAAGCCATCGAAACCAGGGAGCAGCAATATAAGAGGTAATATTTAATATTTGGGTAAAAACTTGATTGAGTTGTTATATTTGTGAGGAATAATGCATTAAAAAGAAATATTTTGTTTTAGCTTCCTGTGTATAGGGATGCTATAGGATCCTTCGAAACTAGACTTGCCAGGAATTCTCTAACTAAGATGGATCTAAGTTATCCCCCTAACTAATATTTTGTTAATTCATATATTTAATCTTATGAATTGTTCTTACCTTTACAATGTTTTTTACATTTTAATCAAGCTGAATGGTGGGAGATATAAGATAGTGATGCACCTCACCTAAAGAGGATAGCAATCAAGGTGCTCTTCTAGACATGTTCTGTTACTAGGTGTGAGCGAAACTGGAGAACGTTCCAATGGTTGCACACTACTAGGAGGAATCGACTCACTTCGGAGAGGCTTCATAAACTAGTCTACGTTCATTACAACTTAAACCTTCCAGAGCGACAAATAAGAAGAAAGCTTGAAGACTACGAGTGGATAGACTTGGACACAATATTTGTCACAGACACAGCAGAACAATGGGTAGTAAAGGAAGATGAGCCAGTGTTGCACAAGAGCGTTCCTTGAGGCTATCGGTGAGGAAAATATTGAAGAAGGTAATGAGCAGCATGAAAGAAGAAGCAACCCACCAACATATTCACAATTCATCGGAGATGTCGGTGATATTGCACCTAATGAGGGAGAGTGGGAAGGGGTCTAAGGGAAAACGAGAGAGATGATGATTTTGAGGCTATCCAATCCCAGCCAAATTATTCACATATCGAGTCCCAACAGCAAGAGGGTAGGGACGAGCATGACAGTGTAGGTGAACATGAAGGATGGACAAGCTTCGAGGATTTTGGATTGGGACCACAACAAAACACTAACACTCATGGATTTAGGTATAGTCAGGTGCCCACTAATTTGGATGATTCGTTTTTAGAACGAGTCAATGAATTGTCACACGAATTCAATCAATGACACCAGCGTGACCAAGATGAAGAACGACGTCGTCTGTCATTTTATTTTTAGGTCGTATGTTATGAATTGTATGCTTTATTATAGTCCATATACGATGATATACTTAATCCATAATAATTCTATGTTTATCCTTTTATGTGATGTAAAGTAAATGGTAAACAATAGTTCATGCAGGGAAAGAACATATCAATATTTGCATATTCATGCAAAGAAATGGAAATTCTTTATGAAGTTCCCTCATTTCTTATTGGATTTCTAAAAAACAATATTTATAATGAATTTTAATAATTTTTTCGAATTTTTTTAAGGCTTAATCCGACCGATTTGGCCTATTCTCGATCCAGATCGCCGATTTGCCGATCCGGATGGGTTTTTGAGGTGCCCGATCCGGATGGGTTTTTGCATCGACCACATGTGAACTAGTATTGATCAAATCACAATTTAATAAGCTAGGGATTAGAATTACATGTCCCATGACTAAAATTGTGACAATTAAAGTGCATGTTTTTCATGAAAGGCTGAAGCAGTGAATGAAGAAAGAATTTAAATACCTTATTTGAATCCCAAGGATTAAATACCCGATGTTTCCCCTAAACGATTGCAATAGAAAAGATTCTACAAGCTATAATGACTAACATTAATTCTCCATTAGGGGAGTGATGATAAAGACAAGATTTTCAAGTATTTATAAATCTACTTGATATGAACTATTTTAAAAATTTAAAATTTCATGATTAAAAGTCTCCAAAATGTGAATGACGTCTTGGCAAATTTTTAAGGTGCACCTTACTTGTACAATACAAAATTGGTACTTGTACAAACCTCAACCATAAAATTGTGGGAAAATTATAGATACCCTCCAAATTCTACTTTATACACATCCTACCCCCCAATACTTCTTACATTATACCTAAATTTCAAGACTATTTTTTCTTGGGACAAAAATGTATTTTTTCCCTCTCTCTTCCCCTTTTCAAAATATTGGTCACATGCTACTATTTTTATCTCAATTTCTCTCTACCTCTCTCCACCATCTCTCTCATTCAGTCTTTATCGGCCCTCTCTCTCATTCTCTCTACTAACCCTCTCTCTCATTCTCTTTATGTTTCTCCCTCTTTCCTATTCTCTATACCGCCCTCTATTTCATTCTCTCTCTACCTGCCCTCTCTCATTCTCTCTCAATTTTTCTCTCTCTACCACCCTCTCTCCCATTCTCTCTCTACCACCCTCTCTCCCATTCTCTCTCTACCTGCATCCTCTCTTGTTCTCTCTATGTTTCTCCTTCTCTCTCCCATTCTCTCTCTACCCGCCTTCTCTCTCGTTCTCTCTCGTTCTCTCTATGTTTCTCCTTCTCTCTCCCATTCTCTCTCTACCTGCCTCTCTCTCTCTCATTCTCTATGTCTTTCTCTCCCTACACTCCATGTGCCATTGCTGTATCAATAAATGGGTGAACATTTTTTGGTCCTCGAGATGGCCCACCACGAAGCTGAGTGGATAATGCCACCAACACCAAATTCGGTACTTCGTGATGGAGGAGGGACATTCGAGGACTTGCAAAATAAAACAATGATACTTAAAATTAGCATAATAGAAAACGGGGCTAACTAGAAACAACATATAAATCATAAAGAGAACTGGGCTATACCTGAGATCTGTTGCGTAATAAAAGAAAGTAAATCCAGTGTGAGCATTCTCTTTCTCTCTCTATACACCCATTTGATAAGCATATTCAAAAGCTACAGAGGCAGAAACGCTGTAGAAATTAACTTTAATAAGAGGGCAATGTGAGCTTCATAAATTGGGATGAAGAAATGAAGATCAACAAGCGTGGTACCATCAATACCACAATAATAGTTTATTATTATTTCTTTTTATGAAGTTAACCTTCAAATAATAAGGCTCAAGTTCCCCAACAAATCATAAGTTTGACGTGATAATGCAGAGTTTTTATCAACCTGGATCACATACTCCATAAGGAGTTAATAAGAACTAATACATTAGTAAAGCTGCAAATAAATTTAATTCATTTACAAACATTCCAAGATATCTCACTCAATATCACAATCTTTTTTCCTTCACCATGTAACCAATTAAGGAAATAAAAGTACAATTTATTACAAAAACTCGCAAGTATAACTTTAAACCAAGTTACAACTTCAAGCAAAAAATTGAAGTACACATTTAACTTCATCATTTTCTACGTGTCAAACACTTTTTCGGCCACATTACAAGACCCTTCCCCTTCACTTGTGATTCATTATCAAGCCTTCCCTCATGGCTGCCCAAAGTACGACTTGAACCTCCCGCTCTTTGCGAATAAAGATGATGCTTCGGTTCCTCACGCAATGGGGGAACGTCCACCTGGCTCTGGTCTTCTCTTTGTTTCGTTCTCCTCTCATCGTCCCTATTGCTTATGCTCTCTCCTCCATTTCCCTCGTCACCTTTCTCGCTTTCACTCTTATCCTCTCCTCTATTTCCCTCCTCACCGTCCTCACTTGCATTGTCATCTTGTTCTCCACCCCCCTCATCACCACCTCACTCTCACTCCAAGACTCCTCGATCCCTATCTCTACTGGCGTGTTCGTCACTATCAAATCACAAGCTTGCCGGACATAAACCCGGGTGTGTTCCAATTCTTCACTATTTAGTGTAGCATCGAGCATCTGTATATAAGTATTTTGATGCATTTACAATGACAATTATGTAATAAGAACATAAATGCTTAAATGCAATATCAAAACTAAGTTACATAATGAAATACATAAAGGTGAATAGTTTGCGCATCTTCCATAATCATCATGGCCAATGTGGTTACTAGGGCTTTATTCAGGTGAACTCTCAGGTGAACTCATTTGTAAGAAACAGTTGTACCAAGTCATGTACTCATTTGTAAACCGCATCATGTTCATGTCTAGCCTAACTTGAACAATATAATTTGCTTGTTTGTGTCATTGTCTTATCTCCTCACTCAATTTATCTATCCAACTTGTGGGATGTAAGCCTTTTTTCTCCCTCCTATTGCACCTAGGAGACCTAGGAGGCTCAAAAGGAATCACTTGTGCCTTCCCATATTGTTAAAGCACGCAATTAAGCATGTGACGCTCGGTGATGTTGAAGCATATCAAGTACATTTGGCACAATGCCACCTCCTTATTGACAACGTCTAATGAGGCATAGTATTCATCTCAAGCCCCTTGGTATGGTTGCCTAGTCACCTTACAAAACAAAAAGATAACAAAGTAAATATTTTAATATAAATTACACATATTTTATATGTGCACATAATAAATCACTAACTGACTCCAATTTAAGATTTGCAAGCACTTTGCAGTGTGGTAGTTTTCTCCACATACAAGCTCTAGACAAACTTGAGCCCATCGAAATGGGTGTAGGGCACAGAAGAGTCCGCACTACATTGAGACACGAAAAGAAAAAATCAGAAGCCTAAGAGATTATGTTAAAACTCTCAATATAGACTCCAAAAGAAAATCAGAAGCCTAAGGAAGATTACTCGAAGCAAGGTTGTTGAACCACTGAAATGTGTCGTCTCTCTGCCATCAACCTTAGATAGAGACCGATACATAAATACTAGGGCCGCAGCACCACATGCATACTTCCCCGCCTCTTCAAAGTCTTCAAACAATTGGAGGTATATAAGCTTGGGTGTAGTACACCAATTATCGCTTAGTGGGCTTTCTAGGAAATTGCCCATACTCCCGTAGCCAAGTATGTTTAATTCTCATCAGCTTCTTATTATTGAGCCAATCCTCTAGGTACTTCTTTATGAATTTCTTATAGTCTTCAGGCTTAATACATGTTACGGGCGCCCCTATCACAGGAATCTATAAAATCATCCTTGCATCATATAAGGTTGGAGCCATCTCACCAACCTTTAAGGGTGATGTATTTGTATCCTTAGGCCACGTGTCTATAAATGCCATCAACATACCTTGATCAATCTGCGAGACATCGATGTCTATCAATGATCCAAGATTGGTCTTCCTGACCAATTCGACCTACCTTTGTTTGAGCTCTCATAAGGCTAGGGTTTTAATGATTTCATCAGCACAAATTATCTTTCTTACCTATAATGAAATTCAATAAGAGAATCAGTAGTACTCATTCAAGTACATAAAGCACGAACTAAAACAAATAAAACAATATCTCAATGTATCATACCTCTCCCCCTTGAGCAAGCGCGGTAGATGTGTTATTGCCTTGCATTGCTAGATCTAATATTTTAATAGTTAGTGTTTCATATGTAAATAACATGTACTAAACAAAGATAAAAAGGAACATATTAAAAGTACATGCACATTGAAAATAAAAAGGAACATGCTAAATTTGTTCTTTTAATAATGAAATCTTTTACATAAATTCCCAATATAGAAAGCACACTACAAAAAAAGACAAAGGAGCACAAAAAAGATAACAGGGGAAAAAAAAGCCAAAAATGGAAGTCGTCTTCAAACACTAGCTTTACATGTTGCCTTGTTATGACCACATGCTTTGCACCTACTACAATAGATAAGACGTTTTTCTACCTCTTGCGACTAGATGCACTTCTTTTTAGGAAGTCTAGGGGGCCGTTTCAAGTGAGGTAGAAGTACAGTTAATTCATTCTAAGGAAGTTGTTCGTCCCACACCCAAAAAGATCGATCAAGATAATTGGCATAAGTGTTTGAGAATATGTTTCACGATATTTTACAACCATAAAATAATATTCGCTGAAGTCAGTAATATCCCTTTTGAGTCATTCAATGGCTTTACAAGCATGTTTGCAAGGTAAACCCAAACTTTGCCAAGCTCAGCATTCACATTCTTGTTCTGATATATTAACCATGAAATTCAAGTCACCACCCATTGCTTCAAATACTCCCCCCCTCCTGCATATGTTACATGGACCATCACAAAAGGTAAGCTCTTTCTGATTACTTTCAATTCTTCTTGAGCGCATGGGTTAAGCTTTGTAGTCTAGCTTTTAGCCTCATTCCACAATGAGTTTCATTATTTCCCTCATAATAGAGTCAACATACTGGAGAATTGACAAATCTTGAGCTTCAAGGATTCACTTATTAAACTATGTGATATTTGTTGTCACTTTTCTATATCCCAATGTTTTAGTGATGGTCCTATGAAATATGTATATGTATCATCAGAATATGATCTAACATTTGCCCTGAAGTTTCTATACTCTTATCGCTTGTATGCTCGACATGCTCATTCAAAGATCGCTACCAGTGGCTTTAAAAGCGAATCGGTGACCCGATCGGGCATCTCAAAAACCCATATGGATAGCCGAATCGACGATCCGGATCGGGAATAGGCTGAATCGGATGGATTAAACCTTAAAAACAAACCGAAAAAATTATTAAAATTCATTATAAATGTTGTTTTTTAGGAATTCAATAAGAAATGAAAGTACTCCATTAAGAATTTTCATTTCGTTGCATGAATATGCGAATATTGATTTGTTCTTTCCCTGTATGAACTACTATTTACCATTTAATTTACATCACACAAAAGGATAAACATAGAATTATCATGGATTAAGTATATCATCATACATAGACTATAATAAAGTATACAATTCGTAACATACGATCTAAAAATAAAATGACAGACGATATCGTTCTTTATCTTGGTCACGTTGGTGCCATTGGTTGAATTCGCATGACAATTCATTGACTCGTTCTAAAAACGAATCATCTAAATTAGTGGGCACCTGACTATACCCAAATCCCTGAGTGTTAGTGTTTTGTTGTGGTCCTAATCCAAAATCCCCGAAGCTTGTCCATCATTTATGCTCACCTACACTAAACCCTCTTGTTGTTGGGACTCGATATGTGAATAATTTGGCTGAGATTGGGTGCCCTCAGAATCATCATCTCACTCATTTTCCCTTAGACCCCCTTCCCACTCTCCCTCATTAGGTACAATATCACCGACATCTCCGACGAATTGTGGATATGTTGGCGGGCTGCTTCCTCTTTCATGCTGCTCATTACCTTCTTCAAGATCTTCCTCACCGATAGCATCAAGGAACGCTTTCTAGTGCAACACTGACTCCTCTTCTTCTACTACCTATTGTTCTGTTGTGTCTGCGATAAATATTGTATCCAAGTCTATCGGCCCATAGTCTTCAAGCTTCCTTCTTATTTGTCGCTCTAGGAGGTTTAAGTTGTAATGAATGTAGACTAGTTTATGTAGCTTCTCCGAAGCGAGTCGATTCCTCCTAGTAGTGTGCAACTATTGGAGCGTACTCTAGTTCTCTCACAGCCAGTAGCAGAACATGTCTGGGAGAGCACCTTGATTGCAATCCTCTTTAGGTGAGGTGCATCACTACTATATATCTCCCACCATTCAGCTGGATTAAAATGCAAAAAATATTTTAAGGGCAAGAACAATTCGTAAGATTAAATATATGAATGAACAAAATATTAGTTAGGGGATAACCTGGATCCATCTTAGTTCGAGAAATCCTGGCAAGTCTACTTCCGAAGGATCCTATAGCATCCCTATACATAGCAAGGTAAAATAAAATATTTCGTTTTAGTGCATCATTCCTCACAAATATAACAACTCAATCAAGTTCTTACCCAAATATTAAATAATACCTCTTGTATTGCTGCTACCTGGTTTCGATGGCTTCTCTCCAATCTGGCAATAATGTATTTGACCCCTTCCATAATCTTGTGGGGATGTTCAGGTGCCAAATAGAAAAACTTTTGGTTGAAGTAGTAACCTAGAAAATATATAGATAGAGAAATGTCATTTAAAATTTCATAAAAAAATAATTTAAAATGTAACATTCTAATAATATAAATATATATGTACCGGCATAATGAATTGAACGTCCAAATTTGGTGTTCCACCTTCTTTCTATAATCTCGATCACTTTATTAGCAAAACTACACTTCTCCCTAATAGCTGATTTGGCCCTCTCGATACCTTTATAAAGGATGCCCATGGTAGCTTTCTTATCAGCATCCATCATTCTTAACACTATGACCAAAGGGGCAGTAGCCTCTACGATACTGGAACATCGAGACCAAAACCTCCTATTTGAGACTATGCTGTCCACTTTTAGCCCGATACTGGACTTCGAGAGGCGGTCATTTAACCACTCTTCACTGGTAAACAATCTATTTAATACACCTTTAGATTACCCAATGGAGTCCACAACCAAGTAATCTGTCACAAAGCAAGTTACGGCTGGCCTGATTATCTTATTTTTCTTAGACTGTTCTCTGAACAAAATAAATTTTTAGAGTGGTTATATATAAATCTTGACACCAACCTAGCTTCCTGTAGAGTCTCCTTCACAATTTTAATCTCACCGATCTCCTCTAACATAAGATCGATGCTGTGTGCAGCACATGAGTTCCATGCTAGATGCTTCCTCTTATCCATCAACTTGCTGCCCACAGAAACATATGCACGCGTATTATCCATAATAAACTAGACTACATGCTCATCTCACACCTCCTCCCCTATATGATCATATAGTCGTACTCAGAAGTTTGCATCATTCTTTATCCTTGATATGTCTTTGCCAGACAAAAAAGCTGTACCTTTTGGAGAATAGGCCAAGAAGTTAAAAAACTCATTTTTGCTAACTTTATTCAACCAACTATCACTCATCCAAGTAATGCCTGTTCTTGGCCAACTCTATTTATATTCTTCAATCCACTTTCTAACTTCCTCCAAGATTGGCCCCCGACGACTCATATGTCGTCAGGGGTTTTACCCCGGGCCCGGCTCTCTGGATTACGTTGACCATAGGTGGAAAATATAGACTATTGGCTGCATCAAAGGGGATCCATTTATCGTAGAACCATTTACTAACATATCTGTCTAACATGTTTCTCGTACATTTCACCATGTCTTTGAGGGTCATCTGTTTTGACTTAGGCTTTGAGAGAAATGGGTCTATACGACCATGACTCACATTACTGGCACTCCTAGATAAGCTAGAAACAAGTTCTTTAACGTGTGATTCCTCTTGATACATATTATCACCAACCCCTCCATACATATTTGAGCTGGGCCTGCCATTCATGCTCGAGCTGGGCCCGCCATGCATGTCTGAGCTAGGCCCATCATGCATGCCCATGTCATAACCACCAGGCATTCTAAACCCGCATTCCCTCTGGTATGTTTCCTGTAAACTCATTATTGTGGCAATCTCCAAGTTATTATTATATTGCTCTTCTGAATCATTCCCGCTTGATGGCATATATAAACTAGCTATCTCCTCATACATCCTCTACTTTGCAATTTTTTTACCTTTGGTAGCCTAGAGAAATACCATCATCTGCTTTATTACATTATTAAAGACACTATTGCACGCAGAAACATCTCCTTTAACCCCTGCCAAGTGTTGCTTGAACCTATGTACCCCACTACTTATCACTCTTTGGCAGTAATTGCAAATAAGTTTGTTTTTTTTGTTAGGATCAAGTCTGACCCCATGTTGCCATGCAAGGTCTTCCGCAGATCTTGTCATGGTTCAATTGTTTTAATATGTAAAAAGTTAAAAATTAACCTGACAGCTCAACATGAAAATAATTACTATGTGTAGTGATAATATGTAGGGGTAGTTCATGAAGTTATATTTGTTGTTAATGCAAAATATTTCTATTGACAAAAATATTTTAGTTCCCACTGAGAAAAATAATTTATTTATGCAACATTATAGATAAAAATAGCCTATATCAGCCACTACATATAGAACAAAAAATTTACATTGATATAGTATCAATAAAAAATATATTTACAATGGTATAGTAATTCACAAAGCCAATAAATATGGACTTGTCACAAATCTTCATTTCGACAAACATGAATTAATTCCTACTGCGAAAAAAAAAATATTTATGCAACATTATAGATAAATAAAAGTCTGTATAAGTCACACTTAGAATCAAGAAAAAAATTACAATAATATAGTCATCCATATTGCCACTACACGTATATTTGACACAAAAAACATTTACAATGATATAGTCATTCACAATGCCACAAATAAAATTTACAATGATATAGTGGGCACAATCCCAACTCAATTGAAATGATCACAAATAGTAGTACATCTCAATTATAAATATGCAAGATAATATAATAAAAAATGCAAGCTCCAAACATGGCTACTACTCAATTATCAAGAAAATACATTTTTTGCATTAAAAATTTAATAATAAACTTAAAAAATGCAAGATAATATAATTATCATACATGCCACAATATTTTTACAATGATATTTACTTTAATTCCTCATGATAATATAGTTTAACAACATGTATTTTTTGCATTAAAAATTTAAAAAATTAAAAATACATTTTTAATGCAAAACTGCATTAAAAATATAATACAGTTTAACAACATGTATTTGTTAATGTATTTTTTTGCATTAACAACAATTAAAAAAGAGACTTTTGAATTAAAAATATAATAACATGTATTTTTTTGCATAAATAATCTATCAACATGCAATTTTTTGAACTAAAAATTTAACAATAAAAATTAAAAATATCGTTTAATTCCTCATGATAATAAAAAACAGGACACAATTTTTTGAAAAGTCACGAATTTTCCAAAAAATTGATCATGAATTAAAAAAAAAAAATGCAGTTCTTAACAGACCCACCTAACATCAGTCATTCCAACTCAAAAATCTACCTCAAATGGAATAAATTACATCAAATTGAATACATTTTTTGATAAACAACACTATAAGGAATCAAAGCCCTATAATATTAACACATTATTATCAAAATATTAAATAAAATCGATTGAAGTGAGGGGAAAAAAAAAAAACGCAGTTCTTCACAGACATCAGTCATTCAATCTAAAAAATCAAGCTCAAATTGAATAAATCAGATCAAATTGAATACATGCGATGATAAACAACACTATAACAAATCAAAACCCTATAAATTTAACACATTATTTGCAAAATATTGAGTAAAATTGATAGAATGGCGGAAAAAAAAAAAAAACCGCAGTCCATTTTTTCTTCACAGACATCAGTCTTTTTTTCTCAAAAATCAAGCTCAAACTGAATAAATAAAATAAAATTGAATACATGTGATGATAAACAACTATAACGAATCAAAACCTATAAATTTTACACATTATTTGTAAAATATTGAGTGAAATTGATAGAATGGCGGAAAAAAAAAAAAACCGACAGTCCATTTTTTCTTCACAGACTTCAGTCTTTTTTTCTCAAAAATCAAGCTCAAACTGAATAAATAAAATAAAATTGATTACATGTGATGATAAACAACTATAACGAATCAAAACCTTATAAATTTTACACATTATTTGTAAAATATTGAGTGAAATTGATAGAATGGCGGAAAAAAAAAAAAAATGCAGTCCATTTTTTCATCACAGACTTCAGTCTTTTTTTCTAAAAAATCAAGCTCAAATTGAATAAATAGAATCAAATTAATTATGTGAGGATAAACAAATCTATAACCAATCAAAAGCCTATAAATTTAACGTATTATTTGCAAAACATTGAGTGAATTTGATAGAATGGCGGAAAAAGAAAAAAAAAACGCAGTTCTTACCTGTTTTTCGTGCAGCAGTGGTTTCAAATTCAAATTTGATATATATTCGTCCAAAATACTCACAAATTATGAACAAAAACTTCTGAACAACGCTCTTACGATCAATAACCCTCATATTTTATAAAAAGTAATGCCTTCTTTTGCTTGAAATCAAAGAAATGGCGGAACCCTAAAACTTTTTTAGGGTTCTTCTCAGATCCAAATTTTTTTGATCAAAATCGGTGATTTTTACTACCTTTTATCGACTGAAATGACTGAAAAATTAAAAATAAAGCCTGCAAGATTCGATTATAAAGATGAAAAATGATAAGAAAATGACAAAAAACTATGAAAATCGTGAAGAAACACTGTGCAGCCCGCGTTCTTGGACGGGTCACTGTTGAGACTCGGCGATTCACTATTAGGAATCTCCCGGTTCTCTCTAGACATGGGCGATTCCCGGTATTGTAGTGGAACCGGTACGGGGTCTGCCGATTCCCGAGTCGAACCAGGCGAGTCCGGTTCGACTCGCTGAGTTTTCAAACCCTGACCCCTACAATTGCCTTCTTTATCACATTAAGTATGTCTTTTACTTCCCTCGTGAAATTCTCACACAAATGATGCTCACAGAAGTCATGATCGGCATTCTCAAAAACTCGACAGACATTTTCAACCATACCATGATGTCTATTTGATTCAAAAGCGATTGATCGATCTATTCCAATAGCAAGCTTTAGACATTCCAAAAACCACAACCAATTATCACCATTTTTGGCATCCACAACAATAAAAGCAACTGAAAACATTTGGCCTTGCCCATCAACTGAGGTGGTAGCAAGTAGATTACCTCGATATCCCACCTTCAAGTACGTCCCATGAATAAAAAGAAGTGGACGATATCCATTAAGCCACATATTGAGGCATAAAAGCTTAATAAAAGATGATAAAATCTACCATCTTCAAATACCTCTCTGGATGTATAACTTTTAGGATTTGTCTCCAACACATGCTTTATACATGCATGTAGCTAATTGTATGCATGTTCCTCTGAACCATGTATTTCTTTGATGGCTACTTCCTTCCCTCTCCACACCCTATGATACAACACATCTAATCTATAGTCTTGAGCCAAATCATTCATCATTTTTTTAACCTTGTAATGTTTAGTGTCACTTAATTTATCGTTGATTAGAGAAGCAATAAAGTTCTCGAAGCTCTTTCTGCACGTTATTGCTTGTCCCAATATTACACGAGTGCTCTTTTGTCCATGACTTCATTTTCAACATATTTGTCCTGCCAACCTTGTATCTATATATCTCCATTAGCAGTGATCACTCTTACATTTTGCTCTTACACGATACCCTTCATTTTTAATGAAACGGTATGCAAAGCGGTGTGCTATAACGTATTTGCCAAGAGATTCACCAAAGGCATCAAGTGATTGAAACTCGTGCCCTATCTCAATTAGTGCATCCTCCCATTAACTCAGTAACCTTGGTGCAATACTTTGTTTAGCACTATAATCTGGAACATTAGATGATTGGAGGTTTGTGTCCTCTTGAATTACCCTAATATATTTATAAATGCACAAATGAGAAATTCAATGTAACTAAAGCAAATATATGTAACTAAATAAATTGAATGAAACAAAAACCTATATGTACCTTGTGTTAGGATTATGTGAAGTACTTACAATCCCTACATTCACTTCCATCACATACATAAATAAGTACATCATTGCTACCTTCATGTGTATTCAACATCTTCTCAATATCAACATCAATAAAAAAGTTCACAACAATTCTCTTATTCCCCGAGACAAAATACATACATGTTATCTTGTACACATCAATTAAGAAACGCTTTGCACAATATTGGTGCATGTCATCTAACCAAGTTTTACTATTAGCAAAATAAGTACAAGCATCACCACTAATGTAATCTAAAGTGCCCTTGCCCATTTTCCAAAATTCTCCACCCTGGATGCAATAAATCAATCGGTCATCACCCATTTTTTCCCTCCTGTAAAAAATTCGTAACAACTTCGATTCCACACTTTACATATATAACATTGCAACACGGCCTCGAACATCTAAGAAGACAAGCTTGGTAGTGCCTAGGCTTGGTAAGCTTGGCTTGTGTTAAAGCTTTGTGGTTGAAGCTCAAGTCAAATGCAAGCTCCAATTCTATATTGTTTAATTTCGAACTACACTTCGGATTCTTTGAATTGACTAAAGTCCAATTCTTTGATTAAAGGAATCTTATCTCATTGAAATACCATGAAGCCCAACAAAATGTTCTATATATCACCAATTAACAACAATAAAATATAGAGAATGGTTAACAATACCAATAAGATTAAGATTTTTGGTCACACTTCGTACCAGGTTTAGATTAAAACACATAATGAATTCTTGTACAAGTGGCATACTTCTATGCCTTCCCTAACATTTAGATTTCAAGTTTAAACACTATGGATCACATACAAACATCACTAAGAGTCTAAGAACCAAAAATCCATGATTAATCCCAACAACTCCAGCAAAATAAAAGTATAAGTATTATTAATCTGTACTTTCTTGGCACAATAATTTGCTAGTGTTGCTCTTCATATTAAGAGTTCATCAGAATAAATAAGGTAGGGTCCCTGAGTCAAGATTATACCTAAGCATGATTTTCCAAAAAAAAAAAATCAAAGGGAGGGGGGGGGGGGTTTGGGGGGGCTAAGCATTAAGCATGTTACAGTGAGATCCAAGGTATATAGAACTGAAATACCACTAACGCAAGAAAGGTCTGAACTAATTTATTAGTTGCTATGTAAAAAGAAATTACTGAAATACCACTAAGGCAAGGAAGGTATGAATTACTCTATCAATTGCTATGTGAAAAAAAACTGATAAAATAAAACAATAAATTAGAGTACCACAGGGCTAGAAAACTGAAATAAAAAGAAACGGGAAAAAAAAGAAAAACTAAGAAGCAAAACCAAATAAAGGAAACATGAATTAAGTGCAGTAATTCACAAGATAAGGGAAAATATTAAGAACGATATTTTGGTCCCAAAATGTATTGACTATATTTGGCTGGGATTAAATACAAAAAAAGGTGATACTAGGGTTTTATAGTATAATACAAAAAGATAATGAGAGGATAGGATGTGTAGACAGTTGATTAAGAAGTATCTATGATTTTCCCTAAAATTATCCCCATTAGGTCTTCCACGCGAGGGAGTAAGTGTACACAGCGATCGCGCGGGGGCATGTAATGCGCGCCCTTTCCGAAACCCTAAACGCCTCTAAACCCTAATTCCAAACGGACTTCAACCTCCAAATCTCATCCGAACAGCCAAATATAAACCCTATGCTCATCACTGTCAATTTCCCCCATCCTGCAAACCAGCATAAACAAACAATCCCAATCCTTCCTCTCTCTCTCTCGCTTTACCTCCAATCTCCCATCTCCTGCCTCTCTCGGACCACCACCTTCACCAGCCATGGGCCGCGTGCGCACCAAGACAGTAAAGAAGTCCTCTCGGCTGGTGATCGAGCGTTATTACTCCCGCATGACCTTGGACTTCCATACAAACAAGAAAATACTGGAAGAGGTTGCCATTATCCCCTCCAAGCGCCTGCGCAACAAGATCGCCGGCTTCTCCACCCATCTCATGAAGCGCATCCAGAGGGGCCCAGTTCGCGGCATCTCCCTCAAACTCCAGGAGGAGGAGAGAGAGAGGCGCATGGACTTTGTGCCAGATGAGTCGGCCATTAAAACCGATGTTATTGAGGTCGACAAGGAGACTATGGACATGCTTGCCGCTCTTGGGATGCCTGATCTGCCTGGTGTGGTGAAGCAGTCTGAGCCTGCCCTGTCTGCCCCCTATGCCAAGCCCGTTGGTGCAGGTGGATTTGGTGGTGGTCGCAGGTACTAGGGATTCGAATTGTAGTCATATTGAGGTATTGCCCTCCTCTTTCTCTGTTTTTTCTCACATTCTATATCTATACTTCCTTGTCATTCTTCTCTTCGCTCTGTTCCTCCCTTTCTTACTATTCCTCTTTTCAGCCCCTCTCTTCCTTAGCCTGTCCCTCTTTTTCTATCTCTTCCTGTTCCTTGCTTTTACACTCTTTCTCTAATCTGTATCTTCTGATTTTTTTTTTTTTGCATTTGGCTATGTAGGGATTTTGCTAAGTTTAAAGTTTGGAGCGTATTTGATGGAGATAGATTACATGTGGATTTGGATTGGACTTGAGATGCCGTATGCTAAATGTTACGTTTTTTAATGTAATTTACACTTTTGGGGGGATGAGGGGGACTAAGGGCTTTGTTGATGATGGAGGGTTTGGACTTACTTCGTTACTTATGAAAAGTTTGTTTGACTCAAGAATTGTGGGTTATCTGTGAGAAGTTTGTTTTGAACTCCAGAATTTTGAAAGTATTACATTATGAACCTAGATTTCTTTAGTTAGTTTAAAGTGTTACATAATTAAGCTAGATTTCTTTTGTTGGTTTTGTGGTGTTTATTGTTTTTACTTTCTTTCTTCATGCTGGTGAGTTTTTACAGTGACTTGAAAGATGGAGATTTAAATTAAATGGGGATTTTGTTACTTTATTCATGAATTTTACTGATTAGGGATGGTGATGAATTAATATTCGGAAAATGCAGCCACAATTTAAAAATTGTGTAATGTAGTTGTGAACTTGCTTGCTTCTCTTGCCTGGCAGCGTATTTATCTGATTGCATGGTTTGAGGTTCCTATGTTTGTTCTGATATTATCACTTTATCAGAGTGAAAGGGAGCTCTTATGTTATATATATGGTTTGATGTGTGATTCTTTTTCATCATGGAGAATAAGTGCATTCAAAGTTTATAATTTGGTTTTGAAATACTGTTTTATGAATTCAATTTTCCTGTTTTTGTTGATGTTTGCAAATTTTGTGATTGTTGTGATTTGCTTTGTTGATGTTTGCAAATTTCGTGATTGTTGTGATTTGCATAGTTTTGGACAGTGATTTAAAAATCGGTGAGTCGCAACGGACTCGCCTGAGTCGGTACGGGAATCGGTGAGCCCGTGCCGATTTTTGTGTAAAACCGGGAATTGCCCGGTTGGAAATTGCCCGGTTCTAGAGTAGAATCGCCGGTTCTGAGCAGTGAACCGCCCTCATGACGTCATAAACCAGCGGTTCTCGCCAGTATGACGTCACAAGATCTGTTGTGGCTGACGTCACCATGCTCCGCGCATGTGAATACGTCTCACATGTGTCGCACGTGTGAATACATCTCGTGTGCATTGCGCATGTGCAAAAATCTTATGTGCACCGCATGTGGTTCCCATCCCAGCATATCGTTTGGAAGAGCTGATGGTTCAATTGTTTATATACCCAAGGTTTGTCCCACCTCTCTTCAATGTGGGGCAATTCTCAATGCCCAACGTTGAGATGTTAAATCAATATATTGATTTATCATAGCATAATATGCTAAATGTGATGCAGCGGGGAGTTGGTTATCATGTTGGATTTCTACACGAGAGGTCTGCGGTTTGAACCTCCATGATGTTAACTTTTTTCTTTTTGTCAAATGTCATAAAAAATGGTTTTTCTTTTTCACAAAAAAAATGTGTTTTACTCTTGTGTTTTATTTTTGTCTTAAATAATATCATAAAAAATAATATCAAGGAAGAAAATAATGTCATAAAAAAAAAATAAAGTGGAAGAAAATAATGTCATAAAAAAAAGGAAAAAAAGCGTTCTATTTTTATCTTCTAAAAAAAATATAAGGCAAAAACTATTATCATCAAAAAAATAAAAGGAAAAAAAATAATATAAATGAAGAAAATAATGTCATGAAAAAAAATAAAGAAGAAGAAAATAATGTCATAAAAAAAAAAGAAAAAAGAGCGTTTTATTTTTATCTACCAAAAAAAATAAAAGGAAAATAATAACATCATCAAAAAAATAAAAAGAAAAAATTGAAATAAAAGATAATACAACAAGCATTTCTGGTCAAAAAACAATTTATCTTCTAAAGGAAATAAAAAGAAGAAAATAATGACATCAAAAAAATAAAAGGAAAAAATAAAATAAAAGATAATATATTAATTCGAGATTTTAGTGGCTATTCTTTCATCGATTTAATCCATTTTTTATTGTAGTTCATGTATGATTATATATTTTATCAATGATGATTCTATGATTTTTCTTTTCTGTAATGCAAATTTAATGGTTAACATAAGTTCAAATAGGGAAAGAACATCTCGATATTCGCAAATTGATGAAAAAAAATGAAATGATAATGTAGTACCCCTATTTCTTATTGAATTCTTAAAAACATTTATAATAAATTTTAATAAATTTTTCGGATTTTTTTAAGGTTTAATCCGACTGTTTCCCGATCCGGATCGGCGATTCACCGATCTGGGTGAGTTTTTGAGATGCCCAATCCAGGTCAGCGAACCGTTTTTTAAACCGCTGGTTTTGGATATTTACTCGGTTATGGACGTCATATGTCACTTTAAAACTTCAAATGCATTATAAGAGCTCTGTTTAAGGTTATTCTCTCTCTTGGTTATGTATGCTTGTGCATTTTTTTAACTTTTAAGGTTTTTGGAATAGTGGATTAACTTCTTTATCAGATTTCATAGGTTTTCTTTGTTATCTATTTGTAATTTTGCATATTTTTCCTCAAATTTTTTATTTTTGCATATTTTTGTCCTCAACTTCTATTTTGAAGTAATGGTTAATTTGGTCCAACTTTTAGATGAGAAGATTTTGTTTGTTCTGGATGCTTGAATTTGAGTTATTGCTTTCTTTAGAAGATAAGTGTTTGCGAAAATTATAATTTCCTAGCAACCTCGCATTTGTGCATAGAACCCCAGACTTGAACTTGGGCCTCCTACAAGGTAGCACGGCTTATCTCAAGAGTTTTTGGCCTCCTGAACTCGAAACTTAGTTTGAATAATTGAGGGAGTCATGTAGAGATTCAAAAGTCACTGTAGTACTCAACATGAGTTTTAATAGGACTTAGTAAGTCCTTAGATGCATGGACTCTCTGCAATTTTTAGGGCTCTTTCAATCGAAAATTGGAAGTCATCCCCCCTGCTTCCCATTGGGCACCCCTTTTGACTTATCTTGGCCTGTTTTTGGGGTAGAGAGGCATTCGTCCTTTCTCTAACCTAAAACCTTTGCAGTGGAAAGTTGCCACCTGAGCTGATTCAAGTGTTTAAAATCCAATCCATGTGGCAAAAGTTTTCTTAGGCATGAATTTTATCACGCTTCTCATTTCGTATTCATTGGCATTCTGGCATAGCCTTAAATGTATTGTCAACCTAGGCCCCTCTCCCCCCTCTCCCTTCTCTCTCTCCCCCACCTTTGAGGGATCAGAACCTAGATCTGATATCCACAAATACAAGATTTATTTATTTTTGTGTATCTTTTGTCTACATTTTCTTCTTTTGTTGGGTTAGCTCAGTTTTTGAGCATTAACCTGGCTATCAGATGTCAACTGGGATGGTGGAGGTGATGCTCGAAAGCTGAATGAAGCAAATCATGCAATTCATTTCTGCGTGGTCATTATTTCTCGTTACTGAATTTGTGCAGTTTATTTACTAGAAAATGTATTAAATTCTTTTTGATTCATTTTTTATTCTGGCAATTTGAAGGGATTTGTGTTTAGTGGATCAATGAAATAATGAATTTAGGCTATTAGTTTGGCTTGGTTAAAGGAGAAAAGGAATATCCTGTAGGCAACCTTTTGATTTTTCAGCAAGAGATCCTTAAATGTTTTCTATGTTTGCTTTTTTTTTGTTTTTGTTTTTTTTCGTAGAGTTCATGTTTTTATGTTTTATGTTTTTTGAGGTCTGATTTTCCATCTTTTCTCTGTGTGCAATCCCTGTTTGTGTATGTGTGTATTGAGTGTAGTGTGTATTATTTTTGAATGATCAGGGGCAGCCTTGTACATGTATGGATTGAGTTACCTCCCTAATCATCAGTTTTGACGTTTGAATGGTTGTCGGGTGAAGGCTAGAAGGCTTGATGGTCATGGTGGAGTCCTTTTCGCCATCCCTACCCTCACATCTCTGAAATCTCTAATCTAAGGGTTGGATTTTTTTTTTTCAGGGTCGGAGGTGGAGAGGACACAGAAAACTTTATAGAAAGGATCTCTTACATGTTTTTTATTCAATTTTGTGTCACTTTTGTTTATGTTGGTTTTAAACTATCGTTCTTGCCTTTTGAAAAGAAAATAAATATGTCTTTATTTAATTTCTATTCTATTTTTGTAGATCTTGTATTTTTTTATTGTATTCTTTCTGTTGCGATTTTTTGTGTTGTTTTATTTGTTCATATACCATTTTCTAAGTATTTATATCGATGTTTCTTGTTTTATAACTTTTCTTTAATTACTATTTATCGCTTGCCACTTTCATGTTGTTTTATTGTATTTTTTGTTGTTCTTTTGGCTTTTTATGCTATAATTGTTATTTTCTTAATGCTCTCTTTGTAGGGGACAATTAAAATACAAGTTCTATTACTCTCTCTTTATCTATACTTTTCCTCTCTTTATGTATTGTCATCTCTCTTAGTTTTCCTCTCTTTTTCACTTTTCATCTCTTTCTTTTTCTCCTTCCTTTCTCGCTCTTCTCTCTCTCTCACTCTCTCTTTCTTCCTCTTTCTTTTTCTCACTCTTCCTGGATTTTCGTCTCACTTGCTCTTTCTCTATGTCTATTGTTTTTTTATTTTATTTTAATTTTTTTGTATTTTTGTGCTGGACTGCTGGTAGTGTAAGGATTTTACTTAGTTAGGATTTGAAGCTTATTTGATGGAGATATTAAATGTGGAGTGGACTTGTGTAGTGTTTGCGTTTTTGGGGTGGTAGGGAATCAGGGTTTGCTGGTGATCAAGGGGGATTTGGTCCTCTTTTGTTTACTGATGAGAAGTATAGGTTGAATTTGAGAATATTGAGAATGCTATTATCTATGTAATTAATCTGAACTTTGTTAGTTGGTTTTGTAGTTTTCTTTTCATTTAAGTTTACTTGTCAATGCTTGTAGTTAGTAGAATGATTGAAATTTAAATTACATGAGAAAGAGGTGTCAACTTTAAACAATTGAAGTAAGGCGCGCCTCTAGACCTTGCCAAAGAATGCCATTTTGGTGCCAGAAACCTTTATGATGACATGTTTCGACCCGTAAATATGAAATTTACAGCTCTAAAAATGGTGTAGATCGAGGAGATCTAGAGACACTTGAAAATCTACAAAATGAATGGGCCAAATAATGTGTTACAAAATGTACTACTTTAGGACTTGAAATCCTTTGTTTTCTTTTCCATATCCCTACATCTAGATGTCAATATGATCACATAGAGGGTTTTTCGGCGCCAAAACAACATTTATAGTGGGTTTTGGATGTGTTCCTTCTATTGTATAAGGTTGACACCTTATATAAGCTTTTTTTGTATGAGAAATATTAATCATAAATTATTGTTTAGGGATGGTGATCTATAGAAATTCGTGAATTATAGTTGTGAAAACAGTTTTCTTTCCAACTATATAGAAAAAGGGTTGCATACTATATAACCATTACACAAATACTTCTAGCCATGAGTTGTGGAATCAATCGTCTAGGGTCGTTTCATAAACTTTGAGAAAGTTTTTTATGGTTCGATTTTGGTCAATAGCGTACGCCCAGCTGTCCAATTTTATATGTAATGGCTTAGGGTGATTGTAACCTTTGCTCCATTAAAGGCGTGAGAGTGACCTTGTACCAGAGGTAAATGGTCTTATTTTATACTTTCCCCAAGAAAAGGTGTTTTGGTCTGGATTCCTAATTTTCCTAGGGGGAAGTTTATCAAAAAATTTATATTTAAATTTCAGTAGTTTGGGGTTAAATTTTGTTGTGTAGGCTCTAGGGTTTGCTTTTGTTTTATCTTTTTTTTTTTTAATTTATTTCTCATTTGTTTCATTTTGATTTTTTCTTATGGATTTGGGAGGCTATTCTAGTATGTTACTGTCTAAGCGTTAATGTTGTGGTCTAGTGGTTTTTTTGGTTTTTCTTTTATCATCTGCTTGTAAGCATTTCAAGGTAAATTTTAAGATGAATTCCAAACCATTTTATGTAATATATGCATTCCATTTTACTCAATTATCTTGGTTTCTGACTTTTTATTGCATCCTTACTCAATTATCTTTGTTTTTGATTTTCTATTGCTTCATTTCTATTCACGGATGTATTCAGTCATTGGATATGTAGCCAAGTCAAGTGTTTCTTTCTTGTCTAGCAAACAATTTGGTTATGGATTATCAATCTCTTATTTTTTTGGTTTACAATTCAAGGTTTAGAGGTTTTTGTAAACTCTGGAGTTCTTGGTTTCTTTTTTTAGTTAAGCGACTTCCTCTCGTTCCATTGTTTTCCTTGTTTATCTATTTGTATTTTTTGTTTTAAAAACCTAACTGGCAGTTAGGCATATATTGAGGTAATGATTAATTTTTCTTAAATTTTAAAATGAGTAGCGTTTGTTAGTTTAGATTTTCGAAGTCGACCAATAATATTCTATGGAATAAGTTTATCACCTAGGTTCTGGAAACCTTCGAATGCTTGTTGAATCTTCACCACAAAACCTGCAAAATGAACCCCAAAACAATATCAAACAATCCACCAAAGATTAGAGAACAAAACCCAATTTCTTCAAATCCCATCCTCCCTGCTACCCCCACCAACACCCCGCCCACCCCCCCCCTCGCCCCCCCCTTTCCCTTTTCTTCCCCCTTTTCTTTCTTTTCATATGAAAAATTACAAATTTGCCCCCATGAGCAGGGCTGCAGAAAGTGGGCACATTGCCCTAATGCGATGAAAAACGCATATGTGGTCAATATGGCTCCATACGCGGTTCATGTACTGCATATGCGACTGCATTGCAAATTCCTGCATATGCGGGTGGAGTTGATACGCCTAGGGCTGCATAACACATTATGTGGCTGCATTTCATAACAGTGCTTTGGAAGCCAGATTTTTTACCAAATTTGTAATTCTAACCTCATTGTCTATTCATAGCACCCAAATCTTGGCGTGAGGACTCAACTAAGTGATCAAGACTCATTTTGAGTCCTCATGACACGCTGAATTCTGCAAGTTTGAACAATTAAACAAGCAAAGAGTTTCTATGAGTATATAATAGGACTCAGCATGAGTTTTAATAGGACTGGAGTGTTTGAACATATGAACTCTGCAATTTTGGACTTTGTAAAAAATTGAAACATGTTTTGCTGTTTTAAGCCTTCATTGGCCACTTCATTTGGGTAGGGAGGCACACCATTTCATTTGAGTAGGGAGGCACCTGTCTTCCCCATGAACCTAAAAACCTTTGCTGTAGAATGTTGCTGCCTAGGCTTCTGGGTGGGGCTGATTTGAGTGGTCTAAATCGCCTGGGTGAAGTCTGCCTAGGCAGTAGTTATTCTATCGAACTCCTCGGTTTCACTTTCTTTGTTTCTCTTTCATACCCTTGAATCAGTCATCTAACCCACCCCCCCCTCTTTGTTTTCTCTTATTTCTATAATTTTTCCTACATTTGTTTGTTTAGGGTTTGTATTCTATTAGTTCACATTTTATTCAGTTTTTTGAGCATTGCCATAGCCGTGAGAGGTGATGCTAAAAAATTGTAACATATGGGTTATCATGCAATATGTATCCTTGTGTATCTTACTCTCTAAATCTATTTGTTCTATTTACTGGTAAATTCTTATGGCTTTTTCCATGTAGTCATTATTACTGATAATTCACTGATTCAATAAAGTTGTTATTTATAATGAATTATCTGTTGTTTGGAAATGTCCATAAAATTATATGAGATTAACTTAGGCAGTTTTACATATAAGTTTATCTCTTTGAATAGTTGTTTTACTTCATTCAGAGTAATTTGCTGAAAATTTCAGGTTTTTAGCTATAAATAACTAAAAATAGCTAAAAATGCAAAAATAAATAAATAAATAAAACTACACTATGCAAGGTATGTATGAAACAACTAACAAAATAATTTTATGTAGGGTATGTTAATTTCAGATAATATGGTCTTCTTCTGACAAGATTAAATATCATCCAAGCAGGCACTTAACATTCATTTTAGAATAGTTAATTTCTTACTTGATTTTTTGGGTTTTTCGTTTTGAGAATTGAAAGGATGTCGTGTCTGGCATTTAAAGGACCAACAATAAATTTGGGCCTATATTTTGCTTTGGGTTTAAGGAAGAAGAAGAAACCTCTTGGTTCCTCAATTAGAGCACCTCAAACTTCTTTCTTCTTCTTTTTTTTTTTTTTTTNTTTTTTTTTGTTGTGTTGATAATTTTTCTTTTACAATTCATCCTTTTGTATTTTCTCTTTTTAACTTTGATGTTTTCATCATATCTCACTATGCATTTCCATGTGTGTGCTTGTTTGTTTTGTTGGAGAATGATCAAGGTATATATGGATATGTTGGAATTTCCTCCTCAACCATTGGATTTGACATTGTGACTGGTTGTGGATTGAGTGTCACTGTGTTTGGGGGTTTAATGGTGGATTGTATTGCTTTAGGTCATACCGTCCTCCTGACCAGCTAAGTTGCTAATCCCAGGGTTGGAGAGGGAAATCTGGTACAACATAAAACAAAACGAAGGTTCACCTACCTGATTGTTTCTAGACATATATTGAATTGCGTTATTAGCTTTTTTGGTGTAAGTCTGCTCTATGAGTTTTTGCTTTGCTTCTTTTGTGGCATATTTTGGTATTGATGTTTTTATACGTTCTCTTTGTGTATTGGTTGTCCTTTCATTGACTTGTGTCTCTTTTGACCTAGTGTTATTGCTTTTTTTTTCCCTTTATTTTTTCCCCCTAAAGCAAGATGCCTTTATTTACTTTCCCTATCTCTATGTGTTTTTTATTTTTTTGTAATTTTCCTTTTGATTGTTTTTGCTGTAATTTATTATGTCCTTGTTTCATTTCTTTGTATTCCATGTTCCAAATCTGTCTCCTGTTCTCTTTCTCCAAATCTGTCTCCTGTTCTCTTTCTTACAATTTGCCTTTGGTTATTTCTTTGTTGCTTTTCATTGTTATGTTCTATTCTATTTGTGGTTATGTTTTTGTCATTTTATTTATTTTCATTCTTGAATATTGGTTTTATTTACTCTCCTTTTGTCATCAGGGCAATTATGTTTCGCAGTTCTTTATTCTTTGGTTCTGTCCATTCCTCTGTGTTGTTTATTTCTGTCCCGTAGTTTTTTTTTCATGTTCTTTTATTTATTTTGCTTGAGTTTTGTTTTAGTTTTTGCTATTTCTATTTCTTTTATTACTCTTTGGTGATAGTATTTGACTTTGTGTGCATTAATGCATCAGTCATTAATGAATAAAAGCTCATTCATTTAATTGCCTGGAAGATGAAAAATCTCATTAAAGAGGAGCCTGTTGTGCTGTCTGCATGAAAACTTTCATTGAAACTATTTTTTTGCTGTCTTTTCTTTTTCCTGTTTTATTCTCCCTTTGTTGTGCCCATGGCTTTCAGTTTCTGTTTCTAAAATTTTTTTGAAATTTTTAGTGTTGTGTGCTTTTATTGAAACCTACTTTGTTGTTTCTATGCTACATGTATCCTTTAGGTAGTATACATCTTAATCACGGTCACATACGAGCTCGTGCATCCACGAATGCAACTTGGGTTTGATAGCATACAGATTGAACTTGTGCAGTTACGGGTATGGTAGCATTTTGTTGCTTTGCTACAGTCTGTGTATTGCATTGTTCTTCGTCATCTGTGATGCTGCTACCCGAATCAATTTGTAACATTATTGTGCCAGCATACTGTTCCTTTGATTCAATTAGGACTGTGTTGGAATTTTACAAGTTTGGCTTGGGATTTTCAAATTGATGAGTTTTCAAACCCACAGAAATAGTGAGTTTTGAATTTCCTTGAAACTTTGAATCCACCAATGAGGTGTGGATCTACTATTACACCTCAGGTTTGAATGAACCAAGGGTTTTGTGGATCTGGATTAAGGCTTGATCCAGCCAATGTGGTGCCAGAGGTTTAAGGTTTCGGGTTCCTGTCTAGCTCACTTTTTCGTGGTAATGGTTCAGGTGCCTCCTCGGAGGCTTGAAAGCTGGAGCTAGAAATGGGGAAGACGGTTAGGGGGCCAGCATTTCTTTGACACATCGTTGATCCTGGTTTTGTGCAGGAAATCTTGATTGGTTCTTGTCTTTATTTCGACTCTTTCTCATTGCATATTGATTAGGTTTTCTTATGTTCTTCATTTCTTATGCATCTTTGCCCTGCTTGGCTTCTGTGCTTGTTGCAACTCCTTTTTGGTCCTTGGCATTAGTTGGGCAGAAATCTTGTTAGTGACCCCTAGAGAAATAAATAACACACCTTTGAGATTCTCTTGTATATTAGTTCTGATAGAATCAGTCTTGGACGGTAGGATTGGAGCCTCCAAGTAAGTTTATTTTTCTAGTTGATTCTGATAAACACTTGGTATTGGTTGTTCGTTATTCCATTTGGTTGTTCGTTAATCCAGCCCACCTAGATAACTTTGGAATAGATCAGTCCACCATTACCAGAATTGGTAAGGATTTGTTGAGATGGAGCCAGGCTGGATTTCAGACAATCCTATTGTTTCCTCAGTCCATGGAGATTCGCTTTCCCATAGCAGCAGCAATACAACCCAAATATTGAGAAGATCAACTGTAGTATGATAGATCTGGTAAGCAAACCCATATTGGGCTGGATTTGAGTTCAAGAATTTGAGCAAGTTTACCTCCATTCCATCTCTGGAAGAGCAGGTAATGGCTGCAACGCCAGGCCCCCCCACTTGTCACTTTTATAGGTTTGTCCCTGTTTGAGAACTTGAAAAGAATGTGAGAATTTCATTTAAGGATGATGTCAATGTGTACATCTCTCCAAGAAGCATTCCTTCAAACAGTTCCTGAATTCATCCATTGTGTGTTGAACCTCTTCTTTGTCTTGGAGTAATGTGATTTTGCCTTTCAATGCATAAAAAGCAAATCTTGAGAACCCCATATTCGGAGTCAAAGTCAAAAAGTAGGCCCCAGGTCAAAGCATTCGGAATTGGCAGAAGACTTAGTAGTTGTAACAATGGGGATTTAGGGATGTGGCCTCAATTGACATTGACCTGGCCTTCCCTCTCTCCTACTTGCCAGTAAGGATACTTCTGTGGAGAGGAATAAGTAGATGAGAAGACTAATGGACTTGCATCCAAATGTAAGACTTCAGAGAATGGTCTAGCATTCATCCGAGGGTATGGGTCTTCTTCACTTTTGAAAGCCAATTCTTAGGCTTCTCAATATCCTTCCTACCTTTCGTTTCCAGAATGATTTACTTAGAAAATTTGATTATCCCATTTGGAGATATCTTTCTAATATTCACTTCTGTGTAAATGCAGTCGATCTTGTGCAATTTTGCTTTAGGTCCTGCCATGTGGATCTGTGTTAGATTATAGTTTATTAATGGTTCTCAAAGGTGTACTTTCAACTGGCTTAGTAAGATTATAGTTTATTAATGGTTCTCAAAGGTGTACTTTCAACTGGCTTAGACTTACCGTTGCAAAGGATCAAAGGCTTGTTTGTTATTTTGGTCTCCTTGATGAATATGCTTATCAGCAAAACACTCGTTTTCCCACTCTTTGCTGCATTTTCTATGATGTCCAACGCTTTGTTTTCTACCTCGAATCAAGATTGGTGACTAGATTGGCCACCCCAAAAATTGGGTTGGATCTGTGGATCAGCTATCCCGATTGGAGAATCGGCCGGATCGAGCGGGTTAGGCCTTAAAAAATCACTAAATATCCTTAAAAAATGGTGTTTTTGAGTTCAAAAAAAATTGGGGCTGTACAAAATGGACTTTCATTATTTTACAAAAATTAATGTATATTAAGATATTTTCTTGTCTGGAGGTATGTTGATTATTGAATATTATTTTGGGTTTCTAAACTCTAAAATTCCTATTGAAGATAACTTCTCTCGTTATCAATTTTGGTGATGGTGAGAAAACGATCCAAGTAAGAGGGTGAAAATGATTTTAGTTCGGTTGAAAACTTTATGTAGTTTTCGAAGTTTTAATGCCTGGAGGTTTTTGGTAATATGCTTATGTATTATTTATTTTAATTTCATGTAGTTTTTTATTTGATGCAATAATTGTGTTTCATTTTTAGCCATACCAATTACATAGTCATTGTTGATCCACATTTTATCAGTCTATTAACACCCTGAAATAGTGTATTTGTAAAAGCATATGATTTAGTGTTAACATAGTTGACTCCTTTTGAGAACAAAAGAAATGGTAAAAAAAATTTGGAAAAAGTTTATATAAGGTTGCAACCTTATAATGTAGAACTACGGATGTGCCTAAAAAATCCAATGGAAAAAGTTGTTTAAATGTTGAAAAACCATTTGATTGATCATCTTGACATAGAGATGTATGACTATGAAAAATAAAAAGATTTTGAGTATCAGAAATAGTACATCTTACAACATACTATCTACACCATCTATTTTTAAGATTTTCATATATTTATAGATCTACTTGATTTTAACTAGTTTTGAAATTTTAAATTTTATAATTAGATATAAAAATAGATTTTGAAAGAATACTAAACATTTTATATCAAAATTATTTGAAGGTGCACCTTACCTTTACCCCTACAGCTACGGATGCACGGATGCATCCGTATGCCAACTGCACTCTTATAAAATTTAACACCCTGAAAATGTTGTCAATAATATCTATGTCATTAGAAAAAAAAAAAGCTTTCAACATTTTCACCAGTAATAAATAAATCACTGGATTATAGTTAAATGAAAAAAAATGAGTACAAAATATGAACACAACAAGGTAAAATAGGACATTTATATAGCCTTTGTGAAAAAAAATTGATATTAAATACATACAATAGCTATCTTTGGTATTTTATTAAATATGTTATAGTCTATAGTTGAGAAAAGAAGAAAATGGCGATGTGGAGAGGCCATCGATTTTATATAAGGGTTGCTACACAGCAAAAGCATAAGTGACTCTTTAAGATTGTTATGCGTGGAGTGGGTGGTGCCCATAGACGTGAAAATGAGTTAGTGGGGCCAACAGAACCGGTTCAGAGGCTCGAATTGGCCGGCTAAAGGAGGACACGGCCAATTCCTGATGTATTTTGGGAATCAAATCGCTCAAGACTTCTTTTGATTTGGATTGGACGACTTCGATCATTTATCGGTAATTTTTAAACAATGACCCGATTAATTATTACCGCCTAAAGCATTGGTTGGGAACTGTTTCTCTTCTCAAGTATGAGTTAAGCTCCTTTTCAGTACTTTGCAATTTTCCCCTATTTTATCCGGCTCGTACCAATCGTTGTTTCCATAGCATCTTTAACGTTATTCACTCTTCCCTATGCAGGGAATGGTTGGTATGCTTTCAGGGGTGGTGCCATGTCAAACCACGATGTCTGCCCTTGGTCTTGCTATCTTTTGTGATTTTCATTACTTTTTAGTATTATTCAGGATATTGACTATATTCATTTATTTATGCTATGAACTGGTTTTCATATGAATTTTAATTTGTCAATTTACTTTTAATGCTATTGGACCTACTCATGGTAGGGGTGGCAACGGCTCGGGTCCAAAAGTTTTACCCATATTGATAGCCGTCAGGTCTTGGGTCTGGTCGGGTTCACTGCTACCCTCACTATGAGTTTTTTTTTTTTTTGAGCATTTATTTATCATCATACACCCAAATTATTGACAACTAGGTCACAACTTGTCGGGTTTGGTGATAGCTAAATCACCATACCCATATTTTTTTTTTAAAGATTAGGGTACTATGGGAAATAGAATTTTGATTTTCTTGGAAAATAAGAAAGTGATATTTTTATAAGAGAGTGAATGAAGACATAATACCCGTCCTTTTGAGGGTCACCTTGGGAGTTATGGGAATGGATCTCCAATATGGAGATGGGTCTCTAAGAGAGAGAGACATCGCCACCGAGAGAGAGGCGACATTCCTATGAGTTTTGAGTTTGTTAAAAAGAAAATCTCTACATTGCTCTCAAGGTTATCTTTCTAGTAGTGGCATTGCGGTGGGAAAGAGGTTGATCAACGATGTTGCTCGGTCGGGAGAACGGGTTTAGAAGGGAAGATCGGTGATAATTTTTTACCGATGTTTAGAGACATGTATTATCTCTTGTAAATCAAAAATGTAATCTTCATTATGATAGTGGATTTTTAGTTACCGAGGCCGTAGATGTAGCTCTACTGGATGAACCACATATATAGTGTGTTGTTGTGATGTGTTTTTTATGTTTACTTTATCTCCCGCGCTCAATTTATAGTTGTATTCATCTACTTCGCATTTAGTCACACATGTACGCGATCTTAGGTGGGATCCCGATGTTTGGGATTCCCGGTTCCGTAAGCTAAGGGGTTCACGAGAACCCTACACAATCACCATTAGATTTTAAGCCGCCTTATTTATCGTTAAATAGCTAAAGATGATTATGAATTCTTATTGTATACGATTCTTACTACACCCAAATGAATATGACTTGAAGTATTTTATCTCCAACAATTTACGGGTAGGGGTTGGGTTCAACCGAACCTAGCCCCGAATAGTATTCGGGTCTAAGTTTTGGACTCGAGTCCAACCCGTTGGGTCCAAATGTTGGACCTATACTCGGACCCATTCGGGTATATCGAAATGGTCAATTCCAAAGAAAAGTAATAAAGGGTTTTTCAAATCAGAATAATTTTTCGTCTTCTTTAAGTTTAAGTGTTTTCAACTCCTAATCTTCTTGATTCCCATCTCTATATGCAGTATTATATTTCTGATCCCGGTATACAAACTTATTGTTATAACATCTTTATTTGAGGTTGAATTGATCATTTATTTTTTCTTTTCGATTCACTCCTTCTCTTTTATCTATTTTGTTTGGATCTCTCTGTTATTCCAAACAAAAAAAGGAAGGGCCTTCTTTGGTTGATCTCTCTTTTTCCTGTTCAGTCCTATTTGTTTCGGAAGTTCTTTACCCAGCAGGTCTAGGTCACTGCCACCCCTAACTACCGGTGAGAATAAGTCCGTAGAAGGATTTAGTTCAATTTGCAAGATGAAGAGCCGTAGACTCTGAAATATTTTTTCTTTTGGTTCTTTTTGATACATGATCATCCAAGTGAAAAATGATGTGCATGGTTTGTGGCGCTGCATTTAATACGTGTTCAGTCATTGCTCTACTGAATACCTTTTTATATTCAGTTGCCCCTTTGAAAAAGTCTCTATTTATGTTTTGTTTTTGGTATCGATCGAGTTTTTTTTTTTTATTAATTTGGGCTATATTTGACAAAATAGAATGCGAGTATTGATATCTCTAAAAATCTGAACAAAGCGATTGCTATCTATGAATTATAAAGCATCTTTATATGTGTTTTTCAGTGCATGTTTGGCTCTCTTGGACTACTGATAGCTCCAGAAAGAATAATGATCAAACTATGTCACAAAAAAGCAGGAGAAAGGGTCAGTCGAGATTGGAACCGTGTCTATTTTTAATTACGGTGAGCTAATTCTCATCTACTTCTGCCCTAATGCCTGCCCCCATCTCTGTCTTCACAGATTATCAAGCCTATAGCTCCATTCATTTATGGACATGAATCCTATGAAGGTTTTGAATTCTTTTTCACTACGTTTACAACAAAGAATCCAACCCACCTTCAAGAATTTGGGCAAAGATAATAAACTATACATCCAAATGTCTTAACGGAACATGTGATTCACAGTTGAATCAAATTCTTCTCCATGTCTTTTAAGGTTTCAGAAACCCAAAGTCTACCACACGCCGTACTTCTGGAAGCTCCAATTTCACTGAGCTGCTAGGCATCTTAATGGAATTTCATGACCAAAGCTTCACCAAGAATGTAAAGTTTCGGAAACAACAAATAAAAAACCTTGATTTAATTTGATGATAGCAGATTGACTTCGGCGACAAAGTCTCTGCAACCCTAATTTCACCATAGAGGAATGGTGTGAGGAGATATTTGGTTTTTCTCACTCCATCTCTGGAGAAGATTAGTTAGAGACAATTGCCGAAAATTCAAGTCGGACTAGAATGTTTGGGGATTCAATATGAGTGGTTTATTTGGATGTATCTCAATAGGATATGAGCCTCCCAAACAAGTCCGCGGACTTTTGGAATTAAAATCATATTAGATTCTATAATATCCTGAGATATCTAAACATTTGATTGCTATCAAACTGAGGAAAGAAGTTTATATAAGTTCCAACTTTATATGATAGAATAAGGTATATTTCTAATGCAAAGTGTTACCAAAGTTGGAAAACCTTTCAATTGATATTTTGACCTCGATATGTATAGATATAAAGAAAGAGAGTTTCAAGTCTTAAAAATAGTACATCTTATAATAAGTTGTCTAGACTCTTTGTTTTCTAGATTTTCAAGTATTTATAGATATGTTTGATCTGTACTATTTTTGAAATTTTAGAATTTCTAATTAGGGCAAGCTTTCTATGCTTTCCCTACAGCATAGAAGTTCTATCCTCCCCTTTATCCAATCGTCCATTCTGATTGGACGGCTAAGATTGCTCCAATCACAATATCACGTCTCTACACTATTTTATTTTTAATTTTTTTCTATAAACTATTTTGACTCCAAATTTTGGGCGTCCATTCCTCTATTAAACTCGCACTAGCGAAAAATATAAAAAAATTATTTTCAATAAAATAAAATGACCAAAATACCTCTGAAAGTTTTAAAGGGTATTTTGGTTATTATATTTTATTGAAAAATTATTTTTAATATTTTTTTTATAGGTGCACCCCAATGAGAAGACGGCACAAACCAAATTTCATATTCATATAATTTGTATAAAAAAACGAAAAATAAAATACTTTGAGACGACGGATCTAAGATCAAACGGTGAGTGGCTTTCTTGATCAAAATTGGACGACTGGATGGTAGGGGGAGGATAGAACTTCTATGCTATAAGTGAAGCATAAAAACCTTTCCCTTCTAATTATGGTTGAAAATAGATTTTTAAGCATAATAAGGTTTACAACACCGGAATTAGATCTTTCGGAAAAATTTATAGGCGCAGTGTATTGGTGCAGTATTAGGTAGGCACTCATATAAACGTCACCCTTTTACAAAATGCCAATCAATTTATTTTTTAATCTTCATTTGCCTTTTTGATTTTACTTGATTGCCTATTCGCCTGACCCTATTGCTGATCTAAATTCGATATCCGCCAACATCGTATTGTTGTTCGAACCATGTTGTCTTTATCTATGGAGCCATCCATCAAACTGGGAAAATTTATGCTTTTCGTGGGAAGGCCAACCTACCCGACCTTGGGGGCTTGTCTGCCTGTTTGGACCTGCAGGTCACCATACTCGAGCCTTACTTTGCGTTTATGGATGGTTGTATGTGTTTGGTGGGTGAAAATGTTGTAAAATCGGGATAATTCAATCACCCATTTTGAGCAAATCGAGATATCTCTCAAATCCCATTAGATGTGGTGAGCACTCCACCACAATGATTTCAACACTCAAACAATATGTCCAAGATGCAATAACAAGTACAATATAATTGAGAAAAATATAAGAACAATAAAACAAGTAATATGAAAAATCTTAAAAGCACAACACAAATGAAAATAGAGAGGGACGCACACATATACGTAGTTCACCCAAGATGAACAATGTCCAAGAGCAAGACGACAAAGGTGTATTTACTATCAAGTGGAAAACTTACAAGATTGGGGTTATACAGAGTTACCTCATATAAACTCAATGAATGCTCAAACAAAAAACTTCATACCATAAAACCACTTACAGTCGACTCATTTATTCGATTCACTGATGCAGCGAAGAAATACCGACAAAATGGCCCAAGGTGAGCTCCAAATAGTGGTGCTAGGGTTTTGTTGCAAAACCCTAATTTTCCATCCCCCAATACTCTCTACAAGCTCCCTTCCCTCTACAAAAGAGTTCACCCTTTTTTTTTTGCCACGTTTCTCCCTCTAGAAAAACCTTTTATGAGCCTCCACTAAAAAGGCTTCCTTTTAGTGACAAAAATACCCCTCATCATAGTGAGAAATACAACATGGGGTGGTGATTTGGCATCACCTCCCAACAATATCCACCTTGATGTGAAATCACACTCTTGCTTTCCTTTCTTTCTTAAAACCTAGAGAGGTTAGACTCCTTTCTAACTTATTTATTTGGATGGGCTTTGTAAGCATATCCGCAAGGTTGTCTCCGGTCTTGATCTTGATCAATCAAACTCTTCCATCTTCAACAACTTGACGGATATAATAATATTGGAACAATATGTGCCTTGACCTCTTGTGGTGAACCAGGTTTTTGGCCAAATGGATAACACTCATATTGTCACAAAATAGCTCTATGGGCTTACATACAATGCCCATTTTACCCATCAATCCTTGAAGCTACACAACTTCTTTTGATGCCCCTGTTGCTGCCATGTACTCGACTTCGGTAGTTGACAATGCTACCGTGTCTTGGAACCATAACATCGAACTTACCGGTCCATTTGCAAACGGAAAAACTAATGCGGTCGTTGACCTATCTCTATCAAGATTACCGGCAAAATTTGAATCCATAAGACCTTGCATTGGAATTAAGCACTTGTTAAATGTGATTGCATAATTAGTTGTACCTCTCAAGTACCGAAGCACCCATTTTGTTGCTTCCCAATGAACCTTTTCGGGGTTTGCCATAAACCGACTTAGAACTCCAACCGCATGCGCGATATCTGGTCTTGTGCATACCATAACAAACATTAAACTTCCAATCACATTGACATAAGGAACCTTAACCATGCTTTTTCTTTCTTCTTTCGTCTTCAGACTTTGCATTGAAGACAATTTGAAGTGAGGTGCTAAGGGTGTCTTCATCGGCTTTGCATCTTCATGCCAAACTTTTCAAGCACCATTTCTATGTAACCCTTTTAAGATAATGACGAAATTTCATTTTGTCTATCCCTTTTAATTCCAATCCCAAGGATTTGCCTTGCCTGCCCGAGATCTTTCATCTCAAATCTTTTGCTCAAAGAAGTCTTGAGCTCATCAATTTTTTCCTTATCTTTGCACACCAAAAACATGTCATCCACATATAAGACTAAAATCAAGTATGTACCATCATCAAAGTACTTTAAATAGATGTAATGGTCATACTTACTTCTTGTGTACTCAAGGCTCAACATGAACATATCAAATATTACATACCATTGTCTCGATGCTTGCTTGAGACCATACAAGAACTTCTTCAATTTGCATACAAGTCATTCTTTGCCCTTCTCTATGAAGCCTTCCGATTGTTGCATGTGCACTTCCTCTTCAAGTTCTTCAAGCATAAAAGCCGTCTTTACATCTATTTGCTCAAGCTCTAAATCGTGCTTAGCAACTAAACCAAGCACCAAGCGAATTGATACCAACTTGACAACCGGTGCAAAAATTTCATCAAATTCAATCCTTTCTTTTTGCGAAAAACCTTTTGCCATCAATCTTACCCTATATCTTTCAAGCTTGCCATCCAACCCCGTCTTTATCTTGAACACCCATTTACAACTAACGGCCTTTCTACCTTTTGGTAGCTCCAACAAATCCCATGTATTGTTTCTTTGAAGGGCTAATATCTCTTCTTCCATAGCTCTTTTCTAATGCTCGGTACCGTTGTTATCAATGGTTTCTTGGAATGATGTTGGCTATGTTGGTGGTATAAGACCGAAATGCAATCTTTTAAAAAATTTCCATTGCATAAAAACTCAATGGTTTAAATGCATGAATATCTCAATACAAAACCATAATACATATATTCCAGTCTACAAACATGATTTATTTACATTTGAATAATAAAATTCAACCCTAATAGGTCCCTTATAAATTCCTTACTAAAAAATTCACTTAAGATGAATACAACATTCAAATATTCACATTGTATATCTCTACAACATATTGCATGACTTGCACTCGCAATTCATCATTATATCAAAATTATATGATAATTCCATCTTCATTCTTCATTCTCATCATATATCATAATATCTCATACAAATCATACACTTGATCATAATAATTCAATAAGATTTCAATTCGCATAAACAATAATGCGTAGCATTAATCATACCGCAAGATTAAAAAATAATTTCAATATTCACACAACATACTCAATTTAACTAATCATGATACCATTTAATAACTGTAAATGCATCAAATTAACATGCAAACATACATGGGGAAACCCCTTGTGCTCGACCCACGAAAGGGCCTGTTGAGGACTTAATTTTGTCTTATTGTCTAAGACATGGGTGATAATAATAACTCAAAGAGATCAATCCAATGGGAAGAAAATGATCACATTTATTTTACTTAATGGGGATCAAATCGTGAGTGAGACATGTATCAAAACAGCCTTCAAAGTTTGAGAGAGATACTACACAAAATAAGGAAGTTATGGTGAAACTACACCATGTAGTCCATAAGGGACCACATGAACTTTTCAACATTAAAAAGGAAACTCACCGGACTATGTCTTATGCATATAATGAAATAAACCTCTCATCAGTTGTATATTCTCAGTAAAAATTCTAGAAAAATAAGATTAAGAAATCAAGTTGAAACTACTCAAGATCATGGAGTAAGCAAGCTAATCTACACATACTATGTGTATGGACCACACTATTGCTTTGGGACTCTTCAAATATCAAGTTTACATGGCCAAAAATGAAGAAAGCTACTGTAAATTAAGAATTACAACAAGCTTTGATAATGGAAATATGGTAGGAATTAAAAATATGAGAATAAAAATCAATACCTTAATGAAGCAATAGTATGGGCTCGATCATATAAATGATGGACTACTCCATGGAAGTGTTCAAATGAAAGCTCAAGGAAGAAGATAGTCTCATGGGTGACCACCTTTTTGTCAAGGGCTCTCTCTCTTTTTGAAGTGAATACTCAAGTTAGGGTTATAATTGATTCCATAAGTTACTTTTATACTTAGATCATAAAGATGGATTTGATCTTGATCCTTGATACCTTAGATCAATGGTACATGAGAGGCTTTTATCCAAGCCACTCATTCATATCTTATCACCAAGATCAATGGATGAGCTTTTGACACATTTGACTCCTTAAAACCTAAGTTTATAGTCATTTTACCTTGACGCCCTTAGCTCCATGTTTTATTTTCCATTAAGTCCAAATTCATGTTTACACTTATGCCTATGGTTTTTGAATAATTTGTGAGAGTTAATAAAATAGAAAGGCATGGACATAAAGGTAATATAGGACATCCATACATATGAATAAAATATCTTATGATATTACCAATAAGATTTTAACAATACTAAAGTTTCATATGGGTCAAGCCCATAACGTAGTGCCACATACTTACATGTTACAAAATCATATGTGGATAATAATATGAATTAAATTAATTCTCGAAATTCCATGACTTCACACATGCAAAAAATGGCACATATGAGCAAAAAAAATATGTGACTTAAATCAAGCATAAGTCATAACAATATATAACACTTTAAATAACAAGATAGCATGTTATAACATAATACCAACAAAAGAATTAATGATAAATAGGTCCCCACATAGATATGACATCAACATGATATCATCTATGAGTGGGAAGGTGGGGGTGCCATGTGGCATCCCTATGGCCACTTGGGATCCATATGGCATCTTCATAGGATGTTTTTGTTTGGTATTTATGTCAAACAAATTTAAAAATCATATTTTATTGTTTTAAAAAAAACTGAAAAAATCTCCAAAAATTTCAAAAATTCTCTAAATAATTTTTCAATATTATTATATAATTTTTCATCAATATAAAATATTTTCTCATCAATTTTAGATTAATAAGGGCCAAAGGTAAACGAGATATCTAGACTTATAACACTAGTCGGAGTCTTCCATTGGGCTAACCTGAATGACGTTCCACTGGTGTCTCAAGCCGACCCAATAGACCTATGCTCCATAGTCTAAGACAGAGACACATAATTGGTCTCATCAAAGTTACTGAGCCGAAGCTTCCCGTCACCAGGGTTCAATAGTGCACCCCTGTGGGCAATGTTCCTACTCAAATACATGGGTCCTCTCAAAGCACATGTCCACTAGCTCTTCTAATTCGGATAATACTATAGAAGAGTGACTTCCTCATACGATTGTAGGTGCACATGCCATGGAACGGTCTCGTGTCAGGATACGGGCTCATGTCCCATGAGCCGACCATTCCATACAGGGTGAATAATCTTTTAAATACTCGGGTTCTATTATTCTCGATTGGCTTCTCCAAGCCTTGGCTTATCACATCAACTATGAGGCATTGTAATCAATATAGGCATGACTAGGAGGTGACCATCACACCTCCCTGAGAGTTCACACTCTCAAAACGTATACTCTCAATGCCTCAAATACTCGGGGTATATGAATTTGGGCCCTAGTACGCCAAACACCCAGATTCAGTCTCTCTCTAACTTCCACTGAGTGTAAGACTATTGGCTTTAAAGCCTTGAAAGGCCACATAGCCAACAAGTTATTCATTTTTGTTTATCAAAGGATGTAAAGTATTTGGATCCACATAATCTTTGTGCCACCCGGGTGCACGAGTTTCTCTAGTAGAGCGCCTATGTGCCAAAGGCACAACTTCATCATGATAGCCATGTGGTTCTTCGTCTTGACTTCCTAGTTCTTCATGCTCTTCACTATGATCAATGGGTATTTTCTCATAAGGCATAATTGTACTTGGTGGAAGTGTTTCGGGGTTGCCTTGAAATTCTTGGCTCTCTTGTTGCACTTCTTGACCATTGTCTTTTATTATCGTCTCTTTTGCCAATACCTTGGATTCATCAAAATGCACATCACAAATAGTAATTATTTTTTGAGTACTTGGATCTCATAACCAGTACCCCTTCACACCCTTGCTATAACTCACAAAGATACACTTCTTTGACCTTGGATCCATTTTGTTCCTTTGGCAATTTGGAATAGGTGCATATGCATGTCAACCAAATATTTTTAAATCGGAATAGTCACTCGGAGTTCCATACCATACCTCATTAGGAGTTTTGCTTCCCAATTGAGATCAAAGGTGATCGGTTGATAAGATAATAAGCCATTGATATGGCTTCTGCCCATAATTCTTGTTCTAGGCTGACATTGCTTAACATACACCTACCATGCTCCATGAAAGTGCGATTCATCTTCTCGGTAGAGGATTGTAGGCATTTATGTAATGCCTAGTAATTCCCTCGGCCTTGCAAATATTTTTCAACTCCTTTGATACAAATTCTCCACTATTATCGGTACGAAAAACTTTGATATGATGTCCCGTAGATTTTTCAACTTCGGCTTTAAAATTCTTGAATGCACAAAACACATCACTTTTGGATTTCAACATTTTGATCCATATTTTTTTTGAAAAGTCATCGACAAATGAAACAAAATATAATGCACCTCCATAAGATGTAGTTGGTGAAGGGTCCCATACACCCGAGTGAATGTAATCAAGTTTGCACTTACTTGTATGGTTCTCGACCTTGAAAGGTTATTTATGTTGTTTCCCATAGACACAATGCTCACAAAATTTGGATCTATAAATTTTAAGTGTAGGAATAAAATTCTTTTTTATAAAGACCTCCATACCCTTATCACTCATATGCTTCAATCTTCTATGTCATAGGCGAAATGAAACTTCTTCACCTTCAACCACAGAATTCATTCATCATTTATTATTGTACTTCACAGTAACTTGTACAAGCTTCCACTTTCATCACAATTAGAGCCCCTTTTGATACTTTGATTACTCCACATTAACCGGTGAACTTATAACCTTCCGAATCTAGAGAAGAGAGAGAAATCAAGTTTTTTTTTGTTCCTGCACATGCCTAACATCCGTAATTGCCTGAATAGTCTCATCAAATGTCCTTAGGTGAACCAAACCCATTCCAACCACCTTGCTAGTGGAAATATTTCCCATCGATACCGATCCTCCTTCACATGACTCATATCAGTCAAACCATAATCTATGGGGGCACATGTGATCTGTAACTCTACTATCAAGTATCCAATTTTGATAAAATATTGAATTATATTCCACCATCAATACTTCATTTTCAATGAACCAGAATGTAGACTCTTCAATTTGATTTATTTCATTCTTGGATTCACTTGGCTTTTCACCTCCCGCATTAGGAGCTTTGGAAGAATTCATTCCATTTCTTTTAAAACAATTATTATTTATATGACCAAGCTTTCCACAATTCCAACACATATTTTTGTTATTGGGCCATTTAGATTTTGATTGAAATCTTGAATTACTTCTTGAATGATTCCTCGATGAATCACCCCGTTCATTTGATCGACTTCTTGCCACAAGAGCTTCCATATTCGATTCTACCGAACGTTTGAAAGATGCTTTCTTTCGAAATTCATCAGCAAGTAGGGCACTACACACCGAACTCAAATCAAGAGAATCATCTTTACTACAACTCAATGTCGTAACAAGGTTACCATAGGATTCCGACAATTAACAAAGTAAGGTGACCGCCTTATGTTCATCGTCCATTCTCACACCAATACTCTCAAGTTGACAAATGAGGTTATTAAACTCATTCAAGTGCTGTGACACATTTGCACGTTTTTTCATTTTCAAGGTATACAATTTTCTCTTTAAGAAAATTCGGTTTGTGAGAGATTTTGTTTGATACAGACTTCTAAATTTTTCCCACAAAATCTTTTGTCGTTTTTTCACCAACAATATTAAACAAAATCCATTTCACTAAACACAAGCGAATTGTGGCCAGTGCCTTCATATCGAGTTCGTCCCAATCATCATTGGTCATATTTACCGGCTTCTTATCATTTCTAAGTAATACTTTGTGTTGCCCTTGATGTACCAATAAATCTTATATTTTTAATTTCAAAATTTCAAATTTATCTTTCCCATTAAACTTCTCCACCTCAAACTTGTATGATGCCATTTTCTCAAAAATACTACATGAATTCCTTGAGCTTTAATACCACTTGTTGTAAAATAGGGATAACCCAATCACCCATTTTGAGCAAATCGGGATATCTCAAATCTCACTAAATGTGGCAAGCACTCCACTACAATGATTTCAACACTCAAATAATATGCCCAAGATGCAGTAACAAATGCAATATAATTGGAAAAAAAATAAGAACAATAAAACAAACAATATGGGAAATCTTCAAAGCACAACACAAATGAAAATAGAGAGGGACACGTGCATATACGTGGTTCACCCAAAATGGTCTACGTCCACGGACAAGATGGCAAAGGTATATTCACTATCGAGAGGAAAACTTACAAGATTGGGGTTATATAGAGTTACCTCATACAATCTCAATGAATGCTCAAAGAAGAAACTTCCTACCATAAAACTACCTATAGTCGACTCTTTTTTTTGATTCACAGATGCCGCGAAGAACTGCCGACAAAATGGCCGAAGATGAGCCCTAAATGGTGGTGCTAGGGTTTTGTTGTAAAACTCCCAATCTTCTCTACAAGCTCCCTTTCCTCTACAAAAGAGTTCACCCTTTTTTTTTTTTCCATGTTTCTCTCTCTAGAAAAACCTTTTATGAGCCTCCACAAAAAGGCTTCCTTTTAGTAACAAAAATACGCCTCACCATAGTGAGAAATACCACATGGGGTGGTGATTTGGCATCACCTTTCAACATAAAATAGGGGCAAAAACAAATATAATTTCAAATTAAGAAATTCAAAGTTTGATCTATTTTTATTTTTTGGTACATAGGAGCGCTATCTCAAAATAATATTTGCCCCCTCCGATATTGTATTTGGTGTACATAAGAAGGACAATTCGTTCTTAGGATACAAAAAAACAAAGATGTTTCTTTTGATATTCCAAAGCTTTATGCACCCGAGGTTGGAACCCACACAATAGACACCATAGTCTTGATGTTTTAGAGAGAGAAAGTGAGAAAAATGAGTAGAGAGATAAAGAGGAATTAGCCTACTAGTTTTGCTCCTTGTCATTGCAGAGAAAGGTGTGTTGTTGAGAGGCTCAAAAGTGTGTTTAAGTGTCAAGCTAGTATTGGTAGGAGGGGCCTTATTATAAGGGTTACAAGGAAGTAGCACACTTGTTGTGGTGTTGAGAGGCTCAAAAGTGTGTTTAAGTGTCAAGCAAGTATGGGTAGGAGGCCCCTTATTATAGGGCTACAAGAAAGTAGCACACTTATTGTGGTATTGTGGTGGTGGTTACAAGCACCACCCAAGTATTTTTCAAACCAAAATACCAAAAGCATGGGATTTATGAGTGAAGATAAGCAAGTCTTAAGAGTTGTTCTTTAAGGAGTGACTTCCGTAGAGAATTGTGTGTGGGTGAAACTGCCAATAGGATGGTTCAAGCTAAATTTCGATGGCAGTGTTCGAGGAGACTTGTTGATTTCTAGCTATGGGGGTCTGTTGAGAGATCACAGTGGAGGGACATTATGGTCCTACCATGGTAGGATGCATGAGTGTGAAATCAATGAGGCTGAGCTTTGGGCTTTGAAGATGGGGGTTCTAAGATCAATGTTTTATAAAACACTAGGTGGGCCTAGGCGATTGGGTAGGTCCAGGCTACCCAGCACCTAGGCGAGCGTCCAGAACATGGGCGGCCCAGTAGAAAGAAAAATATTTTTATAGTCTAACAATATAAGTATAACTGTATAACACATAAGAGTTAAGGACTTAGGACACATCAACTATACAGTACACAAGATGTTTCTTGAGCCGATTTATGTCCATTTTGTATGCTTTTCACAAAACTTGCGTCTTATGCAAGTTTTATCTAAAGGATTTCAATTGGAGCCATATTTCCAACTCAGATCACCATTTTGATTAGATCAAACGTCTCATAATAATACACGCAATCAAAATTTTTTTTTCACTAACTTTGATTGCTAGATCTCCAAACTTTCACCTCTAAGATGTTTTTCATAACTCAAAATATTCTAAAAAACCCTATAGTAGATTTACAAGACATCCAAAACTTAATCTAATATCAATGTGTGATGCTTAGTTTAATTTCTCGTAACTTTGAGAAATCTTTCGATCTTATGAAAATCACCAAAATTTAGTTCTTTTGGGTTTTTTCCCCCTTCTAAAATAGGCTTTAATGGGGTTTATATTTCAAATAAAGCTAAAACCCACGATTTTTCCCTATTTACGTTAAAAGAAAAACAAAGACCAAAAAATGCGTTCCATGATGGGCATTTTCGCCCCTGTGGGCGGTGCCCAGGGCTGGGTGTTGGGTACCTGCCTAGAAGGGTTCCCTAGAGCCTAGGTGGGCTCCTAGGGATAGCTTGCCTAATTTAGCCACCTAAGCCTAGGCGATACACCCAGGCTTTCTACACCGCCTAAGCATTGAGCAGTCTGCTTTTTAAAACAATATATGAGATTATCTCCCACTTTTCATAAGGTGATTATTGGGGAAGATTCTTCTAATGCAATCAAATGGTGTTTGCAGCTGGACTCACACCTTGGAGGCTGAATTCCATTATGGATGAGATTCTCCTGTTGTTGATTGGTTGAGAAGACATTTGTTAAGATTTCAACTTAGATGCTGATCTTCTTGCTAAGTTTGCCACCTCCTCGTAGTGCTTTTCTCCCTTTTTGTCTTCTTGTCTTTTTTTCCAATTCTTTTTCTCTCCTTCTGTTTATTTTTTCTTTAATCCTTATACTTCCCTTTATCATCTCAATGAAAAGATCGTAATTTTTTTTTTTTTAAAAAAAAAACACAAGATAAGCAATGCTTAAGGGTCAATGTGATGTAATAATATTCAAGATTTTATTGATAGTTGCAACAAAAACGGGCAAAACCTTTGCTATTGATGGTTTTTAGCCGACAAGTTGGTCACATTTATTTTAAACGGCGTTCATGATGTCACTTATTCATGAACAACACCAAGGGTGCCGTTTGGTTTAACTGGAATATCCAAGTTAGAGAGGTTTTGGCGGAATAAAGCCATTCTTGAATTTTCTTTTTGAAAGTATCTTGCCGGACCACCAAATCCGGCCAAAACCAAATTCAGGCAGTGCGTGATTCGAGTTTGACCAGCCTGAGTTTGTGAGCAATGGGGGTGCTCCATCCACCTCGTTGGCGGTCATTTTGAAGACGTAATTGTGCACGATTTAAAAATTGAATGCAATGTGTCACGTTCAAAAGATAAAACTAAAATGGAGACGGAGATGGAGATGAAACCTTAAAAAAAAAAAAAAAAAATAACAATTCTGAGAAAATTAATGGAGAGAAACACACATGGTTTGATATCTGATGTCTGAGAGAGACTGAACACGAGAGAGTGAGAGTGTGTTGATTGGTCTATGGAGTTCCTAAACGCACCCCTGTTCTTGTTTCTCTGGTTCCTTCTCTCTTCTTCCTACCCGTTATGCTCTGCAACTCCCCACCTTTCAGTTTCTAATGAAGCAGCCATTGATTACCAGGGATTCCTGAATTGGGCTAGAGAACACGAGTTGTTTGAATGGATTAAGAGGATAAGGAGACATATACATATGAACCCTGAGCTTGCCTTCAATAAGTACGAAACCAGTAAATTTATCAGAGAAGAGCTTGATGATATGGGAATCGAATATTCGTGGCCTTATGCTAAGACAGGGATAGTTGCCACTATTGGGTCAGGGGGGCGTCCCAGTTTAGCACTTAGAGCTGACATGGATGCTCTTCCTATCCAGGTGCCCTCTTTCTCGTATACATCATAACACACTCTTGTGTATGAATGAAATAGTAAGAGAGAGAGAGAGCAATCCTCTGAGCGAAGTGCTCTCCATCACTTTCTGGACAAGAAATACTTTATATGAATAATAAACTGAATTTTTGAAGGATTTATGTTGTAAAACTATTTGTTTCGGGCTTTTTACCCATCGTTTTACAAAAAGAAAAATGAATTTGTGGGGTTTGTATGTATAACTTGACGTTGTGCTGTGATTTTGTTGTGGTAAGTGATAGTAAAACTAGAATGGCTCTTTTTATTATCAAATTATTAAATCCCTATGATGATTCTTCTGATTTTTTGTCGTATAGGCAAAGTAATTTGTCATTGGAAAAGCTTAGGCCATGATCTTTAGGAGGCTGATTAATTACATTTGCTATTTTTCCCTGATCTTTTAGTAAAAACAGTAAATCGTTTGTCCACTTGAGAAATTAAGATTTGGTATTTTTGGAAAAGAGAATTGTCTGTCAATTTTCCAAAATAAAGGGTAATCATTAGTGCTGACTATTCTTGAAAAGTGTTTCTGTCCAATGCTTTTTGACAAACATGGAGGCTTTGGGTTGAGTTTTCTCCACTCTAGAGAGGACTTGAGTGTAGCATTCTTTAGAATTCCTAGGTTTATAATTACAGAAGATAAAAAAAGAATCGGATTCATATCCATTGATGAAATGGTAAGTTTCCTGCCTAACCCAGCTTACCACCAAAGTTTTTAAATAAATAGATGAATAAATAAAACCCATGGCATTTTTTATCTGCTCTAATACTAACAATTAAAAGTTTACATAGTTTATGATCAAAGAGGTGGAGTTTTTTGACTTTTTAAGGTTTGGGCTTCTTTCTTTCAATTTACCAGGTTCCTATAAATTCACTGATAGCTTCCTTTGTGATTTAGTACCATATACTGTTTCTCAATAAACCAATGTAGCTGCACCCTGTTGAATAGTTATCTTTTATAACCTACTGTAATATTTAAAAACCTTTTTTCTTTTTTCCCCTTATGTTTAGGTTTTAATCATTTCTGCTGTGATTTCTGATTAGGTTTTGATTGTTATGGTCAGGAGCTGGTGGACTGGGAGTATAAGAGAAGATTGGAAGGAAAAATGCATGCATGTGGTCATGATGCTCATGTAACTATGGTTCTTGAGGCAGCTAAACTACTTCATAAGGCAAAGGATCGATTAAAGGTTAAAATCCTCTTCTTATATTTGATCTTGAACAAGTTAATCAAATCAACATTGTTTGATTACTATTTTTCAATTGCCCATACAAGACTTGGTTTTTTTGCCAAAAAAGGTTGTTAGACTAGTATCTTTTCTGTTCGATTCTTTTATGAATCCCAAAACTTAAAATTAGAAACTTACAGGTATTTCTCCTGTTGTTTCTTAATGGGATTAGGACATCATATGTCGTGTGCCTTTCGCTATAATCTTCTATAGAATACGAAGGGGTTAGTGTGCTAACCCTGTTTATGCATGATGTAATAAATGAATGGAACATCTATATCTTTCCAATACTCATGATAAGATTAGTGAACACACAGGAAACGTTATTAGGACCCTCACAAGGTTTTGAGGACGAATGGTAAACTCTTGTCACTTTCATTTCCCACATTTTGGATACGTAAAGGAGCCCATTTTTTGAATATACAAGGACACCCTTGAACAAATCATCAATGCCAAAAATAATAACTTATATACTTACATCAAAGGTATGTTAAGTAATCCTAACCCTCCCTGTCAAGCTGACATGGTGACATGGTAACATGGGAATCTTGTCTTTGTTATGAGAGGATTTCTTTCAGGGGATAGCCTTGGTCATAATCTGCCACTTAATTGGAGGTCTATGTATAGTTTCATCATCACGAAGCATATCTTTTTTATAGTGGTGATCCACACCCAGATCCAGATGTTTGGTCTTCCCATGCTGTATGAGATTTTTGAGATCTTGATAACACTTTGGTTATGCCAGCAGTGCACCATCTTTGTTGGCATCTTCAGGTGAAAGCACATTTTTTATAATAGATTGGATAAGGATGTAACTTCAAGAAGCTGCAAGGGGCATATCTATACCATGTTCCAGTGCTTAATTTGTCTACACTTCTCTACTTTTTGCTGCTCCATGATACAAGATTCTTTGTAAGAATATCCAAAGGCGGCATTTGATATTCTATCATTAGGACAACATGCTAGTCGACATCAGGGAAATGTGTTAGTTTTAGGCCACCTTGTGGGACACACAAGATCAAAGTTTAGTGTTCCAGTAACATACCTCAATATTCTCTTTTCAGCCTTGACTAGTAATATTCTCTTTTCAGCCTTGAGTAGTGTTTGGAAACAACCCCCCTTCATTGACTAGTAATTTTAGATTCACTTGGGCTGGGGTTCCTAATGGTTTCAGTCCAACATGCTGAATTTCTCAAGTAATTCCATTGCATATTTTGTTGAACTAGAATCAAACCTATTTAGAATCTACGTACTTTGCCAAAGAAATGTTTTGACCTTCCAAGGTCCTTTAATCCAAAGGATGTATGCAAATTTGCTTTTAGATTCTCAATATCCAACATTTTTTTTTGGGTAAATCAGTGACTCAATATCCAACTTGTTGCTTCCAGTAATGATCTTGTCATCTATGTACAAGAGTATGCGGGTTATACCTAAGCTCCCTTTGTTGATGAAAGAGAGTTATTTGCATAATTTTAAACGAACCCCTCCATTTTGAAGACTTGTAAGAATCTGCCAAACCATACTTGGAGCTTGTTTCAATCCTTATAATGCTTTCCTAGGTTCATATATTTTGAGGGAGTTTGTTAGCAACAAAGCTACCATGTTTGACTTCGATATAAAGCACCAATTCCTTCCCGCATGACTTTTTTCCATTGCTAATCTTTAATTGATTATTTGTATGATGTTGTTTATTTTACTTTGTCCTTAAAATTCCCTGCTGATTCAAGAAATTAGCAAGGGAGGCATATTAATCCATTGAATAACGTGAGCTTGGATTTCAAGAATAGTCTAATCTCCTAGGATGGGGAGATGTGAGGAGATAATACAATGTTGTCTAAGATATTGACTACCTATGTGTCTGTTTTGATATTTAAATCAAATAGGAGTAGAACGAGGAGATCACTTTCTTGGTGCATGGCTTGCACTGGGAGAGACTGTCAAGGCGTCCAAATCAAACCTCTCAATTGGAGATGCACTTGCCTCATTACACAATGGTTGCAATCCTTGTAATCATAAGAAGTTGAAGAGGTCATGCACTTATCTTTACATGTTCTCCCCCTTGCACAGACAAATCTATACTTCGAAATCGATCATGTGAATATTATAAGAAGAGTAGTATGGGTTAGCCTCACCAAAGGTAACATAGTGAGAAGTAATCACTCAACTTTGTTGCGGGAATATAGCATCTATCAGCCTCATGGTCATGACTGTAACAACTGAGTACTCCTTCCTATTCTTTGGATAAAAATTTATTGCAAGAATCGATATGCACAAAACGCGTGCAACCAAATGCATAAATCGAGAGTAGTCAACAGTGTTTCCATAAAGTTTATAATAAGGGAGTGGTTCTTGAAAGTATTGGTGAAGGATGGTGAGTAATAAGGTAGTCTGCTGTTATGAAAGGCTCTCCCAACAAGAAAGAAGAGATATGAGCATCAAACATCATAGGTAATGCAGTCTCCACAATGTATCGATTTTTTCGTTCAACCACAATATGTCCATGAAAATTGATGCTGAATTCTATTATAATTCAGAAACTGGTGACAAAAAGTCATGTAACATATATTCTTCCCTATGGTCAGATCTAAAAACTTTAATGTGTTTCCTAAAGTAATCTCCAACCATGGGCTGAAATATTTTAAAACAATCCAAAACTTTGGACTTTTGCCGAATAAAGAAGGTCCAATTATATCTACTATAGTCATCAGTAAAAGAGACATAAAAATGATACCCATACATAGAAGCACAATGTAATGTCCCAAAACATGAGAATGTATTAAGTCAAAAGCATCATGTGTAATATTTTCATCATGCCCATCACAAAAGAAGGGCAGTTGTGCAAGCTTGCCCAATTGACAACTAGTACATGATGAAGTAAACCAAGTAGTACTAAATGAAATTGGGCCCTTATTTTCCAAGTTCTTGTACCTTCAAGCAAGGATTCCAAGTTATCGGTGGCAAAATTCCATGGAAGACTTAGTTGAGAGATTACATTGGGTGGCCATTGTAAGAGTAAAAACATGCTAATCCTCCAAAACTTAAAGCCTTTTTTCTACACCCATTGAGCAATCAGCTTCCCATATCTTGATCCTTAACAACATAAAGATTTGGAAAGAATTCGAATTTGCATTTAACGCCAGATGTAAGTCCACATACAAATATTAAATTCCTTTTAATTTTGGGAATTGCAAGAACATTCTGTATTTGCAGGAACATTCCGTATTTAAGAAGTTGATCTTGAAGCTCTTACTATGAAGGCAGTGCAAGTGGAAATATATCATTTTCTAATTTTGGAAAGTTGGCAAATACCTCTCGTAATTACGAAAGATAGGGATCAAATATTCAAAGAAAGGATAAGGATGTTGTTAGGTAAGTGAACTAACAATCAATTTGTCGCTATTGGTTACAACCTTCTATGCGATAGCTAGATCATCACAAATGGCCTTAAGAAATAGATGAAGACCCATACTTATAGTTTTGTAAGTCCATATCTGGTTGCGTTTCTCTGGCCTTTGATATTTCAGCAAATAGTTTTCTAAAGCAACCCAAATGCCTTGAGCAGTTGAGTGATCAGCGACATGTTTCATATTCTAGATTAAGTTAGAGTGCTTCATGGGTTTGGTCAATCGTCGGTTTTTCGAAGAGATACGATGGATGACAAGGCCCTAACCCCATCAAGAAATCCAACAATATCTTGGCTGTGTGTAACTCGGTAAAGCTGGTTTTGTCATAGAAAAATAGTTTGAGTTGTCCAATTGGATAGGAGGGCAGCCACATTTGATGATACTATGACAGATAACACAAAGATGGCAAGAATTCTAGCGGTTTGTACAAAAATGAATAAAGAGAAATTCTGGTTAGAGGTTTCAAGGTTTCAAATAGACAAAGAAGATATTTAGAGAGAGAAAGAATGAACTTAGAAGTGAGGGATTGTAACTTTTGAAAGCCAATCTTGGGTTTTGCATTTCTTGCCAAAATTTTACACATCAGGACTGCCAAATCTCTTCTTTTTAGGGATGACTCTTTAAAATGAAACAATTTGGGGTTATTGCTTCTTGCTCGTAGAGGATTTCAATCTTCTTGTGAACGTGTTTCAAACTTCCATAAAATGGATAGAGAAGTAGAGATTTCGATCTTCCTGGTGGATGGTTGATGATGGATTTTGGAAGGTTGATGATTCAGCTGCTCCGACTACATGGAGTTTCAATTCACCCCTTTCTCTGACACCATCTCAAGGTTTTAGGTGAGAATAGGGAACTATCGTCACTTTTATTTCGTCACCTCCTGGATACACAATGGAGCCCATTATGGGAAGGTAGAATGATAACCTTAAGCAAATCATACAAATCCAAACAATATCTCAAATGTATGTTCAGTCAAAAATAATAATCTCAAATGTATGTTTAAATATATCCAAACAGTCCCCTATAATTAAACAAGAGAGAAGGATAGTAAATTTAGACTTTTATAATGAAACGCCCAAAGATTTGATTGAAAAAGTCTTTCTGTTTTCCAGTGCAAATCTCCTCTTATTTGATGAAGTATCATATTTTTGCATTAAAAAAAGTGTCGGTCTTTTCATTACTTGGGTTTCTTGACACTTTACTTTGATCCCTTATTCGTGTAATACTAATAGATCTCCAATTTGTGTACCGAGAATTTGTCAAGTCTAAGCTTTTATTACATGTTAGTGAAACAAAAGATCCTTTTATTACATGTTAATTATAGCGATGTTTTGTGGCATTGTGAAGCTTGTTTTCAAGCCAGCTGAAGAGTGTGGTGGGACGTACCATATGATACAAGAGGGTGTTGTAGAGAACATAGAAGCCATTTTTGAGTTAAACGTTGATAATCAACTAAGAACTGGCGCATTAGCGTCAAAACCGGGCCCACTTTTGGCTGCATCCAGTCGTTTTGTTGCCATAATCCAAGGTAAAGGTGGCCATGCAGCCAAACCCCATAAAGCCATTGACCCCGTTCTTGCTGCATCCCATGCTATCCTCAGCCTACAACAGCTTGTATCTCGAGAAACTGATCCTGTTGATAGCCGTGTAATCCTCCTAACTCATTTGATTGTTTTCTCATATTTCTATTTATTTGGAGTTGCTTATTAACCATGTTGTTTGGATGTGAACAATCAGCATGTTTACATATATTAATGCCTTTTATATATTTTCGTTTCATGTGGTTTGAAGTGTTTTGAAACCATGAGCATTCTTTTAACAATCATTGATTTCCTTCTTCTATATTGACACGAGGTATTGATGATGATTGGCCACATTGTCACCCTGCATATGCAGTTCTTTTCCTTGTTAATATTCCTTTCTTGTCCCTGATTGATCTCTCATCTCTTGCTCTATATGTCGTTGTAATCTTAGGTCCTGATATTCTGGTCATCCCCAGTCATAATCCATCCCGGTCCCCTTATGATCAAGCCATTCCTTGTTCTTGTTTTGACATGCTTGATAATAACATGTGTGAGGATGTGGCTACCTATAGATACAAGTAATTTATAAGAGAACTAATAGTAGAACCATTGGCTAGCTACCACTGGCTATGGGCAATGCTCTGTTGTACAATGTTGATTATGAACATTTGCCTCAAGGATGAAGGTAATCGCCATTAAATCTCCTTTTCACAATGGTGGTGTGGTGTAGTTGGAATTAATATAACTACAATGGTATTGAGGATATGATGATGCTGTGCAGCATCTTGAGGATCATTTTCCTTTGAACATCATGTGTCATTTTGTTACTTTTGAGGACTTGCAATTGCGTAGTCTTCTTGCACATCATATTATTTTTCTCAGCATTCCAAGGATCTTGTTGCTCAAATATATCTATTAAACAGCAAAATATATATCATTGTCCTTGAGTGTTATGTACTCTTCTCATCGAATTTCTCATCGAGGTCCTCGACCCCAAATCCATTCCCTCCAAGCTCTGGTTATCTCTTGATGGTAACTTTTACTCCCACACCCCTCCTCCTCTTCGCATCCCAAGCTCTGTCTCTCCCTTATTGTTGACTTAACCTTGCCACCTCTCTCCGTTGCCCCTCCCCAACTCCTCAACCCCACATCTCCTCGACCTTCCTTGCCAAAGTATAAACCCCTCATTTCTATTTGTATCCTCATCATTCCTCTACCCTCATTCCGCCCCTCCCCCTTCTTCAGCTCCTCCCATGCTCTCCATCCTGATGGCCTCCCACTTGTACCTGAAAACCCCGGCCTAGCCCCTCCCTGGTGCCTCCCTTCCTCCTACATTCTCCCCCCTCACTTATCCGTTCTCATCCCCTTTTTGCTTATGAACCCCATGAATGGCTCCATCACCCTTCTTCTCACCCCTTCCTACCTTACCGCACCAACCCTTCGACAATGCCCTCTTCTTCTTGTCCTTCCACTTCTCCAACCCTTGCGCTTCCCACTCTCTTCCCCCCCCCAGCCACGTTCCTTCAATCCACCCTATTCATGCTGGCCTCGCCCCTCACCTCTTGCCTTCCCCCCGCCATGTTCCTTCAATCCACCCTATTCATGCTGGCCCCCCTTACCTCTTACCTTCCCCCCTCCTCCTTTACTCTGCTCTCTCCCTCCCCCTCCCCCTCACCCTCCCATTACCACTCCACCCTGAGCCTCTTGCCCCTCTTCACCCACTCCTCCCTCACCCTTAACCCATCCCCCCAACTTCCCAGCTTCCTGGGACAACCACAACTCCCTTAAGCCAGCCATCATGCCTTCCACCTCAATCAACTCTTGCCCCCTGCGTCTCTTGCTTTTGACTCTGTCAACACTCTTCCCTCTGTGGGTTCCAGCTTTGCCAACAATATGGATAATGCACAAGGTGACATCGACCACATCCTCAGGATTATGGATTTCAAGTTCAACGGCTCCAAAGAAGGATGAGAGGCGTTTTTCCATCCTGTTGCCCAGACCCACTTCCAAGTAAGAAAAAAGGATAGAGGGAACTCTCCACCCTCAACTTTGGGGTGAACTATAATAGAAGCACTACCTCCTCTTCTTGTGCTCGATCGGTGGCCAAAGTCTTAGTGGCCCACCCTACCCCCAGACGATCCTTGAGGCATCTCCTCCTCGCTTAATCACTACAATGAAGTTACCTGTCTAGAACATCAAGGGCCCCCGACAACTCTTAAGAAAATTCCACTCAGCTTTGTTCGACAAGTTTGGGGCAGACTTCCATGTCAGTGGTTAGCACTTGAGGCCAATGGAGCTTCAAGAGGCATCTGGGTCATCTGGGAACCTGCCGTTCATTCCCTCTCATTGTCTCATATCGCCTCTTTCTCTATTATAGTGGTCCTCTCTAGAGTCTTTGATGACTTCTCCTAGTAACTTATCGTTATTTTTGGACCAAATTATGATCAATCAAGAGGTAATTTAGCCAGAGAATGTAGGGAAGCAATAATGAGAGAGAGAAAGAGAGAGAGAGAAATAGAGAGAGAAAGAGAGAGATAGAGAGTGAAAGAGAGAGAGACTCACTAATGAGTGTGAAAGCTACCCTATGTGCCCAAGATTTTCAAGAAAAGAATAGCCCCCATGTCCAGTGTTTCTATTACCGGATAGGGGGACAACTTAAGGAAAAAAATAGGTAGGGGTGCTGCTTGTATTATTGGGCATATTGGATACCAAATGGTAATAGACCACCCAAAATATGGTTCGTATGTAATTTGCTCTAGATTTATTTTCAGAGTAGGAAAAATCTTCAAATGTGAGGAACCTTCGCAAAAATTTGGACTTGGCTTGCCAGTACAATATTCAATTGCAAACAATTGAGTTTCATGTTTGTTTCTCTCATTTATTTGATTTTCTTGGAGACATTTGTTTTAAATTATCTGAGAACCCTAGACAAATTGTAGCAAGTCATAAGGATCTTTTATTTCCTAAGGTTGTGTTTATTTGCTGGAAGATAAACGTTCTCTAGAAAAGAGAAGTTCTTCTTTGCTAGAAAGCGAAATATTATCTTCTAGAAGGTTTATATAAGTTCTGGGTCTTTGTGTTTGACAACTTGTTGGAATGCTAAATTTCTGGCTGCTTGTGTTTGATTACATGTTGAAATGTTGAAGAAGTTTTGGGTACCCGTGTTTGATTCACCCTAGAACTTTTGAACTGGAGACCTGCCAACCCAATTTGGACCGTTTGTTCATTTTTTATTGATATGGGGAAGATATGTCATGTATAAAGGAAACTAGTGTTATATACGTGCGTTGCTCGTGATCTGATTTAGTTATAATTGAATAAATTTTTATTTTGAAATAACATTTTCAAACGACATCATTCAATTAATTAAGTTGTTTTTAATTGAATAAAAATGATTAATTATATTCATGTTAACTATTTTTGACAAATACTATTAATTGATATGAAATATAAAAATATAAAAGTTTCATTCTTTATCATTAACTTTATATATTTATCACTATACAATCAAAATAAAATAAGTAATAATTAATTTGAATATTGATAATTAACGGATGATATTATGATATTATTTGATAATAAATTATTAAAAACAATAAATTATATAATTTATTATTATTGATGAGTGATACTACCCAATTAATTTATGTAATTATCATTATATAACTATACTTGCAATAGAGTATAATGGAGGACCAAGCTTCATGTAGCCAACCTATCAAATTCATGATTTGATGAGAGGAATCAAATAAAATAAATAAGTATTAATACTTACATGTCAATTTACAAAAATGGGATATCAAAAAACAATAGCGACATACCTGGTGTTTCCCCCTGTAAATCACATTAGCAAATTATAGAAATACCATAACAAATCGAACCAAAACTTTCAATTTTTTACTGTAGTAATTCAAAGAAAAATCCTGAACTTTCATTCTAAATCTAATACACTAGTGTATAGGGATCTAAAATTGCTGAAATGTCTCATGCAAAAGGAAAAATTGACTTTCTCTGTCGATTATTACCCACATTTACCCAGTTATTCATGCTACCCAAAAAAAAGAAAAAACATAATGAGCCCCATTTTCCAAATAAAAGGTCAATGTCACAAATATTCAAGCCCAACGATTTACATCTTCATATTGAATCACATAAAAAAATTTATTAATTCAATAAATAAAAGTGCTATTAGGTTAAATGTCAAATGACATAAAATAAAACTCAGTACCTTTCCTTTCAATGCTTTTCAAAATTTGCCGGTGTCAAGATCGCTATGATTAACTTATTTCCTTGGCTTGAAGTGACAAATCCTGGTGAAAGAAAATCATTAAAAAATTATAGAGAGATATATATATTTTAAAAGGGGAAGGGATATTTTAAATTAAAAAGAGATGAGATATTTTGTGTGTGTGTGTGTGTGTGTTTGTGTGTGTGTGTGTGTGTTTGTGTGTGTGTGTGTGTGTGTGTGAGAGAGAGAGAGAGAGAGAGAGAGAGAGAGAGAGAGTAGGGTAGGGAAAGTAA
>NW_006498846.1:949346-1024592 GCF_000471905.2 Amborella trichopoda
TATTACATGTGAATTTACAAAAATGGGACGTCAAACAAAAATAGCAACATACCTGATGTTTCCCCTGCAAATCACATTAGCAAATAATAAAAATATCATAATAAATCAAAACAAAACTTTCGATTTTTTTCTATAATAATTCAAAGAAAAATCCTAAATTTTTATTTTCTAAATCTAATACCCTAGTATATAGGGATCTAAAATTGCTAAAATATCAATATACAAAAGATAAAAATTGATTTTGATGTCGATTATTAGCCACATTTACTCAACTATTCATACTATCCAAAAAAAAAAGAAAATAAATATAATGAGCCCTTTTTTCCAAATAAAAGGTCAATGCCACAAATTATTCATTCCCAACAATATACTTCTTCATTTTGAATCATGTAAAAATTTATTAATTCAATAAATAAAAATACTATTAAGTTAAATGGCAAATGACATAAAAAAAACTCAGTAGCTATCCTTTCAATGCAGCTCAAAATTTGCCGGTGTCAAGATTGTACTGATTTCCTAAATTTAAATCACATGAGCTAGAGAGAGCAACTAAAAAGCTTTGTTGCCTGCAATGAAATAGAGAAATTATTGAAGTTAAGAAGGAATTAACTTGCTCCAATATAGCAAAGTCAGAGCCTACACAATTGGAACTTTAACTCATAGGAGCCAGAAATAGCAACCAAAAAGCTTCTTTGCCTACAATAAATAGAGAAACTATTCTAGTTCATACTATTGAAGTTCATCATCATTGAATAAAAAAAACACTAAATTAAATCAAAGTTAGAAATAATATGTTGTGATGCTCCACTGTCAATGCCAAAAATTATTCAAGCCGAACAATATACTTCTTTATTTTGAGAGTGAAACACCTTAGAGAGAAACCGTAGAGAGATAGGTAGAGTAACAGTAGAGAGAGAGAGAGAGAGTTTTCAAAAAACCGTATAGAGAGAAAAGAGAAATTTAATATGATATAAATAAGAGGGAGAGAGATTTTAGGTAAGAGGGAGAGAGAGTTTGTTGGAAAGAAAAATAGATTTCAGGAAAGAATGTGAGAGAGAAATAGGGAAATCAAAGAGGGTGATAGAGAAATATACTAAAACTAAAGGTGAGAGATTTTAGGAAAGAGAGTAGAGAGAGAAATACTAAAACTAATTTTGACCCATAGAAATGGAGAGTGTGGGAGAGAGGAGAGAGAATACGATGGAAAGGAGAGAGAAAGGGACATGTGTCATTGGAAAGGAAAGAGAGTGTGGGAGTGAGGAGAGAGAGTATATTGGAAAGGGAGAGAAAGAGAGAGACGCCATTGGAAAGAAAGAGAGATTTTAGGAAAGAAGGTCGGTGAGAAATATAGATACCGTAGGGAGAGACAACATGGGAGAGGGATTTTAAGAAGGAAGTTGAGATAAATGGAGAAATGAAATAGGGTGAGAGAGAAATATACTAAATCTAAAGGTGAGATTTTAGGAAAGAGAGATTTTACTAAAAGTAGAACATACACCTTTTAGTCTGCAACTTTTAGTGAGATTTTTAATTCACTAATATACATTATCTTCTATAATTACTTGTGGAAACTTTTAATGAGAGATTGCATTTATCTTAAGAAAGCAAGAACGATATGAGTTACTGCCTACAATTAATGCGACAGATTAACATATGGGGAGAGAGAGATGGGGGTAGAGAGGAGTTGTGTGAATATATAAAATACATATTAAAAATATTGACCTTGCAGGGTAAGAAAGAGAAAGAAGATAAAGAGAGAAAAGCTAGAACAATTTATAAGAAGATATGCATTATCTTCTATAATTACTTATGAAAAACTTTCAATGAGAGAGATTGTATTTATTTTGAGAGAGAATGATATAAGTTATATTCTATATGAGAGATTAAATGGGGGAGAGAGAGAAGAGGATAGAGAGGAGTTACATGAATGGGAAGAGAGAGAAGATAGATAAGAAAAGAAAGGACATGTGTCATTTTCTATAATTAATTTGTGAGATTAATGTGAGGGGAGAGAGAGACGTGGGGGTAGATAAGTTATCTTCTATAATTAATGCCAATTAATTATTAACATTTAGGGGAAGAGAGAGAGAGAGGCATGAAAGGTAGAGGAGTTACGTGAATGGGGAAAGGTATAGGGTTCTCGGGAACCCCTAGCTTGCAGAACCGGGAATCACAAATATCGGGATCCCACCCAAGATCATGTATATGATTGGCTAAATGCAAAGTAGATAAATACAACTATAAATCGAATGCGAGAAATAAAGAAAACATAAAAATCACACCACCACAACACATGATTTATGTGGTTCACCCTGCAAGGCTACATTCACGGCCTCAGTAACTAGAAATCCACTATTACAATGAAGATTACAGTTTTATATTACAATAGATAATACCTATCTCTAAACATCGGTAAAAGACCATCACCGATCTTTCATTTTAAACCTGCTCTCCCGATCGAGCAACACCGCCGATCAACATCATCTTTTCCACTGCAATACTGTTACTAGAAAGATAACCTTGAGAGAAATCGAGAGACTTTCTCTCTCTAAAAGTGAAAGTTAATCAACCCAAAACTCATGAGAATACTGCCTCTCTCTTAGAAGTCATGTCTCTCTCTCTCTTAGAGACCCATCTTCATAGTGGAAATCCATTCCCATAACCCCCGAAGGGGTGACCCTCAAAAGATGGGTATTATATCCTCCTTCTCTCTCTTATAAAAATATTATTTTCTTGCTTCCCAAGAAAATTCATTTTCTATTTTTTATAATACCTTTAATATTTAGAAGAAAATATGGGTATAGTGATTTGGCTATTACTATATCCAACAATTTCCTTGGCAGCCTTCATTGAATAGATTTCTTGATTTCTTCTCACTTGCTTCTATTGTATAATTTTCATAAGCACTTTGCCTCTATATTCTCCACCTCAAACCATATATCCATCAAACTCCACCATTTATAATTTTCTTAATGCAAGCCTTAGCCCTTCGTACACACCTTATGCTCTTATACCAATTGTAGGGTTCTCGGGAACCCCTAGCTTGCTAAATCAGAAATCACAAATACCGGGATCCCATCCAAGATCGTATACATGATTAGATAAACGTAAAGTAGATGAATACAACTATAAATCGAGTGTGAGAAATAAAGAAAACATAAAAATCACACCACCACAACACACGATTTACGTGGTTCACCTTGTAAAGCTACATCCACGGCCTCGGTAATTAGAAATCTACTATCACAATGAAGATTACAATTTTGGATTATAATAGATAATACCTATCTATAAACATCGATGCAAGACCATCACCGATCTTCCCTTCTAAACCCGCTCTCCCGACCAAGCAACACCGTCGATCAACATCATTTTTTCTGCTGTAATACTGCTATTGGAAAAATAACCTTGAGAGCAATCGAGAGACTTTCTCTCTCTAAAAGTGAAAGTTAATCAACGCAAAACTCATGAAAATACCACTTCCCTCTTAGAGGTCATGTCTCTCTCTCTTAGAGACCTATCTCCATATTGGAGATCCATTCCCATACCTCCCTAAAGGGTGACGCCCAAAGGATGGGTATTATGTCGTCCTTCACTCTCTTATAAAGATATCACTTTCTTGCTTCCCAAGAAAATTTATTTTCTCTTTCCCAAAATACCATTAATCTTTAGAAGAAAATATGGGTATAGTGATTTAGCTATCACCAAACCTAACAAAAATAAGGAAGAGAATAGGATGAGAGAAAAAATGGATGGGCATGAGATGACAAGCATATGCATGATAATTAATGCAAGAGTTTAACATTTGGAGAGAGAGAGAGAGAGAAGAGAGAGAGAGGCGTGAGAGGCAGAGAGGAGTTACGTGAATAGGGAGAGGAAGGGAGATAATTGGATGAGAAACAAAAGGGATGGACATGAGATGCATGCATAGGCATGAGAGAGATGTGAGAAAAGAGAATTATTAATATAGTGCGACACGTGGCCCAAAAATAAAGAGGGTGGTGCTCTTACTTAGTATATAATAGATAGACATATAATTATGAAATTTCTAATCTCTAATTGCATGCCAAAGTTGACATTAATATTATTATTAACTTTGTTTCATAGTTTGATATATCACCAGAACCAAAGGATCAATATTATTTCTTAATAATATGATGAAATACTTTATCTTCATTCTATCTTGGGAATGTCTCTAGATATTATTATTATTATTATGTTAACTTCATTGAAAATGTCTCAAAACTTGTAATGGTAAACCAAGACATTAATTTCCTAATCCACCAACTTAAAATGGATCACAATATGTTTTCTTGACTCTTGTCGGGGTACAATATTTTGAATCCTTTAACAATTATGAAGTGGAATAGGTGTTTAAATCTCATAAGTAGATAGTCGATGCCTTTCTCCCAAATATGTACACTGCACTTAGCCAAAGAACTTAAACCAAATAGAAATTTTCTCTCTCTATCTCTCTCCAACACACACACTCATATCTTTTAATGGTCGTGGCAATTATGGATATGGTTTCGTGTATTCTATTGAATTGTGCTATTGTTTGCCCAATAATTTGTCACATATTCGCAGAAGAGCTATAAACTATTACTCTGTTCAAAAAGTATAAGCACGAGGCCTGTAGTTCCATTGAACAAAATTTCCTTTTCAAAAGTGATACCATTGAATTGCAACGAAGTAAACAAGATCACAGAAGGTAGCATCCCAAAGATACAAGAACAACGACTAGCATCAAATGAAAAGAAAACCACACCAAACATTCTCCTTTTGCAATCCAAGTCAACCCCATGGGCATTGTGAGGCACATGGTAGAATGAAAACATAAGGCGGACAAAAGCACAAAGACTTACTTCAAGGAGCGGTCGGATCCATGGAAAAAGATTATATGAAAAAATCTATTTCTTTTTTGAGAAAAATATTTTCTGTAAAATAGATTTCGGCTGTTCGGATGCTACATAGATGCATAATATTTACATGTTTGTTTTCTTAATTGTTTTCATTAAATATTTTTATTCTATTATTGATTAGAATGTTATTTTTTTATTAAATTTGAGACAGGTTATTTCTCTAAATATTTGAGATAGTTTTTTCTAAAAATTTTCAAATAGTTTCTCTGTCTAAAATTTGATATTGTTTCTCTATCTAAAATTTTAAGATATTTTCTCTCCCTAAAACTTAAATTTGAGATAGTCTCTCTCTCTAAAAATTTTGAGATAGTTTTTCTCTCAAAAAATTTTAAGTAGTTTCTCTCTCTAAAAAATTCTAAGTACTTTCTCTCTCTAAAATTTTTGAGATAGTTTCTCTCTCTAAAAATTTTAAGTACTTTCTCTCTCTAAAATTTGATATAATTTATCTCTCTAACATTTTAAGAAACTTTTCTGTCTAAAACTTAAAATATGAGACAGTTTCTCTCTTTAAAAATTTTGAGATACTTTCTCTCTCTAAAAATTTTAAGATGCTTTCTCTATAAAACTTAAATTTGATATAATTTCTCTCTCTAAAATTTAGAGACAGGTTCTCTCTCTAAAAATTTTCAAGTATTTCTCTCTTTAAAACTTGAAAGTTGAGATAGTTTCTCTCTTTAAAATTTTTGATATAGTTTTTCTCTAAAAATTTTGAGATATTTTCTATCTCTAAAAATTTCCAGGTACTTGCTCCCTCTAAAACTTAAAATTTGAAATAGTTTCTCTCTAAAATTTTAAGATATTTTCTCTCTCTAAAACTTAAAATTTGAGATAATTCCACACTTTAAATATTTTGATATAGTATCTCTCTAAAAATTGATCTAATTTCTCTCTCTAAGACTTAAAATTTGAGGTAGTTTCTCTCTCTAAAAATTTTGAGATAGTTTCTCTCTCTAAAAATTTTCAGATACTTTCTCATTATAGGCCTTAAAATTTGAGATACTTTCTTCCTCAAAAAAATTTGAGATAGTTTCTCTTTCTAAAATTTTATTTAGTTTCTCTCTCTCAAAAATTTAGATAATTTCTCTTTCTAAATTTTTTATAGTTTCTCCCTCTAAAATTTGAGATATTTTCTCTCTCTAAAACTTAAAATTTGAAATAGTTTCTTTCCATTAAAAACTTTGAGATAATTTCTCTCTCTACAAATTTTTAATAGTTTCTTGGTCTAAAATCATAAATAGTTTCTCTCTAAAATTTCAAGAAACTTTCTCTATCTACAATATAAAATTTGATATAGTTTCTCTCTAATTCGTGAGGGTATCTTTATGGAATTAAATGTATTTTATAAGGTGGACGTCTCCATAACCAGGAAATATAGCTAGAAATCAATTTCGGAGGGTAAAAATAATGATACATGTTTTTTTTACTCTTGGCTTGAAATGAGGAAAATAATTGCGGCTGAAAATGCTTTCTAGTCTCAAAATTTCGATCCATGTCAGAAATGTGCCATTTCTAAAAACTAGTTTTGAAAATGTATTTCCAAATATCCAAACCACCCCTTAAAGTATATGGATGTATTCATTGCATGCTAAATGAGTGAGAAAAGTGTGTGATAATCTTGATTGCCACGTAATGCACTAGTTATCTTGTCATATGTAGAAGATATGCTCTTTTTTTTTTTTTGACTAATGTTATGAACTTCTATTAAAACAATGCTTCAAGGGCATGAGATTACAGAGATTGGATCAAATCGTTAGAAACTTGCAAAAGGGGAAGAGAAACACCATGTTTAGCAAGCTCATCAGCATCTTCTTTGGCTTCGCACATGGTTTGGCCGAAGCTTATCCTCAAATTAGGCCAAGCACATAGGTCTTGAATTTTTAACCAAAGAGTAAAAAAGGACCAGGGGATCCTTTGCTCTTTTCTACACCACTTAATAACATTCAGGGAATCCCGTTCAATTATAGTATCACCAATGAAACCCATGTTGATGATAATATGAAGGCCTTGAAGGAGAGCAGCCAATCAACATGATTGACTGTTGTAGACCCACAAGGACCCGAATAAGAAAAAAGAACCAAACCAAAATTATTGCGAAGAAGCCCACCAATGCATGCAGGCCCTAGATTTCCTAATGAGCTACCATCAAAATTGAGTTTGAGGCAATCTTCTAGAGGTGCAATCCAAGTTCTAAGGGGGCGGCTAGAGCGAGAAAAAGAATGAGCCAAACATTTCAAATTCATATAAATATCAATCCGAAGAGCACCCCGTACTTCAGGCGTCGAGGAAAGCCAATTTCAAAGAGATTGTAAAATGAGATCTTTCACCCTTTCAATACTCTGAGACACCCCATCAAAAGTTCTCCTATTACGTTCTAACCAAGTCTGCTATAAGATTGCACTTCTGAAAATTTTCCAATCCAATGGCAGAAAGATGATTAATAATCCAATGGCAGAAAGATGATTAATAATGTTGATGAGATTCAAAGGTATCATGAGGGAAAAACTCAATAAAGAGAAGGCACATAGCCATAAGCTAGAGGAAAAGGACAGTGAAAGAAAAGATGAGAGCAAGATTCTTCATCATTTTTGCACATCAATCAAATATTTGGAAGAGTTTTACCTCTCTTTTGCAGATTGTCTATTGTTAAACATCTTCATTGACATGCAACCCATAGGAAGGAATGAGTTTTAACTGGAACTGACCATTCTCAAATAGAACCCAAAGAGGTATCAACAATATAGACCCGTTCGATAAAAATGAGCCTATACACTGTTTTGACAAAAAAAACGTCCTCCAGTTTCTGATTCCCATATGACCAAGTCTTTGGCATTAGAAGAGATGTAAACTTGTTCAAGCTGTTGGAGGAGATTATGAAGCTGCGAAATAACCATGTCTGGTAGCCTATTGTTGCCGCATCCGATGTTCCAAACCATACAATTAGAGGGAGAAAGAGAAATCAACTCTGAAAGTTTTGCATCAGGTTGAACAACTCTGGCAAAGAGGTCAGGATAAGTAGAAGAGAGAGATATAGCACTAAGCTATTTGTTGAACCAAAAGAAGGTGTTATCTCCATTGCCAATAAGCCATCTGATGTTGCTGAAAACAATATTTCTGCAGCTATAAATATCCTTCCAAATCTGTGAGGTGAATTTTTCTCCTCTACCTTTTTTAATCTAGTGGGTGAGATGATTGAAACCATATTTAGCAATTAACACATTCTTCCAGAGATGAGAGAGTTTTGAAAGATTCTCCACCACCATTTGGAAAAAAGCACCTAGTTAACAAGTTTAAGCTTTCTGATACCCAAACCCCCTAGCTTTGACGGCATACAAACCTGGTTCCAGTTCACCAAATGAAACTTGTTGTGGTTATCCTCCATATTACCCAAAATGAAGTTTCGCATATATTTTTCAATAAGCTTGATTACTTCACTAAGTATTTGTAGGATTGACAGCAAATAAATATGAAGATGTGAATAGGTGGATTTAACCAAAGTGATAAGCCCGCCAAAAGATAAAGTCTTAGTCTTCCAAAGTTCAAATTTAACTTGATACCTGTGAATAAGAGGGCCTCAGGCTGCACGAGTGAGCTTACGATCAAATATAGAAACCCCTAAATATTTAAGGGGAAACTTCTCAACCCTGCAACCCAAAATTGAAGCAAGAGAATCCAAAAGGCTGTCAGAGCAAGAGATGCCCACAATTGAAGTCTTATGGAAATTTACTTTGAGGCCCAAAGCTAGCTGGCAACACAGGAGGAATGTGCTCAAATTCTACATTTGCTCGTCACTGACTTCACAGAAAATTAGGGTGTCATCTGCATAATGCAAATGCGAAATAGTTCGCCCAGATGAGGAAACTTAAAAACCTATAAGAAGACATGCATTTACAACATTCTTTAACATCAGGCTAAAACCTTCTGCTACTAAGGTAAAAAGAAAAGGAGATAGAGGGTCTCCTTGTCTAATGCCCCTAGAAGAATGGAAGAACCCCTTAGGAGATCCGTTAATAAGAACCGAGAAATGGGTTGAGGAAATGTACCCCATAATCTAAGAAATCCATCTGACACCGAAACCCATTCTTCTTATAATCTCACCGAGCACTTGTCATTCAACTCTATCAAAGGCCTTCTCCATATCCAATTTAATAACCACTCCCAGTTGTTTAGAAAGATTTCTAGAGTGAATGCATTCTTGGGTAATAAGAATGCTATTTGTGATCATGCGGTCTCTAATGAAGGTTGATTGTTCATCAGAGATCACAAAAGGAAGAACCAACTTAAGTCTATCTGCTAAAACTTTTGCAATAATTTTATAAAGTCTAGACAAGAGACTAATCGACCTAATATCTCAAATATCAGCAATGATATTTTTTTTTAGAATTAAAGAAATATAAGTAGAGTTAATGCCCGTGAGAACAGTCTCAGTGGACATAAATTCCTTAACCATTAAATAAACATCATTGTGTAACAAATCCCAAAAACGCTAAAAGAATATAAGAGGGAAACCATTCGGGTCAAGGGCTTTATCCCCAACAAAAGCAAAAATTGCCAATCTAACTTCTTCCATATCAGAAACCAAGAAAGATGGCAGAGATTTAAAAGGAACACCATCTAAGATAACACCAAGGTTAAAATCACAAGAAAAAGCAGCCTTAAAATGTTGAACAATAGCCTCATCACGAGCTGAAATGTCGCCTTCTGATACACCCGGTAGAGAAATAGTAGAAATATCATTTTGCCTTCTACGCGCATTCGCGATAGCATGCAAACTTTTGGTATTTTTGTTACCCTCCTTAAGCCATTTCACTCTCGATCTCAGTTTCCAATAAATCTCCTCCATCCTAAAGAGATCATGTAGCTTATTAAGCAGAGAATTTTTATTGACAATCATCTCATCAGATAAAACTTGGTTTTCCTGAATAGAATTTTCAATCATCTCTAAGTCCATCAAAGTGGAATCAATCTTGCCTTTAAGATGATACTGGTTTGCTTTTTTTCCAAGGGATGAGTTTTTGCTTTAGGTAGATTAGCTTCTTATGAAGACGGAAGTCAAAACTGCCCAAAACATAATTACTACCCCAAGTATGATTGATGATGTCTACAAGTTCAAGCTCATCCAGCCAGTGAACATCAAAACGAAAAGGTCTAGGCCTAGAAAAGACCTCCTCAGTAGGAAGACAGATAGGGACATGATCAAAAGAAAGTTTGGTAAGAGCATCAACCTTGACCAAAGGGAATACTCTTTCCCAAGGCTCTGAGACAAGAAAGCGGTCAATCTTGGACATAATCAGATTGGATGAAAGTTATAGGACCAAGTAAAGTGAGCTCTAGTAGTAGGAAGATCTAATAAATCATTCTCCATAATGAAGTCATTAAATAGATGCATATGAGAATTAAACCGGGAAAAAGTGGAAATTTCATCTGGGTGTTGAATAAGTTTAAATTCCCTCCAATGCAAACAGGAAGTCCTAAAGAGGAAATAAAAGATTTCAAATCATCCAAAAAGGCACATTTAAGGGTAGCAATATTAAGCCCATACACATTAATAAGCACCCAACGGAAACCCTGACATGACCTTCAAAAGTAATAGCCAAGAACCTGTCAGATTTAAAAACATCTAGGCAAAGCAAAGCTATTGGGTTCCAAAGAATGCACATACCTCCAGAAAATCCAATGGCATCCACACCCTCAAAGCACACAGAACCATTACCTCACAAAGTCTTGACATCCAAAAGAGAGGGAGAAGTACACTTAGTTTTTTGCATAAAAAAAGCAAAAGGTTTAAAATTAGAAATCAAGAAATTGACCTCCTTCTTGAGTCGATCAGCACAGAGACCACACACGTTCCAACTGATAATCTTCATGGGCGAGATGAAAGTTCACCGAGTCCCACGAAGCCACCATCTTCATATGGACGAAAAGAGCTGGACGAGCAAGTGTTGTCGCTGCAACTAAAGGAGGACCGGTTCTTTGAAGTCGTATGGCTTGTCCTGAAAACCACTTCATCTGAAGGTGGAGTTGAAGAGCCTCGAGAGCCACGAGCAGCCAATCTAGCCAATGAGCGCACGGATTTAGAGTTCGCCTTTAAATAGTCAGAAGCGACTTAAAAGCTGGTGAGAAGACCTCCAGGTCATTCGACAAACGAAAAAAATGGTGCATAGGGCGCTTGGCTAGATCTGTGCAAGTTTCATCTTTCAAATTTTTTGACATTTCTTAAACCACCTTAACCGCTGCATCCATGCTGCAAGCACCACCTCTGGAGGAGCAACAAAAGTAGCGCCCATGTCCTTGAACATACGGTTGAAAATTACATGGCTGGGGTTGCTTGATATAGTCTTTGAATGATGCTCAGTCACGTGACTAGGCTTGGAATCAGTCCTAGCACCTGACTTAAATTCAGGAGCCGAGTCTGAAGAGATAAAGGGCGATGAATCTAAACCTTCTGCAATGTGTTCCACAACCATCTTCATTGGGATAGCTTCATCAGCCAAAGGCTCACCAATAGTATCCACCAAAGGTGGTGGTACGTTCAGTTCAACCAAAGCTAGAGGGACCGCAACAAACTCAAGGATATCCGCCACAATTATGGCTCCAGAAGCCACATCATAAATGAGATTGGTGTAGACAACCTCATCTTCATCAAAATCAACGATAACAACCGCAACCGGCCAATTGGCAATAGGCGACGATGTCGAATCCAGGACCCTAGAACACTGAGCAGAAAAACAAAAAGGAAGAATCCTTTGATTGAACATGGTGAAGAGAAAAGAAGAGCAAAAAGAGGATGACCAAGAGAGAAAAAGGAGCAAATGAAGAGAAGCAAGTCCCAGGATTGAAAGGGCTTGAAAGGGTTAAGGAGTCTAAAGGGAGAGGCTGAAGTCACTTGGATAGAAAAAGGGTGAGAAGAGGATGAAGAGACAGAGGTGGTGGAAATAGAAGTGATAGAAGGATGGACGGCGGCGAAAGTATTGAGAGAAGGAGCGGGATGGGTAGGGAGTGGCGAGATAGGAGGAGTAAGAAGGGCGGAAGAGGCAGAATTGGTAGAATTGGGGAGAGGTGTGGGATGGGTAGGGAGAGGCGGAGATGGAACAAAGGGAGGAGATTGAGCTGAAAATAGGGGAGAAGAGCTCGAAAGATGGGCTTTGGATGAAGAGGCAGGCCTATAACGAGGAGGCTTAGGTGCGGCACCCAAACAGGGAGGGAAAGATGGGTCCGAAACAAAATAAGAGAGTAAAGGCTTTGTTCCTTTATTTTCGAAATTAGCTGACGGTTTCAAGGAAAGAAAGCACAAAAAATCCCCCGCAAAAAATCAGCCAGTAGGCTTCCATATTTTAACTTTTTTGGAGGAGGAAGAGGAAGATCCAAGCGATTCAATCTCAGATCTATTGCCACGTGGCCTTGCCAATCTGGGGTTCAACCGAAGAGGACCCTATTTCGCCAATGGAGGTCGAGCCCTAGCATGTCCAAGAATGGCTCCAGCAAGTCGAACAGGGGGAGAAACTTTAGGCTTTCTAAGAACCTCAACCCAAGAGCAATCTTCCTTATCAGTAGAAACTTCAAGAGGTGCCAGAGCTAGAGGGTTGGCAGCCTTCAAACCTTTAATGGTGACATAAATGATAAAATGGTTTGAACCAATAAAAAGGTTGATCGATGAGGAGTCAGGGCCTTGGCATATCTAAGAATATTGACTCTAATAAAAGAGAGATCATGACCCACCATACATTCCCTATCAACGTCAACAAAAACCCCCACCAGATTGGCTAGACATTGAAAGACTCCCATAGGGATACCTCCGAAGCGAACCCAGCAAGGGCAGCAAAAAGTGAGATTAGCGTGATCCCGTGGTTTCCGGGAATCCACTGATAAAAGTTTATCCCGGACACATCAGGTGTTGCGAATAAGGAGAACTTTACGAACATCATCAACAGAGGAAAGAGAGAAAACATCATGTTACTCCCGAAACAATGGACCACAGGAGAGTAGGGTAGATTCCAAGCTCTCTTAGCCCAATCGCTAAGATCCCAGATATCAGTAGAGGGCGGAGAAAAAGAACCAATAACAAGAAGAGTGGGGATTTCGTATAGAACTCTAATTTCTCATATTATTTCATGGTAGACTCTCTTTCCATTTTTCTTTCAAACGACATAAGGAAATCCCTAAAAATTTCACAGTACCCCCCTCATCTCGTACCTAGAAACCATGTCCGTATATAAATGCCATTATATGGTTCCCTCAGTAGTAACTTTGTGATCCCATCAATCATGGAAACTACCCAATCAAATATTTTACCAACTATACATGCATTCTATTGTAAGAGTAATTTGATCTCATTTAATCTATTTTACCAACTATATACACAATCTATTATACCAACTATGCACATTAAAAGATTTTACATAAGAGAATCTAAAGGTTTTACTATGTAAAAATGAGCAAAACTACCAACTTCTACATATTCAAAAAAAGGAAGAAACATGAGAGATTTTACCATATAATTAGATATTTTACTCTATAGAATATCTTATTTTACTTAGTGAAGTTGAATATTTTACTGAGATTTATAGACTACGACTTAAGGATTTTACCATGCAAAAATGAGTAAAACCTAATGGTTTTTATAGATTAAAAGGAAACAAACAAACAATTCAAAGAGGTTATCCGAAGAGTTTACTATGTAAAGTATCTAAAATTTTGCTGGTGAAATCAAAGACTTATGGAGATAGTAACACCAGAGATTTTGTTGAGATTCAGGTAGTAAAACCTAGATTTTACTGTATAAAAATGAGTGAAATTTAATGGTTTTTACATGCTAAAAGAAAATTAATAAAAAATTAGAGATATTACCTGTATGGAAACTAAATAGAAAACAGAAAACGCTAAAGAAATAGATGGGTATAAATTTTGGCATATAGAAAAAGATAATAATATAAATGACGTAGACAAATATTCAAAAGATAAAATAGTTAATGTTAAGTTAATAAGTGATAAGACTCCTCTTATTAAACTTGTATTAGGGAAATAGATAGTTAATATAATTAGTGATCATGTACTATAGGTAGGATTAAATGATAGAATTAAGACATTTTAGGAGAGCATAGATGGAATGGTTCAAAACATACCAAATGGAAAAAGGACATTCTTAAAAGGGGACTTAAATGGTCATGTAGGGAAGGATAATAGACAATATGAAGGGATACATGAAGGATATGGGATTGGGGACAGAAATGAGATGAGTGAGGCTATTCTAGTTTTTGTTATAGCCTACGACCTAGTAATAGCAAACAAAACTTTAAAAAGCGAGGTGAACTACATCATTTAAAGTTTGCAAGATTATCCCAAGAGAGAGTTCCACTACCCAACATAGGCTCGTGGTTAAGGACGTCTATATAAAAACATGAAAGAGAATGGGTGAAATTAATAGGTGTTCAAGAACAAGGTAGTGGAATTTAAAAATGAGAAAGTAGACATATTTAGGGATGAATTAGTTGAAGAAGAAAAATAGAACTCCAAACATGAGGTCAATATTATGTAGAATGAGATGGTTGATTGTATTAAGAAAGTGGCAAAAGAAGTTTTAGGAGAATCTAAAGGGAAAATAAATTCAGCTAAGGAAACCTGGTGGTGGAGTGATGAGGTTCAAAAGGCCATTAGCGAAAAAATGATCATGTTAAAAAAATTGGCAATTAAATAAAAATAATCATAACTTTGAAGAATATAAAAATGTTAAACAAATAGTAAGTAAAACTAAATTTAAGGCATAAAATAATCTACACAGTAAACTAGGAATAAGAAAATGTAACAAAGATATATTCAAATTAGCAAAAATGAGAGACAAAAAGTGTAGGGCTCTATACCATATTAAATATATTAAGAGTGATGATCAAAGAGTCTTGGTAAAAGATGAAGAAGTCAACAAAAGGTGGAGAGCTTATTTTAAAAAATGATTAGAAGTTAAAAACTATAAGAACACAGTGGTAAAAGGAACTATTAGCATAAGTGAGGGAGAAAGTCATAGATAGAATCGTAGGATTAGAAAATTGGAAGTGAAAGACGCTTTGAAAATGATGAAGATATGGAAGGCTTTAGTACCAGACGGTATCCTAATAGAGGCTTAGATATGATGAAGATAGAAAAGGTTTTAGAATCAGATGGTATCCTGATAGTTGTTTGGAAGTGCATGAGGGAGATTGGCATTGACTGACTGACCAAATTGTTCAACAAGGTTTGAGAACAAAGAAAATATTAGATGATTGGAGGAAAAGTATTGTAGTACTATTTACAAGAACAAATGAGAAATACATAATTGTGCAAACTATCGAGTGATCAAACTTATGAGCCACACTATGAAGCCTTGGGGAGAGTGACTGAATAATGACTAAGGTATGAAACGAGTATATCATAAAACCAATTTGGTTTGATGCCAGGGCGGTCAACAACTGATGTTATTTTCCTACTTAAGCAACTGATTGAGAAGTTTAGGGCAAAGGGAAAAGACATTCACTTAGTCTTTATTGATCTAGAGAAAGTTTAGGATGGAGAACCTCAAGATTTGATTTGGTAGTTGTTGGAAAAGAAAGGAGTCTCCAAATACTATCTCAACTTAATGAGAAATATGTACAACAAAGCGTTAACTACTATACGAATAACTAGTTGAGGGACGAGTGAGTTTTCAATAGGGGTGGCAATGGACCCGGACCCGACCCAAGACCAGCCGGGTATTCCCAATACGGGTCTAGATATGGGTCCAACATTTGGACCCGGTCCAAAACCTTGACCCAAACACTATTCGAGTCCTGGTCCGGATCCAGTTGGACCCAACCCATACTTATAAACTGCTAGACATAAAATACTTCAATTCTTATTTGTTTTGGTGTATTAAGGATCGTATATAATAAGAACTCATAGACATCTTTAGCTATTAAACGACAAATCAGATAACTTGAAATCTAATGGCTGGGTGGTTGTGACCTTGTTGACGTGTACATATTTTCACTGAATACAAACATTAACGTATTCGATAAACTAAGCTAAGGTGTATGATAATGGACTAAGCGGGCATTGGCTTGATCCTAATTTTATCATATGCTAATAATTGATGTCGTTTTATGTATAGTGGAGCTTTGCTCCCTCCAAGTCTAAACATTGATCTCAATGACATGGGATCTCACTCTCAGACATTCTAGGATCTAGCTCCTTAACTTGTTGATGTATGGATGTTAATCCTAACCCTAGCACACTTTCAACCTATAGTGGTTCAGCGTTCCCCAAACTAATACCGCTCTCAAGCCCGCTCTCCCCTCTAACAACTATGGTAGGATCCTTTCATTTTTTTTGAATGGTAACCTGGAACACAGCGTAAATGGAACTCTAGATATCATCTTGTGACACTTTGCACCTTAACTACCTTTGCCTATCTCTATTGAAAAATTCAATTATTTTTTATTGAAATTTTCATATATTTTCTTCTTTAAACTTTAAAAACAAATTTATCTAAGAACTTTTTTTTATCCAAGATAAGAAGAGTTTTCTCTGTAATAGATGTGCCTTATCCCAAAGGAATCTTGTTTTACATAAAAATCTTTATTCCTATATACTCCCATGTTCTGCTACAAGGTTTATCTTATGGTAGAAAACCAGTGGTTTTTTAATGCAGTTTTGAGAAGTGAAGCTACAATATGAGAAGGCAATCTTCTACTCGGTCGAACTATGCTTTTCAACTGACTAATATGGTTTTCCAATTGAAGGTGGTGTCTGTTATCTTCATTACTGCTGCCCATACTCTTGCGATCATCCTTGACAAAGTGACATTTGGAGGGACACTCAGGAGTATGACATCTAAAAGACTTTCTAATTTGACACGAAGGATCAAAGAGGTAACCAGCACAAAATACCAAAAAAAGGCACATTCACGCACTTAATTATCTTAGTATACATACATATATACATATAGCATTACTAACCTGCACACACCCTGGAAGACACATAACATTGAAAAGTAGTCCGTTAATTGTAGGCTCAGCTGCAATATATTTGTTGATTCCTACTACACCTGTATGTGCATGCACTCACTCTCAAACTTGCACATATCGATGTATATTTCAAATATAGATACTTGCTATATATATGCACCTAAATATATTCTTCATTCACATATAGTTTGCATATATATGTAGCTATGTTCTTTCATTCACTTGTTTTCATGCATGATGCACACATGCAAAGTCTTATACAAATATGCTTACATGCATATGAATGCGTGCACATTTCCTTTTGGCGTACAATTCAAACTCAGGACATTGTGTTGCCATTCTTTTTGGGTAAGTTAAGTTGTAGGATATAAACTCCAAGCATTGTGTTACAATTGGCAGCACCTTGACCAATTGGGAAGTAGACTTAGTATCTAAGTTATCACGAACTATAGACATGATTAGAAAATTATGCAACAAAAATCATCTTTTTTTTTTTTAATCTTTTTTTTTTAGCTATCTAAAAAAAACAAGATACAGATGAGACTAAAAAAATATATATATATTTTTTTTAGAGAGAGTAAAGGATGTTTCTAAAGAAGATAAAGTCAAAAAAATTCTAAGTTATGCAGATAAGGCTTAAAAACAAAAGATACAATAATAAAAAAAAAAGATATATTTCTAATCTAACAGATAAAGTAGAGAAAGCCTAGATCTATCTTCTTTTTCTTTCTTTTTATCTTTTTCTTTTAAAAAGTAACTTTTCAAAAGTGGTAAAAATTATTATTATTTTTTTCATTAGGAAAGAAAAAACAATATTATTTCTAAAAGATGTATTATAAAAAGATAAAGATGTATTTAAATAAGATAATTGTGATCCAAAGAAGATAAGCATGAATGAAAAAGATAATAATGATAATATAAATGATATCAAGATGAATCTAAAGATGTTCTAGATGATGAAGATGATCTAAAAGATAGATCTAAAGATGATCTAAAAAATTGACCTAAAAGATGATCAAAAGATAAGATGATCTTAAGCTACAGATGATCAAGATGGATATAAAAGAAGATCTAAATAATAATAATAATGATTGATCTAAAAGACGAATCTAGAAGAATATGATCTAAAAGATCCAAAAGATCTTAAAGATTAAGAGAAAAACGATCCTAAATTTTGTATGGAGAGAGAAAAATAAGATCTAGAAAGAAAAGACCGAATCTAATAGTTTTTTTTTTTTTAATTGTACCTCATTTTTCTTCTTTATATATATATATATATTTGCTGGAAAAATAAATATGAGAAAAAAGAAGAAGTCTTTTTAAGTTTAAAATACGAATTTGAAGCTCAAGGTGCCCCATGGTGGTCGCCAAACTGTTTATGCTCCGATCTGCACCAATCTCTAGGATGAGATTTGCTCAAATCTTAACAAAACCTGGTTACTTTTAAAAAGGTAAAAAGAGTGGGGTTGTTTGAATTATGAGCTCAGAAAAATTCCAGATCTATACAAATCCAGTCTTTTTATGAGTCCACTGGCAACGCCAGCTCCAAATCCGTATTTTGACCAAAAATTAAATATAATGATGAGTTAATTTTCAGAAAAAATAAAATAAATCAGATAATTAAATAAAGAAAACAAAATAAATCAAGCAAAAAAAAATATACTTACCTCTAGGGACCCAAAACCCGGGCTTGGATCTGGCCGTTCTTCCGATGTGCGCCACCATCTCCTTTTTTTCGATGTCTTTTGCTTGCTGGATTTGTAGATCTCAAGTTCTTTGACCTAGATCAAGGGTCCCTAAAGTATAAGGAAAAGCTGTGAATTTTTGGTTGGGTCTACCTAGTTTGTTTTGGGATTGATGGATAATTTCCTTAGTTTTCTAACGGTTTTGGGATCTCCTAGGGTTGAATATGTATTCTAGGATTTTATGTGATTTATGGGGAATTTTCCTAATTCTTTAAGAATTTTCTAAGGGGTTTTCCCTATTTTTGGGTAATTTTCCTAATTTCGAGAAATTTTAAGGTTTTTTGGTCTCTTTTTCTGTCTCCATTTGGGTTAGGGAGAGGAGGTATTTATAAGATTCAATTTTTTATTTTTCTTAATTTGTTTGGATTTATCTTGAAGCTTTTATCATTATCCAATTAAAGAAGTTATTAACTGTGTCATCAAGACGAGTTTGACTGCATCATTAGGCCATTCTAGGCCTTGGGTCTCACAGGGACTAAAATGTTATTTGTTATATCTTTTTATATGTAGGTATGATTCAAACGCTTGTTAGACCGTTGGAAAGATCTTGAGCTCTACTTCAATTTGAGACAAGATTTGGGTAGTTTTGGTACAATTAAATTGTGTCTAAGTTGCCTATGGTCTGGTGAGGTTTGTGTGGTCCTTTAGGACCGGAATCGAGGTGTTTTAGGAGTTCCCTTAGCCAGAATTTTGAGGGGGGTGTCTACATTACCCATTGATTGTTCCTGCATTTGAAGAGAAATATCGTTGTCTCAAGGCCATGTTTCAATACACTCTCTGGACAAGCTTTCTTATGGTTCTGAGAGGTGGTCTCAAAATACGCGAATCGAACTCTCTATGACTTGTTTCAACGTTTTGTTGAGAAATATTGCGGGTCCAAAGAATGACCAATGACCCTCGGAGAACTGATTTCCACCCGACAAAATCATGACAAGTTGTTCACAAATTTTTTCCAAAGAGTTAGAGAGGCTACATTAAAGTTATTAATTGCATGCTTTCTAAAGCCTCTAATATTAGTATGGCCATAGAGAACGCGTCCCTGGAGTATATACTACAATAAAAGCATTCAACCTTTCTCTTTTGACTCAATGTTATAAATGGTTTCATGTTATGAGAGAGCAAAGGAAAGGCCCGAGATCGGTCACCAGTGATGCTGAGGCAAGAGCCAAATGAAGTCATGATGGAATAAAAATCCCATGATAGTGAAGATTCATTTGAATATGGCTATGAAGAGATGACAATTGAAGAATCTGAAGCCGATCCCAAATCAGAACCATCACCATAATCATTTAAGGTCATAGATGGAGCTTACTCAAAACAAAAACGAGTAATATCAGATGATAGGACTAATGAAGATGAAGAAGTCCTAGCTGATATCAACTTGATAAAGATCGACGAGTCGAAATCCTGCTCAAGCCTGCAAATCATCCAATATGGCATTGGGGCACAGGAAGAAATTGCCCTAAAAATGAAGATCGTATAAACTTGATAAAAATGGACGAGTCAAATAATTGCTGAAGCCAAAAAATCATCCAATATAGCCTTGGGTCATAGGAAGAAACTGCCTTAAAAATGTGGGCCAAAATGGTAAAGTGACGTATATTACTAAGGAATTTCATGAACCAAATGATGAGAATGGTCTTAACTTTGGGCCTATTCTATGGGGAGCTTTATAGAATTAGAGAAATCCAACCTACAAAAGGAGGGAGCAATTCCAGCTGCCTCAATAATATTTGAGAATATAACGACACAAAGGGACCAAATTATCCACACTATAAAAAACATACCAGATGAGCATGAGCACACTCAAACCCCTGTAGCTAGGGAATTTCATAAATAAAATGCCAAGGGTTGCCTTAGCACAAGGACCATGATCCAAGAGAGAATGAAAGAGCAAACTTCCCCACAAGAAGTTCCAATTGCAATGGAATGAACAAACTTGCAGAAGGTTCAGGACACCCCTATCCTAGGTAGCAGGGTAGGGGTAGATAATCCAAATCTTGAGGCGATAAATTATCCAATTCAAATTTAGTAAAGTATCTGTAGCCAGAATTTTGAAACTCAAGAAAATGAAGAACGTACAACAAAAACTCTATTTCGGTTGAAGAAATGAATGCACAAAAACTTCAGGACATCCCTGTGATACACGTCACCACAAAAGAAAATGATATCATCTTTCAACTAGATTGCCCACAGGATGCCCACGTCATCAATGAGCTCAATCGAGATCCTGAAGCTGGGGACTCCCAAGATTATATTTGTAAGGAATTCCTTAATCTCGACAATGCAGTCCACGAAGAAACAAAAGAGTAAAGCTTAGAGGATTCTACTGAACTATCCCCTAAGGAGAAAGCAAAAGACGATACATTCCCTGAAGAATGGATGAAAGAACTTGAACTGGAGATCCTAAGAGGCCCACCTGGGCCACCTTCACTGGAATTCTTAGTAGACCCACCTATTTGGGATAAAGAGCTGATCTTAGAGTATTCAATTATGTCAATCTCTAAGATTGATATAACAAATAACACAGAAGAAGTGAGGGATCCAAATTTTATCATTCCTGAAGATCCAATACTTCTGCGGGAGAGAAAAGAAATCAAACCCCTATTTCTAAGGGGACCACCTAGACCACTTTCATAGGATTTTCTTAATAACCCGCTTATATAGGATGAAGAACCAAACATGAAAGATCAAATCATGTTATTCCCTCAAGGGAAAGGATCTCAAGAAAAATACCCTACAGGGGCAGCCGTGTCAAACCACTTGATAAGAGTACCCTCACTTGATGAAAAAAAAAAAGTAGGGTCAATCGGTGAGGCTGATGCCCTTATCTGACGACTCCCAATATGCCATGAGGCAATGTACTTCCCAAGAGCAATATGAAGTTGCAAATGAAAAAGATTACCGAAAAGGCATGGGAGATCACTTACTCTTCCCTTTCAAATAAGCCAAGTGGGGCATCCATGCTCTGCTTAGGCATCTTACTCTGTGGTATTGACAACTTAAGGAGTTGAAAAGTGAAAAATAAAAAAAAGAGGAAAAAAATGTGCTTAGCCAACTCAAGAAGAGATTGAAGGATTAGGAAGCTCAGAGTGACTTTGAATATAAAGATCAATGCTCGAGTGAAGCAATCCAAGGAGGAAAGACTATAAAAATTCAACAACCGTTGTCAGGGAAATATCAGATACCAATTAGGGGTAAGAAACACCTAAGGATAACCTGTTCACTATGTGGTCTTTCAAGTCCTTAAAGTCAATAGTCTTACGTTCAACAGGAGTTAGAGGGTGACTGAATCTAGGTGCTTAGCGCACTGGGGCCCAGATTCATATATCCCGAGTATTTGAGGCAATGAGAGTATACATTTTGAGAGTGTGAACTCTCAGGGAGGTGTAAGGGTCACCTCTTAGTTAGGACTATATTGATTAGCATGCCTCATAGTTGATGTGATAAGCCAAGGCTTGGAGAATTCAATCGAGAATAATAGAACCCGAGTATTTAAAAGAGTATTTGCCCTGTATGGAATAGTCGGTTCATGGGACATGAGCTCGTATCCTGACACGACACCGTTCCATGGCATGTGCACCCACATTCATATGGGGAAGCTACTCTTCTATAGTATTATCTGACTTAGAAGAGCTAGTGTGCATGTGCTTTGAGATGACTCATGTATTTGCGTAGGAACATGTCCCATAGGGTTGCACCAATAATCCATTGAACCCCTGGTGAGAGGAAGCTCTGGCTCAACGACTTTGATGTTACCAATAGTATACCCCTGCCATAAACTGTGGAGCATAGGTCCATTGGGTAGGCTTGAAATACCGGTGGAACGTCGTTCACGTTAGCCCAATGGAAGACTCCGACTAGTGTTATAAGTTTAGAGATCTCATTTACCTTTGACCCCATATTAATCTAAAATTGATGAGAAAATATTTTATATTAATGAAAAATTGTATAATAATATTGAAAAATTATTTAGAGAATTTTTGAGATTTTTGGAGATTTTTTAAGTTTTTCTTTAAATAATAAAATATGATTCTCAAAATTTCTTTTACATAAATACCAAACAAGGACATTTCATGGGGATGCCACATGGATCCCAAGTGGTCATAGGGATGCTACATAGCACCCCCACCTCCCTACTCGTGGATGACATCATGCTGATGTCATATCTATGTGGGGACCTATTTGTCATTAATTCTTTTGTTGGTATTATGTTATAACATATTATCTTGTTATTTAAAGTGTTATATATTGCTATGACTTAAGTTTGATTTAAGTCACATATTTTTTTTTGCTCATATGTGCCATTTTTGGCATATGTGAAGTCATGTAATTTTGATAATTAATTTAATTCATATTATTATCCATATATGATTTTGTAGCATGTGAGTATATCTTATGTGGCACTACCTTATGGGCTTGACCCATATGAAATTTTAGTGTTGTTAAAATCCTATTGGTGGTGTCATAAGATATTTTATTCCCATGTGTGGATGTCCCATATTACCTTTATGTCCATGTCCTTGTATTTTATTGACTCTCACAAATTATTCAAAAACCATGGGCACAAATGTTAACATGAATTTGGACTTAATGTGAAATAAAACATGGAGCTAAGGGCTTCAAGGTAAAATGACTATAAACTTAAGTTTTAAGGAGTGAAATGTGTCAAAAGCTCATCCATTGATCTTGGTGATAAGATGTGGCTGAATGACTTGGATAAAAGCCTCTCATGTGCCTTTGATTTAAGGCACCAAGGATCACATCTTTATGATCTAAGTATAAAAGTAACTTATGAGATCAATTATAATCCTAACTTGAGTATTCACTTCAAAGAGAGGGAGCCCTTAACAAAACCATGAGACTATCTTCTTCCTTGAGTTTTTATTTGATCTATGAAGTAGTTCATCATTTATGTGATCAAGCCGATACTGTTGCTTCATTAAGGTATTGATTTTTCTTCTCATATTTTTAATTCGTACCTCATTTCCATTATCAAAGCATGCTGTAATTATTAATTTACAGTAGCTTTCTTCATTTTTGGTCATGAAAACTTGATATTTGAAGAGTCTCAAAGCAATAGTGTAGTCCATACACATATTATGTGTATACTAGCTTGCTTACTCCATGATCTTGAGTAGTTTCAACTTGATTTCTTGATATTATTTTTCTTGAATTTTTACTGAGAATATGCAACTGATGAGAGGTTTATTTCATCATATTTGAGCATAAGAAATAGTCAATTGAGTTCCCTTTTTAATGTTGAAAAGTTCGTGGTGTCCCTTATGGACCACATGGTGTAGTTTCACCCTAACTTCTTTATTTTGTGTAGTATCTCTCTCAAAATTTGAAGGGCTATTTTGATGCATGTCTCTCTCATGATTTGATCCCCATTAAGTGAAATAAATGTAATCATTTTCTTCCCATTGGATTGATCTCCTTGAGTTATTATTATCACCCGTGCATTAGACAATGAAACAAAATTAAGTCCTCCAAAGGCTCTTTCGTGGCCTAGCCACAAAGGGTTCGAGCTATTATTTTTCTATGTATGTTTGCATGTTAATTTGATGTATTTATAGTTATTAAATGGATTCATGATTGGTTAAATTGAGTATGTTGTGTGAATATTGAGATTGTTTTTTAATTTTGCGGTATGAGGTTTAATGTTATGCATTTATTGTTTATACGAATTGAAATCTTATTGAATTATTATGATCAAGTGTATGATGTGTATGAGATATTATGATATATGATGAGGATGAAGAATGAAGATGAAATTATCATATAATTTTGATATAATGAGGAATTGCGAGTGCAATTCATGCAATATGTTGTAGAGATGTACAATGTGAATATTTGACTATTGTATTTAGTTTAATTGAATTTTTGAGAGGAATTTGTAAGGGACATAATAGGGCTGAATTTTATTATTCAAATGTGTATAAACCATGTTTGTAGGCTGAAATATATGTATTATAGTTTTGTATTGAGATATTCCTGCATTTAAACCGTTGAGTTTTTATACAATGAAAATTTTTAAATCACTGCATTTCTAGCCCATTGGTTTTATACCAACAACAAATGGTATCAGAACAGGGCTCTAATATGGTCCCTTAGTCCTCTTATATTGTATATAATTTAATGTTTAAATTGCATAAACACTTGATCATGATTTCCATGCTGTATATGCTTTGAATTTGAGAATTGATCGTGTCATTGGCATTGGCATGAGAACTGTGAATGAATATTTTTCGAACTGTTGTATATTTGGGAGAGAATGGTAGGGCATTCAATACTTTATGTAAGAGAATAATATTTGGTAGCATTTTGTGTTATTGAGTGTATTTTTATATGGAAAAATTCTCATGATCATATTGTGTATATTTTGGAAGTTATTGACCATTTATTAAAGTGTATCAGATCTAAAAAAGATATTTCCAGGAACTTTATACCTTTTTCAGTAAGGGTTTTTCATGAGCATGAGTTAGGACCACTTTGTACTTTTGAGGAATCGAGTCTAGTTTAAATGTACATTTGAGCTCATAGGAAAATTCCCCACATTTGGAAAATTATGGTCGTTTTACTTGAGGGGTATCATACTGCAATTTCTGCTACACAAAGCAGAAATTGACCCTATGATAATCATGTTATTTGATCCATTTCGGACCATTATTCTATGCTACTTTCTAAATGAAAGTTGTCTAATTTTGAGTTTATTTTATTTGAAAATAAGTCTCATGATTAAATGATGTGTAAATTTAAAGTTATGTCCATTGAATTGTACCGTACTCATCTTGGAAAACCATAAAAACATTATTTCCTATATCTAATGTGTGAGAAGAGCATTGATACTTTATATTTTTTTGTAATCCCACTATGAAGTATAAGTTGTTCAAAGTCCTTATGAGTTCTTAAGGTTTTAAATCAGTGGGAGAGCTATATAAACCCTATTGAATCGTGAGTATTAAGTTTTAATACCCAATACCCGAGTCTTGGTCTAAATCCAGACTAGTCCCGGATAGTGTGTGATGAAGTTGACAACACGACTAAAGATACATATGGATGGATGAGACAATGACCATAGTTACAAAAGATAAAAATAAAGGGTGAAACCAAATCACAGATCGAAGACAAAGGTATTGACACATTATGACTTGGTCACTTTAAAACCATAAGGTACGACTTCGTTCTACTTATGAGCATGATTTTAATATATTGAGAATTAATTTATTAGAGAACAACCATTTTTGTTTTATGATATCATTTGAGCAATTATTGGTAGAATATCTTGGTGTATTATATGAGTTTAATAATTGGAAGGCTTGGACTCGTCACATAAGCTATAAACTTGAATTAGGTCGATACTTACATATTAAGATTTTGAATGCTTGTGTCCACTCTTACATAAGCTTAAGACATATGAAACATGCTTAAGTAATTTGATTCTAGATCTATGATCTATGATTCAAATTACCGATCCTAAGGATATGACTAATTCAAAATATATGGCATGTGTTAGGATTGCACTTGTAATTGCTTGAGAATTATGATATATGAGAAATATTTATTATTTGTGAGTTGCTTCATGATTTAAGAACTCATGAGATGTATCATGAATATGACATTGACTGATCCTTATGGTACCTCAAACTACATGCTTCATTATTTTGAGATTTCCTAAATGATGAGATAATGTGATGTTGTGCGCACTTGGTGATGCATGATCCTGCCATAATTCTTATGTGAATAAGTGAATGTGGTATTATGTTATGAATGTCATATGAGGATTATTACATGGCATGTTAGGCTCAATGTTTGTGAAAAAAGATTTTCATGTATGAGATAACATTTTCTTTTATAGGAGCATGTTTTTTACTATTTTGGAAATTGAGATCAATCGAACCAAAATGTATCTTAAGTATGGATTGTAATAATTAAGAAAATGTGATGAAAGAGATTTTATCTTAAACACTTGTTCTTCTGAACGAGGATTTCTATATTTAAAATTTTTTAGCATAAGAGGATGTTAGAAAACATAAAAGGGATTCCACCCCATTTTGGGTATTGCTACTGTGTATTGTCTTTCTATTAAAGAGTTATGACTATGCTAAACTCCATGCTTCTTCCATTTTGGAAGATCACCCTTAAAGTTGTTTTTTTAACATTATGGTATGACCACATAACCATTTTTCATAATATTTTGGAGTATCTTATAGTCATCAATCTTTTAATAAAGTCTTTTTTGAAACCTTTGAAATTTTACCTAAAAGTAAACTTCTTTCTAAGACATAAATTCAAGTTATTTTGAAAGGCACCTTTGTTGGTTTCAGTGGGAGCATCTTTAATAAGTATAAATAGTAAAACCATACCATCCTCAAAGAGAGAACCTTCGTATTGATTTTGGAAACAGTTATATCTCAAATTAATTTCACTTATGAGAAAATTGGAAGAGGCATTGAATTAGAATGATTTGTAAAATAAAAGCCGAAAGAAGTTTTTGACCTCTTATTTGAAAATTGAGCATTTTATGAACCTATGGGCCGTTTTCTTCTGCTGCATTATAAGTATTATTTTTTTTATTTAGTGCCACAGTGAGAAATTTTAAGTCACTTAGAGACATGTCACTTGTTAGAGTTGTGAGCAATCTCTTTGATAGACTTTGAATTTTCAATGACTATTTGTGTGACATTATGGTAATAGATCTTCACTTGTCTATACATGCATTTCATTCCATGGTGATTATATGCATTCACTTTCACATAGATGATCCAGTAGATAGCTTCTACTGGTCTCTTAAAGGCTAGTAGGCCTTTTAGTGGAGTACGCATAAGCTACTTGAAAATGTTTTTAATAGTATGTGAGACCTTATGTAGAGCTGCATATTTATATGTGGATTATGATATGATTATATGACGATAATGACACCTCATTTTGTGGGCTAGTCACACTAACAGTGACTATCTATGCATGGACTATATGCATATGACTTAATGCAATTGGTTGTTTATCATGAGATAATTTGTGAGATTAAATGTGAGAGAAATCCAATAAACTTTGATAAGTCCCACATTACATGAGATATTGTCCTAATTGATTTGAACTTATAATGTGTTTGGTCACTCTTGATATTGTGATTGGATCTAATTAATAGGTTCATGATGACACATGCTAGCCATTTAAGCCAAGTGCAATATCAATAAGAGATTGAATGTATTGAATGGTGAAATGCTTGAAAGTCCAAGCACTACTCCCACACATTGGTTTTGAATGGATAAAGTACTAGTTTGTGACTAAGGAAACTTTGAGAACGATGCATGAGATTAAAGCATGATTTTATGAACTTTGTTCGAGTAAAAATCTGTGTTACTTGAGAATTGATATGTACATAGAGTGTTGAACTTTTGAGCACATGAGTAAATGTTGAGAGAGCAAGTAAGAAGATAGATGTGAACATATATGTCAAACTTTATGAGTATAAATTGTCATGAACATGCACATAAAAGTACTGTACTCTTTGTCATACTATATGTTCCCATATTTCTTTTTCTTTAGGGATACCCATTGCATTATTGGAATATTTCATTATTGAAAATGATAATTACTTCTGCAATTAGCTCCTAGTAGATTAGTATGTCATTGGCGTGAGTAAGATGTGATATGTTGACATATAAACTACATGATATTTGATTAAATATGTGGATGAAGGAAATCGAACATGACATTTAAATTGTGATTTGTGGTTCATGTGACATACACCAGACATAGAACGAGTTCTTGACAATTTGCTCTTGTGATTGCATATGTTTGACCACACTTGCTTTTATTAGTTCATAACTATTGATTATGTTAATGGGCCATGTTGATTGACTATGCTTACGGAGCATACAATGGTTTATGCTTATGCATGATATGAGATTGAGAAAGTTAACTTGGTTATTGATACTTGCCCCCTTGCTTAATATGAGTATTGCTTTTATGGTAGATAATGGATATTTTAAATTATATCATTGTGTATAAGAATGAGATAGATGATCGTTTATAAGGCCTAAAAAGGCCAAGTTGGAGAATGTTGACTATGTGGCCTTTCAAGGCCTTAAAGCTAATAGTCTTAAGCTCAGTGGGAGTTAGAGAGTTACAGAATCTGGTTGCTTAGCGCACTGGGGCCCAGATTCATATACCTCGAGTATTTGGGGTATTAAGAGTATATGTTATGAGAGTGTGAACTCTCAGGGAGTTGTGAGGGTCATCTCCAATCGAGAATAATAGAACCCGAGTATTTAAATGAGTATTCGCCCTGTATAGAATGGTCGGCTCATGGGACATGAGTTCGTATCCTGACACGAGACCGTTCCATGACAGGTACACCCACAGTCGTATGGGGAAGCCACTCTTCTATAGTATTATCCTACTTAGAAGAGCTAGGGCGCATGTGCTTTGAGTTGACTCATGTATTTAAGTAGAAACATGTCACACAGGGGTGCACCAGTAATCCATTGAACCCCGAGTGATGGGAAGCTCTAGCTCAACAACTTTGATGTGACCAATTATGTGTCCCTGTCATTAATTGTGGAGCATTGGTCTATTGGGTTGGCTTGAGACACCGGTGGAATGTCGTTCAAGTGAGCCCAATGGAAGACTCCGACTAGTGTTATAAGTCTAGAGATCCCATATACCTTTGGCCCTATTAATCTAAAATTGATGAGACAATATTTTATATTAATAAAAAATTATATTGAAAAATTATTTAGAGAATTTTTGGGATTTTTGGAGATTTTTTCAGTTTTTCTTTAAATAATAAAATATGATTTTCAAATTTGTTTTACATAAATATCAAAAAAAGATATTCTATGGGGATGCCACATGGATCCCAAGTGGCCATAGGGATGCCACGTGGCAACCTCACCTACCCACTCATGGATGACATCATGCTGATGTTATATCTATGTGGGGACCTATTTGTCATTAATTATTTTGTTGGTATTATGTTATAACATGTTATCTTGTTATTTAAAGTGTTATATATTGTTATGACTTAAGTTTGATTTAAGTCACATGTTTTTTTTTTGCTCATATGTTCAATTTTTGGCATGTGTGAAGTCATGAAATTTTGAGAATTAATTTAATTCATATTATTATCCACAAGATTTTGTAGTATGTGAGTATACCTTATGTGGCACTACCTTATGGGCTTGACCCATATGAAACTTTAGTGCTGTTAAAATCCTATTAGTGGTGTAATAAGATATTTTATTCACATGTGTGGATGTCCCATATTACCTTTATGTCCATGTCTTTGTATTTTATTGATTCTCACAAATTATTCAAAAACCATGGGCATAAGTGTAAACATGACTTTGGACTTAATTGGAAATAAAACATGGAGCTAAGGGCTTTAAGGTAAAATGACTATAAACCTAGGTTTTAAGGAGTGAAATGTGTCAAAAGTGCATCCATTGATCTTGGTGATAAGATATGGACGAGTGACTTGGATAAAAGCCTCCCATGTGCCTTTGATCTAAGCCATCAAGGATCACATCTTTATGATCTAAATATAAAAGTAACTTATGAGATCAAGTATAATCCCAACATGAGTATTCACTTCAAAGAGAGGGAGCCCTTGACAAAAATGTGGTCACCTATGACACTATCTTCTTCCTTGAGTTTTCATTTGAAACCCTTCCATGGAGTAGTCCATCATTTATGTGATCAAGCCCATACTGTTTCTTCATTAAGGTATTGATTTTTCTTCTCATATTTTTAATTCCTACTTCATTTCCATTATCAAAGCTTGTTGTAATTATTAATTTACAGTAGCTTTCTTCATTTTTTGTCATGAAAACTTGATATTTGAAGAGTCCCAAAGCAATAGTGTAGTTCATACAAGTAGTATGTGTAGACTAGCTTGCTTACTCCATGATCTCGAGTAGTTTCAGCATGATTTCTTGATCTTATTTTTCTGAAATTTTTACTGAGAATATACAACTGATGAGAGGTTTATTTCATCATATTTGAGCATAAAAAATAGTCAATTGAGTTCTCTTTTTAATGTTGAAAAGTTCGTGGTGTCCCTTGTAGACCACTGGGTGTCCCTTGTGGCCCACTGGGTGTAGTTTCACCCTAACTTCTTTATTTTGTGTAGTATCTCTCTCAAACTTTGAAGGTATATTTTGATACATGTCTTTCTCATGATTTGATCTACATTAAGTGAAATAATTGTGATCATTTGCTTCCCGTTAGATTGATCTCCTTGAGTTATTATTATCACTTGTGCCTTAGACAATGAGACAAAATTAAGTCCTCAAAAGGTCCTTTCGTGGCCCGGACACAAGGGGTTTGAACCATGGTTTTCTCATGTATGTTTGCAAGTTAATTTGATGTATTTACAGTCATTAAATGGATTCCTGATTGGTTAAATTGAGTATGTTGTATGAATATTGAGACTGTTTTTTAATTTTGCGGTATGAGGTTTAATGCTATGCATTATTGTTTATGCGAATTAAAATATTATTCGAGTATTATGATGAAGTGTATGAGATATTATGATATATGATGAGGATGAAAAATGAAAATGAAATTATCATATAATTTTGATATAATGAGGAATTACGAGTGCAAGTCATGCAATATGTTGTAGAGATGTACAATGTGAATATTTGAATATTGTATTCAGTTTAATAGAATTTTTGAGTAAGGGATTTGTAAGGGACCTATTAGGGTTGAATTTTATTATTCAAATGTGTATAAACCATGTGTGTAGGCTGGAATATATGTATTAAGGTTTTGTATTGAGATATTCATGCATTTAAACCGTTGAGTTTTTATACAATGGAATTTTTTTAAAAGATTGCATTTCTAGCCTGTTGGTCTTATGCTACCAACATAACCAAGACTAGGACCTCCCTGCTACTTGAAAGATGCAAGGAAGCTCGAGTTCTTGTCTGTTTTTTAGGACGAAGTGCAACAAGAAGGAAAAAATGCCACTGATTCTTATCCTCCTCCTCTTAATCCATCTTCTTCAAAAGGAAAAGAAAAGAAAAGAAATTTCGTCAAGAAGAAAGATCGAAAGGAATCTCGAGAGTTGGAAACAATCCACTGGGCTAAGCACTCGAAAAGGACCCCAACTGCAAAGAAAAAAAAAGAAAAAAGAAAAAAGAAAAAAGAAAAAAAAGAAATTCGACAAGGCTGAAAATCCAAAACGAACCTCGAGTGTTGGAAAAAAGCTATCGGGCTGAACACTCGAAAGGGACCTCGAGGTAATAGAAAAATAGAACTTCTCTATCTTTTCGTCTCTTTTCTAAAATCTCCAAAAATTCTTCTTTTCTCAAGTTAGAATGACGTCAGAAAGTAAGGAAGGCATTAGTCCAAATAAAACCTGAAGATGATCGACTATCTGAACTTCAAAAGAGTGGTAGTGGAGGAACAAAAATTGGAAGTCCAAGGATATTCTGAGCACTCTGAGGCATATCTTATATTATCGAAGACACCGGTTTGCTCAAAAAAAATAAAAAAAATCTTCAATGAATTGTGACATAAGAGCAAAGCTTGGAAGATGATGAAGTATTTAGTGATTTATCGTCCTGAAAATCCCAAGTAGAGGCTCGGCAAGCTCATGACGAAAAAAATAAAATAAAAAGAAAAAAAAAAAGAAAGAAGAAGAGAAAGCTCCATGGTAGCATGCACCTAAACTACTTACCAAACTTGTTTATCAAAATTTCTCATCTATCTTCTAAATTTTCCCTATGTGTTTCGTGAGTTTTCAAAAACCTTAATTTCTTTGGTTAAATGTAACCCGAAACTCTGTTTCTATTTCAAAATTCAATCTATATTCAAAACCTTCTAAAATGTTTTCAAAAAACGAAGGAGTTTCATGGAGGCTTGGATATGATGCATCCGCCGCCACCAAATCTGGGATTGCCATGCTTGTAAACCCTTAGAAAAATAGAGACCAACCCATAAGTTTTGATGTCAGAAAGCCTAATCCTATAGGCCCTAGGAATCATAATCGAAGGGAATGTCTAAAAACCAATCTTGAGGTCTAACTCAAAGATAGTAGTGCCAGTTCGATGGCTTTTTCCATCGGTGTACCGCCTACTCAAAGGGTATTGGTCATTCAAAAAAGGGACAACTGTAGACACCCTCTTGAAATTCTTGCTAAGGGAACTCCTAAAAACCTCCATTCTGAGCTCGAAAGACCACAAAACCCCAGTAGACCATATACAACCTAGACCCAATGTAATTGTTTTAAAGCTGTCCAAAACCTATTTGATGTAGAGCTTGAGAACTTTCCAACAGTCCAAACATCGTCTGAATCGGATCTACGGATAAAGGGATATAACAAATGATAATTTAGTCCCTGTGAGACCTAAGTATCGAGCTGTGAACCGGGTTGTAGCAAGGCTCGGCAGCTGTAAACACATTTAATGATGTAGTAAAGGGGTTTATGATGCAATTAATTTGTTTTATGGTACAGTAAAGGCATTTTCTATAATTAGATAAGGCTAAGACTTCAAAATAAATCCAAACCAATTCTTAAAAAATTAAAAAAAATTTAAAAAAATATAAAAAAAATCACCAATTAAATCTTATAAATACCCCCTATCCATAACCTAAAAAGGAGATTAAAAAAAAAAGGAAGAAATCTCTTAGAAATTCTTAAATTAGAAAATTGCTCAAAAATACCCAAAAATAGGAAACCCCTTAGAAAATTCCTAAAAAATAAGAAAAAATACCTAAAAATCCAAAAAAATCACAGAGAATGTCAGAATTCATATTCAACCTTAGGAGATCCCAAAAATCTTAGAAAACTAAAGAAATTCTCCTTCAATCTTAAGAAAACTTATAGAAAACTAAGGAAATTCTCTTTCAATCCAAGAAGGCATATTTGCGGCTTCCCCATGCCTTAGGAACCCTCGATCTTGGTCAAAGTACCTTAGATGTACCGATTCCAGTAAGCAAATATATATAAAAAAAAAGATAGGTCAAAAAACCTTAGAAGGACTGATTCCAGTAAGCTAATACATAAAAAAAAAGAGATGGTGCGACAAATCGAAAGAGCAGCCTGATCCAAGCTCGAAACTCTGGGTTTCAGGTCCTTAGAGGTACATCTTTCTTTGCTTAATTTAAATCTTTCTTTGCTTAATTTAAATCTTTCTTTGCTTAATTTAACTTATTTTTCTTCTTTTAATTCTTTGTTTTATTTTATTCTTTTGAAAACTAATTTATTATTAGATTTAATTTAATTTTGAAGTAGGTTTTAGGTCAAAACACATATTTGGAGCTGACGCTACCAATGGACTCAGAAAAAGACCGGATTTCCATAAATCTGGGATTTTTCTGAGCCCATAAGTCAAACGACCTCACTCTTTCTATCTTTTAAAAAGCAACTCAGTTTTTGCAAAGGTTTGAGCATATCACATCCTTTAGATCGATGTAGATCAGAGCGTAAACAAACCTCGTCGCCCCTTGATTAAGAGCACAATGGACACAAATCCATCGTCTGAGGTTTGCAACCTTATCCAACAAAGAAACCATGGAACCTTCTTGGGTAACCTTTTTGTTTTTTTTCCCCAACTGTTAATTGTAATTGTCTGATACCAATGAGAGAGAATTCATTCGTAAGCTCAAGTTGCATCTTTCATTTCTTCCTGATAAATTTAGTTTCTTTAACAAAAGAATTGTGGATAACACACGTATTACTCACCCTTGTCATGGTCATTGTCATCATTTGATTGGTTTCAGGGGTCTCTTGGACTTTGACTATTATGGTAGCAAGCCTCCTTGGAGCTGAAGCCTATCTCGGGTACACCATTGGATCACATGTCCGAAATAACCTTGGGTTTCTTTATCCCCTTAAAGTTTCTGTTCCAAGTGGGTCTTAATCCTTGTAGTATAGCTCTAGCTTCAGTATTGCCAGGAGCTGAGTAAGTGAGATGAATGTAACTCCTTGAATCCCTTTTCCTCCTATGTACATTAACTTCCATTAAAATTCAGTCTGTTAGTTCCTTCTATTGGTGGACTCCCATCCCCTTGCCCTATGGACCCCATATCCTTGCCCTAATCTTTCTTTGGGTATCTATTTGCAGCCTCTTAAAACTTGATAATAGTTTGGTTGGCTGAACTCAATATTTTATAAAGCGAATCGGGGTGTTGGGTTGCTTATCTACCAATTGCAATACTAAACAATCAGTTTCTCAGGCCAAAAGACAAAAGCACAAAAAAGAAAATTAACATTATTTATGGTACACCAAAACTGACAGTGTGAGGTTTGTACAGAGCTAAGGCTCTAAACAATCAAATTAGAGCCTACCTTCAAATAGTATCGAGAAATATGGTCTCAATACTGGAAAGTTTTGTGACAGCCTTGAATTATATTTTAATTTTTAGTTATAAATTTTAAAGTTTCAAAACTAATGTAGATCAAGCAGATCTATAAAAACATGAAAATTTTGAAAATTGACGGTTTAAAAATGCGTTACAAGGTGCACTATTTCAAAAACTTGAAATCCATTATTTTCTCATGTCCATGCATCTTGATATTGAGATGATCAATTTGATGATATTTGGGCATCAAAACAACCTCTTCTAGTGAAAGTTATAAGGTAGGCTCTGGTTTGATTGTTTAGTGCCTATGCTCTATATATACTTATCCTAAACTAAAGAAGTGTATACTTTCTATGCAATCACCACTGTCTAACTAAATTGGATCGTGGGGATTTTGTGCAGCCAAAATGATAGAGAAAAGAAATGGTGAGAATATGGAAGGGAGGTGATTTCTCTCCTTTTGGGTTGCAAGTTTCGACCCAGTGATCCTGAGCAACTCTCTTACTATATCAAGGGAAAGATCGATGGCTCTCGATCCATCGTCGTCATCCCTGAGGTTGGCATATGCAAATATGAACTGTGGGATCTTCCATGTAAACGACCTTTTCTTACTCTTCTTCTTCTTCCCCTTCTCTCCTCTCTATTTTACAAGGTTAATACAAAGTTGTGAATAACGACCAAAATTCTTTCTCTTCTTCTTCCTCTTAATTTTTAGAGTTAAAGTAAGCATTTTTTATTGAGAATGTTCCTATGTGGCCTCAACAACATAAAGGTTATATGTGACCCTACTTCTTAGCCATTCGATGCGATCGAATTGAACGGCTATGATTGCTCATACCGCAATGTCACACCCAACACTGTTTTATTTTTATTTTTTTCTGCAAAATATTTTTGGATGAAATTTTGGGCGTCCCACTTCAAAATTAGGGCGAACTTGGGAAAAATAAAAAATTAATATTTTTTACAAAAATAAATGATCAAAATATCCTTGAAATTTTTAGGGGTATTTTGGTAATTATTCATCATAGAAAATATATTATTATAACTATCATACCACGAATTTTATTTGAAAATGATATATAGAATAAAAATGAAAAATAAAAAACTCTGAGCTATCCAATCGAGATCTGACGGCTAAAAGCCAAATTGTGACATTGTGACTCAAGCCATCTTAGCTATCTATGTAGATTTGATGGCTAAGAATAGGGGCCACGTATACTATACATGTGGTTAGGGCCATATAAAAAGCGGTCCCTTTTTAATTTTTTTTTTATCATTATTTCTTGTTTTACGATGTACTTCGTGGCTCACATAATATGGTAGCAAACCTGAAATTTTATAAAAATTTCTCCCTCGCCTCTATGCTTCTTTTTACTCCTTTCTTTGTTTATTTTTTCTTTCTTTGAGGAAATGTGCTATGTAGGAAAATTTCTATGAGGCTTTTATATGGAAAAGATTCGATCACTTTTGGATCATTTAACAACTTTGAGAAGTAATAATAATTCAACTATATTTGTCTATACCATCTCACCTAAAGTTGGATAGGATCCAAAGCTTGTGTACCTCTCCTACCTAAAGAAAAGGATAGGCACCTTTATGGCTGATAATTCTTCTTCTCATTTTCAAATTTGGAATTGGAAGAGGATGACTTTCCTCCTAAACCTGCAAAAGGAAATTTATTTTCATCAAAAATTACATGTCATGAAATGATGAGCTTTCCATTAGCCATGTTAAGGCATTTATAGCCTTTAAGACATGAACTGTAGCCGAGGAAGGCACATAGGAATGAGTGGAACTCCATTTTATATGAGTTATATAGGCATATATAAGGGTAGCATGCACAACTAAACACCCGTAGAAATTAGTCTAGTTTGTTCTTAAGCAACTGGCCAATGGGTGTTTCATTTCCAATAATAGTAGAAGGGAGTCTATTTATTAGAAAAACAGCACATTCAAAAGCGTGATTCCAGTAGTTAAATGGTATTGATCCATGAGCAAGTATTGACAGGCCTGTTTCAACAATATGCATGTGTTTTCGTTCAGCAGAACCAGTATTGTGATGAGTATGTGGGCAATATAGACGATGCTCTATCCCTCAAGAAGCTAAATATGGAGATAGATGACCATAGTCTCCACCCCAGTTTGTTTGTAAACACTAGATACGTGTTTCAAATAAATTTTCAACAAAAGCCTTAAACTTTAAAAAAGTGTCATAAACATCTGATTTTTAAAGAAGAGGAAATATCCATTTCAATCAACTAAAGCTATCCAAGAAGTGAACATAATAATGGTAGCCTTCTATAGATGTAGCTGGTGTTGGTCCCCATACATTAGAAAATATTAAACTCAATGGTCAGTAGGAATAGTGGATGAATGCAAAAAAAGGAGTTTATGACTTTTCCCTTTCTGACATGCTTCACAAACATGGAGAACCTTATTACAGGAAACATGTAATTTATTTTCAAATATTATTTGCCTAACTATGCGCATTGCTGAATGGCCCAGTCGATTATATCATTTTGTTCTTGCAACTTTTACTCCAAGGAATGCTGAACCTGTACTCTTATTATTCCTCTTCTTTGCTAGCTTCAGTTGGTATAAACCATCCTTAGTCGGCCCGTGCAATAGAGCTCTCCCTGTTGATCAATCCTTTACAATAAAATGGGAAGGGTGAAATTCAAACACAACATGATTATCCTTTGTAAACTGATTAACTGACAATAAATTGCGGAAAATGGAAAGAACATGTAGAATATTGCGAAAAGTAAATGTAGCATTGTTTGTACTGAGTTTTGAGGAACCAATATTTTTTATGCTCAAACTTATACCATTGCTAATCTTTATTTGTTCTGGCCCCTTATATTCTGAATGGAGAGAAAGATTGGAGAGATCAACAGTAATATGTTTAGAAGCTCTTGAGTATGGGTACCATGCATCAATGATCCTGGAATGGACCGCATGAAAGGCATTTAAGTTTACGCCCAAATCAGATTGAAACACATTGGAGGGCTGAGTGGTCCACATGATTGCATACTTAACAAGATATGTGGGGGCGATTACCTTGTTGATTTCCAAAGTGGGAGTTATTGTTTTGCTACTGACCATGGCCTTGACCACGACCATGACCACGACCACGGCCACCATGTCCACGATTTGGGAACTGGCTGCCACCCCCTTCTTGAGTTGCAAGATTGACCCATGGAGAGCCAATATCCAGCATTATGGCATGTTGGTTGGAGAGTTGAATCTCTTGGCTTAGCAACATACCATAGAGATCATTGAGCATAATTGGATCAGACTTTGTAGTCATAGAAGTCCGAAATGAAGTGTACTCAGGGGAAGAGTCCACTATTGAAGTATCAAGTCAACATCAAGCACTGGCTTTCCTACAGTAGCGAGATGATCAGTTATGTTTTTTGCTTGCTGCAAGTAATCAGCAATGTTCAAGGATCCCTTCTTGATAGTTTGCAATTGGAGTCGCAATTACATTATATGTGCTCCTGAGTTATTCAAAAACTAGCGTTCAAGTGTAGTCTATACTTCTTGGGAGGTGGTAAGACCCATGATCTGGGCATTGATGCCCTGAGGGTCGAGATAATCTAGCTAAGTAACAGCTGGTCTTGTCGCTTCCAATTGAGAACCGTAGGGCTGATCATGGGCTCCTCATTGCTTTCAGCTGGTAGAAATTCGGTAGGGCAATGGAGGGAGCCATTCACGTAGCCGAGAATCATACCCTTGGAGAATGGGCATGAACTGAGATTTCCAAAGCAAATAATTGGTAGTTGTGAGTTTGTGGGGAAGAAAGTGTTGGAGGTTATTAATGGAAGCGTTGGGTTAATCAACAAGTGTAGGTGTGTTGCTAGTAGGCGTCGCCATTATTGAGTGTAAGGAAAAGGGTAAAAAAAGAAAAATATGGGGAAGATAGGTGGGCATAAAGAAGCGGCTGGATGCTAGAGAGAGATAGTGAAAGAGATTTTAGAGAGAGAGAGGATTTAGATGGAGTTAGGTAGAATAATGGAGACAATATGATAAAGCTTGAGAGAGACATATTTTAAAAAAATAAAAATAAACAGATTAAGAAGTAATTGAAAGATGGATTTGTACACAGAGAGAAGAACTTGGGTTAAGGAACGTCTTCAAGATGGTAGGTTGAGAGGATAGACTATATTTTGATACCATAATAGAATAACCTAAATATTTTGAAAAAATATCTATCTTACTTTCTTGAACTTTCACGTGAAATGAGATTATATATTTATAACACAAGATATATATACTTTTAGATATATATGGGATATGTTGTTACCACAATATTTCGAATGGGTTTGACTTTATATTTATTACAACAACTATTTGAACGAGACTGGCCACAATATTAGGGATAACCCAAAAATTTGGATGATTATGGGCTATCCCTTTATAAAAGGACAAAGAGTTTCTCTTTCATCATCATTATAGCCTTTTCACAACAAAGAGTTTCTCTTTCATATAACCTACAATGATGAGAAATGGAAGAACAATATTGCATGTAATGCTAAACATGGATTGATTTGTCAATATCAAAACAGATCAATGAAATGAATAGATGAATGAAACTTAATGACCAAATTAGCTGAATCAACTTGTTAATATTAGAATAAATCAATGAAACTTAATGACCAAATTAGCTGAATCAACTTCTATAGCCCCAAGTTCTTAATCTTTGAAAAATTCACCTAAACAAATGCAATGTTTTCTCGATATTCAATGATGCTATAATGGATTTCTTGCTGTTTCAATATTTTTATATCAATAAAAAACAAAAACAAACTTATTGAACCATACTCCTAAATAACTAAAAAAAAAAAAGAAATTTGCCAATAGAATAACTTCTTATAAATTAAAAAACTAAGAGTGAGGTTTCTATAAGGTAGCAACCTTAAGCAATCCAATTAAGGTGCACCTTCGAATTTTATCATGACATGTAATTTTGGTTTAAAAAAATTTGAGGATTATCTTAAATTCTATTTTCATATCTAATTATAAAATTTAAACTAAAAATGGTTGAAATCAAATAGATCTATATACATATGAAAATCTTAAAAATTGACGGTCTCGATAATGAGTTGTAGGATGCACTATGTCTAGGACTTAAAATTCTTTTTTTTTTTTTTTTTTAATATTCATACATCTTGAGGTCAAGATGATCAGTTAGAGGGTTTTTCAACATTAAAACAACCTTTTCCTATAGGTCTTTTAGGTGCATCTATAATTCTACGCTACATCGCGTATAACCGGAGTCAAACCCCCTCTGCTACTGGTAGGCAGCTCCTACTTTGATTCATACTCGTTGGGTCTAATGAATAGAGAATCACTCTCCTGCCAAAGTGGTTTTAAGGTTACAAACTTATAGAAACCTTTTCCCAAACCTAATACCTAATAATACATAATAACTAACAAATTTGTGCAAACAATATATATCTAGAATTTCTAATTTATCTAATATGAATTTAAATTGAATTTGAATACATATAATAATAGGTATATTAGAATTTCTAATGTATCTAATATGAATTTGAAGTAGGTATCAGGTATATTAGATATATTAGAAATTTTTCGGTATCTATTTCTGATCCAAACCTTCTAAACGTTTAAACTTTAAACCTTAAAACACAAGGGTTTGATATGGACCTTGGTTCTCAAAATTTGACTTTGTTTATAGAATTTGCTACAAAGTCATGAACACCCGTTGTCCAAATGCTAAGCAGATGGATACTAAGGGTCAGACTGTGTTTTTCACACTAATCTTGAAAATTCAAATTTGGTAATACCTAGAACGGTATCTTGGTCCCAAATAAAATTGCTTGAAAGATGGTCTCTATAATCTGAGTCTCAACCTAAGGTTCTTGAAAATAAAGAACTTGGGAAAATAATTGAATATCCTAATGGTGAGGTTGAGATTCAGTTTCCTTATTCTTGAAGGGCTAGACTCACTGTGACAAATTTCCCTCTTAAAGTACCAGAAAGGGCTTCTACTTCTTCTATTCCTGAAACAAATTATGAAAAGCTTCATAACGAGAAAATAATACTTGAAGGTTTAAGAAAATCTTCAGAATAGGTCCAACAACCCATATACAGAGTTCAAACTCCTAACTCTATATCTGAACAAAAGGTTGAACACGATGAACCTACTTTTTTAGACCTTGAGTTTGGTGTCAATGTTCTTCAAACACCTAACGAAATCCATTTCGATAAAGAATGGATTAAAAAATACTTCTATTTTGAAGAAAATAGACAAATCAGAGAATGGTTTTTTAAAGAATTTTAAAAACCCCTTCAAGATGCTTTTCATAAAATTTTTATTGAATTCATGCTTAAACATAAAGAAAATGTTAAATTTTTTAAATGGTTAAGGTATCTTCTTAAGAAGAAAGGAATCCTTGTCCCAAATTTTCCTGAGCCTAAACCTACCGTTCATATGGCTTAAAAAAATTTTAGAACTTTCCACACGGGAGATAGTAAGACTATTGAATCCATCCATCCTCCTGAAACCAATCTCCAACTTAAAGGAGACATAATGGAAACCAAAGCTTCACCTTTTAAACAAGGATTAAAAGAAAAATGATAATCAAATGGAAAAAATAGATGGTATCCCCCATAGAATTTAACAAAATAATTATACAAATCTATTTTTACAAACTTTGGGTCTTCAAAGCACCCAAATTCAAAATACATTAAACACTATTAAACCAATGAAAGATCTATGAAAAAAAATGAAAAATCTAAAGAAGCTTTATTATTTAAGTTTCCACATGTTATTGAGACATGGAAGTTTAGTCTTTAAGGCATAAAGAAAAGGAAGACAAGAATGAACGTGTAGATGAATTAGTTAAAAGACTTTCAAACCTAAATGTTTCTGAGAAACAAAAAGGAAAGGCCCCAGTCATTTTGATCAAGAAATAGTCGACATTGAAAATGTTTTTAAAGTTGAAAGCTCAGAGATTAATAGAATTGATTACAGAAGGAAGGTTAGGCATGTATCCCAAACTAAGATGTATTACCTTAGGCCTACTCCTATAGATCTGCAAATTGAAGAAGATCTTATTGCAAGTTCTATATCATATTTTCGTAAATCTATTGTTAATTGGAACATTGATGGAATGTTTGAGAATCAAATTATTGATCTCATGAATCATATGACCATGTACGCTACTGCGTGCAAAACTAGTCGTAATAAGGACCACGAAATTGCTAAAGCAATAATCTGTGGCTTTACGGGCTGGCTTCGAGGCTGGTGGGATTTTCACCTCGATGAAAGTGTCATAAATCAAATTTTAAATGCCACTAAACAATGGATTGTCAAAACTGAAATAGCTCCAAGACAGATTCATGAATCTGTCGTTGATGAAAGAGATGCAGTAAATACACTTATTTATACTATTACTCTTCACTTTGTTGGTAGCACTGCTCTTTTAGCAACTAGGTTGGAAGTTATTATGAAATCTTCGATGTCCATGACTGTCACATTTTGAGTGGTATAAAGATGTGTGCTTTTCGAGGTTACTATTGCTCTTATGTTTCAAACTACTGCTCTTATTAACTCTGGAGCAGATTTGAATTGTATTAATGAAGGTCTTGTTCCCACAAAATATTTTTCAAAAACTACCCAAGTGTTAAATACTGCTGATGATAGCAAGAGGCTTATAAATTACAAACTTTTAGATGCTGCTGTTTGCAATAATGGTGCATGCTTTAACTTTCCTTTTATTATGGTTATAGGATTAAGTCAACCTGTTATTTTGGGTACTCCTTTCTTAAATATGCTATATCCCTTAGAGATTGATAACACTAGAATTGAAGTTGAAATAGAAGGACATAATGTTAAGTTTGGTTTTATTGATAAACCAAGAGTACATGAAATAAATAATATAAAAGATAAGATTTTTACTAAAAAAATTTCCTATTTTCTTTAAAAGAAGAAATCAAATATAAAACAGTGGAAGAAAAATTGCTTTCTCTAAAATTCCAACATGATATTAATATTTTTAGAATCGTTCTTGAAAAAGAAGTCTGTGCTGAGATCCCAAATGACTTTTGGAATAAAAAACAACATATTGTTGAACTTTCATATGAACCTGATTTTAGTGAATGTGATATTCCTACCAAGGCCAGACCTATTCAAATAAATAGTATGCTTCTTGAAATTTGTAAAACTGAAATTCAGGATCTGCTTAATAAAAAAAAGCTTATTAGAAAAAGCTCTTATCCTTGGAGTTGTTCGGCTTTTTTTGTCGATAATGCCTCTGAGCTTGAAAGGGGTGCTCCAAGACTTGTTATAAATTACAGGCCTCTAAATAAAGTCTTACAATGGATTAGATATTCTATCCCAAATAAAAAAGATCTTCTTGACAAGTTAATTGAAGCCTGTGTATTTTCAAATTTTGATTTAAAATCTGGTTACTGGCAAATTCAAATTGCTGAAAAGGATAAATACATAACCACTTTCAATGTTCCTTTCGGGCATTACGAGTGGAATGTAATGCCTTTTGGTTTAAAAAATGTTCCTTCAAAGTTTCAAAACATAATGAATGACATCTTTAACCCCTATACAAAATTCATGATTATTTATATTGATGACGTGTTGATCTTCTCCAGTTCTATTGACCAACACTGGAAGAAAAGCAGTTAAAAATGCTGGCTTAGTCTTATCTGCTAAAAAAATGGCCCTATTTCAAACTAAAATAAGATTTCTTGGCCATAATATTCATTATGGTGGAATTATTCCTATTGATAGGGTAATTCAATTTGCTGATAAATTTCCTGATATTTTAAAAGACAAAAAAGAATTGCAAAGGTTTCTTAGATGTTTAAATTACATCTCTGAGTTTATAAGGACATTGCCTTAGATGCAAAACCTCTTTTCCAATGGCTTAAAAAGCATCCTCTTGAATGGACAAATGAACATACAAAAACTGTTTGAAAATTTAAACGAAAAGCCAAGGAATTACCTTGCTTGGCCCTTTCAAATCCTAGCTCCTTCAAAATAATTGAAATTGATGCTTACGAAATTGGTTTAGGGGGAATTTTTTAAAATAAAAATTTTATGATAAAGAACAATTGGTTCGATATACTTCTAAAGTTTGGAATCCTGCTCAGCAGAAATATTCTACTGTTAAAAAAGTAGTTTTGGCCATTGTTCACTGTGTCACTAAGTTTCAAAGTGACATGTTCAATAAAAAGTTCTTGATTCTAACAGATTGTAAATCTGTTAAAGAAATTTTTGAAAAAGATGTAAAAATTTAGTCTCAAAGCAAATATTTGCTGGCTGGCAAGCAATTCTTTTAGTTTTCGATTTTTCCATTGAACATATTAATGGCAATTCCAAATCTCTCGCTGACTTTTTTACTTGAGAATTTTTGCAGGGCGGGAAGGAAAGGCAAGCAACTAATGGAAATAATCCTAGGCCCAAGTATAAGCTTGGCAACACAGTCGCAATCATCCAAAGCTTTATTACAAGCATAAAGAAAAGAGATTGAAATATCTCCTCAACCCATAAGGATTCAAAATCCTAAATCTAAAGAAAGAACCCCTCATATATCCACAATAATAATTCCGTTAATAGTAATGGAAAATGAACATAAAAATAGTCATCCGGTTGATATTGCAGCTGTATACCTTAAAGATCATATTCGTCCTTCCAATGGAGTTTAAAACCCTTGAATATTATGAAGTTGTTTTAATGGAAACATGATCTGTTAATAGCGTCCATTACTATAGTAATAATGGACAACAATTTGCATATTCCAAGTTTCAAATCCTGGATGTCATGTTATACAGAGAATGGGGCTTTGACTGTTAAAGCCAGGGTATTTTAAAGCATAAAATACCATCATTAAATCATATAATTATTATAACTATATTAAAGCATGGGATTTAATATTCTCTTACTAAAATAAGCAAATTCACACAACTGGTTTTTACAATTCAGGATAAAATGCCTAAGAGATTTACCAAACTGGTTCTATAAATGGGAACCTATTTCCAATGTCTTTCTTGGATTAATTAAAGAATCCAAACAAAGATTTGCTGATTTCAACATGGATTCAAGTGAAAGAAACCTGGAATCATATTTCTGGGTTTTATATGAAATCCCCTTGGATAATGTGATGGGAATACACTTTAACCGAAAATGATGTTGATAGGTGGGATTATATCCCAAGTCTAGAAAGACAGATTTATGTTAAATGGTGGGATAATTTCACCCACACACATCTTAAGCCAAGAAAAATTATCCTGAAAAAGCTGGCCTTTGTTCATATCGCTATCACTAGCAAAACCGATAAATTGATGGATTATTTCAATCAAATAGATATAAAAAAAATTTAAAAAACCAAGCTTAAAAGAAGACTCTTGATGGCTTTAAAAGAAGAGGAAAACAAAATGTCTTCCTCCCAGCCCGACAATGAAGAGCAGGATGAGGGGAATCAGAATGAAGAAGGATTTGATCCAGAATACTCTGAACCTTTCGCTTCACAACACAGTTAAAATACTGATGAAATATGGGACGGCCCGACTCCACTTCATCCAGGACACGTGTCCCGACAAAAATATCAAAAAAAGAAGAAGAAATCCAAATTTTCAAAAGAAAACATTGTAGCAGTACTGTAGCAGAGGTCACTATAGCAGTGGTCACCGTAGCAAATCATTGTAGCATATACGAACACTGTAGCACCTTTGCCTGTTTGGAAAATACTACGCAGACTTCAAACAATTTCAAGTCCACCAACATCACTGTATGGACTTAAAAGGGTGTTAAGTCCACCGACACCACTGTGCGGACTTAAAAGGCTGTTAAGTCCACCGACACCACTGTGCGGACTTAAAAAGGTGTTAAGTCCGCCAACTATCCTTATCTATATAAGGACGCCACCTCTCATGTTGGAGGCACCTCAAGTTTTAGCTTCTTACGTCAGAATGTTGGAATACTTGTTCTTGAGTGCTCTTAGTTTCTCTCTGAGTTTTTTCTCTCCTCTTTTGTAATATCTCCCTTTGTATATCTGGTGGTATATCAATCTATCAAGCCATCCAGCTTCCCTCTTGAATAATTGTACCACTTGTGTGCTTGCTTCCATTTAGTGCTATGTAAGTTTTCTTTAATATATATTTCCATCTTGTTATGTAAGTTTTCTTTAACATATATTTCAATCTTGTTACTCTATTCATTATTCTATTTGTATGTAGTTCAATTATTTAGCTCTTTTATTCTTTTATTTGTATTGCTTTACCTAATAATATATAATAACTGACCAATAAACCATTCTAATATTATTTAATATGTATTTGAAGTAGTATTACATTTAAAGTTTAAAATACCGGTTGATCGCCAATGGCCGGTTCTGATCTAACCGGATGGTTAGCGGTTAGAACAACCAGTTTTGTGAATACTGGTCATATCCCTATATTTCAAAAAAAATAAAATAAAGACCGATCACATACTAGGAACATAGACTAGGGATAGAATTGGAAAAATAAAAACGACGGGTCAGATGGTCCTCTAGTAACATTTGCAAAAAAATAAAGAGAAAATATCTCCTGACCTTTTATTCGTAAATTTCATTTCTTAGTAAACACAATGTTTCAAAAAATATCTTCTAACCTTTAACTACTTTAAACCTATTTTTTAACCTAAACAAATGTAAAAAAGACATCTTTTTTTTAAACCCAATCATTTATCTCTTCATTTATATATCCCAAACTTCTCTCTTCTTGTGTCTCTCACTCTCTATCTTCTCCTATGTTTCTCCAAACACCTCTCTCTCTTTCTGGTAAATTGTCACCTCCATGATGCTCTTCTCTCTCTAGAAGTTTGGGAGGATGGTTTTTAGAAAAATGCATGTTTTTTTAAATTTGTTTGGCCTAAAAAAGTAGGTTTAAATTAATTCACGGGGTTAGAAAAAATAAAATCTACAATTTTTATGATCCAAGATATATTTTAAAACCTTTAAGTCTATTCGAAAATGAAACCTAAAAACAAAAGTCATCCAGATATTTTACCAAAATAAACCTCCTTATAATTCTTCATTTTTTGTGGTGGCAACAAGCTTCGCCCTGGTCCTAATTCTTGTCCCAGTGATGGCATTTTAGTAGCGATGGTGGGTTTTTCGACGACCCCCTGGGAGAAAGCCAGGACCGCGGGTCTCTTGCTCTTTGGGCTCTCCCTTTTCATGGTCGGTGTCCACCTCTCTTACCGCAACATGGGCCCCGAATAAGCCCGCATCAAAGCTCGATCCGACCTCCTCAGAGAACACCTCAAGAAAAGTATGGAAAATGATCTCCTACTCTCGTTCTCTCCCTAACTTCCAGTGTGTTACTGGTCTATTGTACCCTTTCTCTTTCATCGCCTCTTCTTCTCCTTGCCTTTCCTGTTTGAACCTTTGTGGCAATTGAGCTTCTTCTCTCTCATCGTCCTCATTATCTTTCTCCAAGTCTCTCTCTCTCTCCCGCTCTCCCCTAATAACGTTGGTTTCCTCCCTTTTATCTCTCATCTCCTGCTCATCACTTTTTCCTTTTCTCCCCATCTGAGCATTGTTGCAAATTGGTTGTTTAACTGCCTCACCTCACTCAATCACTCTCTCTCCTAATCTCTTAGGTCACTGGTCCCTGCTCCCCACTATCTCGTCTCTGACTAATGTCTTCTTTCTGCATTCGAGCATTATTGCAAACTGATAGATCAACTATTGCCGCTGCTTCTCTTATCCCTCTTAATTTTTAGCTCTCTCTCTCTCTCTAAATTTGGGATTCTCTCTCACCCCACTTAATCTTCACTCTCTCTCCCCCTCTCTTTAAATTTGAGAATGGCGTTGGTGCCTGCTGCTGATCCTGTGGTAGCTGAGGTGGATATGGGTTCCTATAGTCAGTGCCTGCCACTGTCGTCCAAGCTGCCACTGTCTTCTATGACACTCCTGCTACACTGGTACATATTCCTATTATTCTTTACTCTCTTTCTTTGATTGTTTGCTATACGTTTGTTTATTGTTGCGGGTAACTTATTTTGGATAGTTGTGGTTTCACTTACTGTGTTCTGATTTTAGTTTTCTAAGCGTAATTTTATTTATTTATTTATTTATTTTCTAATTGGGGATGATGTTACCTTGAGCTTGGTTGAGAATGTGATTTTTCATTTGCATATGGCTTTGCACTATCTTGTGTTTCTTCATTAATCTGTTCTTTTGTTTTTCAAGTCTATCCTACTACAGGCCTTCACCATTCCCCTTTTTGCTGGTTAGCATATTAATTATTTGTCACATTCGCTGGTTGATAGGTTTGGAAGGGTAATGGGCATTTCATTTGATGTTTTCTCTGTGAAATTTGGAATATGGTCTTCCATTTTGTGACTCTTTTTAATTTTAATTTTATTTTAATTTTTAATTTTTTATATTTTTCAATTTTTGTGTGTCTAAATTCCAAAATTGTGCGATACATGAATTTGTGATTAAGGTTCAAATTTTTTTGATCATTGATTCCTTTAGCAAGTATATACACTAAGCTATTCACCTTTGCATTTTCTTTGTCTGCTTTATCTTTTTCTTTAACTGCCAAATGACATGATTTGGTTTTCTTTTGGCTTTTGTAGATAAAGCGGAGAGATTAATTGGAGATGCTGCCACTTATGGGGCACAGCAGGTTGTTTTTCCTGAGGCTTTCATTGGTGGCTATCCCCGTGGTTCTAACTTTGGAGTGGCCATCGGTACAGTAGCCGATCAGCAAAGGGAAAGAGGAGTTTCGAAAATATCATGCATCAGCCATTGATGTACCAGGCAAACTCCTTTAGTCCCTTTACATCAAGTGTATCTCTGTGTCATCGAAAATTTCACTTTTAATTGGATAAGTTATATATGTTTTCAACGTTAGTTGACTTGCATATGTAACAAATTTCCAAATTTACAACCCTTTGATAAGAAAATAACTTGGAATAGAGGCCAATGGACTTTGAAGTTTCTACTTTTTCATTTCTATTGCAACATATGTCACATGCAGTTGGTATTTTGTTGAAAAATGTGAAGTTGTTAGGTTATAATATGTCCAAGATTTGTGTATTTTAATGTTTTAATCATTGTAACGTTAGAAGTTACCCTTGATTAATGACCCTCTTGCTTGTTTACTTTTGGTGGTTCAGTTTTTGGGTTAGAGATGGCCTAAACATCTACCTCTATTGCTTTAGTTCACTCCCTTCAATTGAGCTTCGTGAACGATAGAGAATCTTCCTTTTGGGTGGGCAAGCTAATATTTATACATACACACACATATATGTTGTCCAATTTTTTACTCAAGAAAGCTTTAATCCTATTAAACTTCCAGCTGGAATTTTTAAAGAAATAAGCAAAAAGGCACAAGAAGAATTCCTTTTAAAAATCATGAAACATTTTCAAAATGAAATGTATTATTAAGGAAAAATACTTATTTGGAGAGAAGGGCCTCCAAGGCTACATCTCATAGTTGTTGGAGACCCTTGGGAGCCCAAATCGTTTTAGGAACCGGAATGGCGGACGGCTAGATGATTCCAGTCTTAGGAATCGTTGTCCATACAATAAGAATCGCTAGGAACGAGATTCCTACTTTTTGAGAAACGTGTTTGGACCGAAATAGATCCAAGTTTCATCCACCTATGAAATCGAGATTCCGTCCTTGGAATCGAGATTCCCATCCCCCTAGTGTCAACACTCCAGGAGTCAAGATTCTTTAATATGCGGACTCGAGTTTCCGACATCAATAGAATCGAGTTTTTGACATGTGTGGAATATAAATATATTGTTGTTTCGAATTGTGATTTTAACATATTTGGAATTAAGTTTTTAAAGTATATAAATCATAGATCCATGCCAGTTTGAGATCAAGATTTACAACAATATGGACTATGGAATGTGTTTGACAACCCCTACCAAGAATCAATATTTCATTTTTGTGGAGAATGAAGCCATAAGCACGTCTTCAGCCTCGTCAACTTTAGAACCTATATTGGATGTCTCTTATTGGAAGGTTTCTCGAATTTTAAAGTGATTGTGTTGACTATTGAACTTATGGTCATTATATACAAAAGAAGTATTCCTAAATTATGATTTTGACTTCATTATTATAAAGAAAAAAAGGATTGTGTCCATGCCATAGTTTTACTTTTAATTATATATGTTGTATTTACCAATTATAATTTAAATTTAAAGTAAAGGTCATCCAAGGTGGTACAAGTAAATAATGAAACCTTGCAACAACTAGAAGCATTCGAAGGAAGATTTCTACTCCAACTGACATAGAATCTTGATTTAATCCTCGCTAGAATCTCGATTCGATATATTTGGGAATGTCTACCAACAATTAATGGGTTCAAGTTTTCAAGGATGTGGATCGAGATTCCGAAATTAAGGAATTGAGTTTCCTTGGTTCCGATAAATGGTCTTGAATCGATATTCCGAAATTAAGGAATAGAGTTTCTTTGGTTCCGAAAAAGAGGTTTCTAAAGATGTGTCGAATCGAGATTTTGAAATTAAGGAATCGAGTTTCCTTGGTTTCGAAAAATGGTTTCCGTGGAGATTCCTCAACGGAAACGTGAATCGGATTTCGGAACTGGAAATGCGAGTTAGTAGAGAGATTCCGATAACTATGCTACATCTCTATCAAAGAGAAGACGAGGAATTATTAATCACGACAAGGTTAATTATTAGCTTTCATACCCAAGATAAAAAAAAAAGAATCCCCAATATGCTATCAAGTTTCCTTAAACTTTTACTAACGCCGCTCTTTGTGTCCTGCAATAACACATCGCCAAAAATTTATCAAGAAATGTATTACGCAGCTCATCATGTAGTCATTATTAACCATGGAGAAATAAGAATGCTTGCGTTTCCAAACTCTCGAGGCCAATTCTATAGAGAAAAGAGTATTTCAAAAGCTAGGCCAGAAGGATGTTCTAATATCTATAAAATAATAGAAGAACATTTTGACAATGACGAGAAAATTTACCATCAAGAGAGAATAAAATAATGGGATAATATGCTCGAAAGTTTAGTAGTATATCTTAATACTATTGAAATAGCTCAAGCAAAAGGAAGTCCCTGAAACCATGAAACTTCTCAATCAAGAAATGAAAGGATGAAGAATAACTAGATGAAGAGATGGTGATGGAGAATATTTTTATGAAAGCCTAGATGATGTGGGATTGTCCAATCTAGACAAAATGATGAAAGATTGAAAAGGAAGATGTTGTAGGAAAAGAGACTTCCTTGAAAAAAGAAAGATACTTTACAAAAAGTAATGTCGGTGCAATGATGTTGTTGTACGAAGCACATTATATGATTTCTTTCTACTCCAAGAAATAATCAAACCTGCTTTGCTTCCAAGCTAAGTAACTAGTGTTGGTAAATTAGGTTTATATAGAGGATGATAAGAATCAATTGAAGGCATTGGAATTCAGAGTGTGAGTCTAAGAGAGTCATGTAAATAGTTTTGCATCTGTAAGTCCTAGTCTGAGTTATCCAAGGTTTCAAAAAACGCTAGTCGCTAGATGGCTTGCCTGGTGCCCACCTAGGTGTCGAGCGCCCAGAACCTCGGGCGCTCCATAGGTTTTTCACTTTGGGGGTTTTCATATATAGATTGTTTTTTTTTTTTTCCCCACTTTGAGGGTTAAAAATAAACCCCATAATGTTTTTATACAACTTTGAGGGTCAAAATGAACCCCTTTTCCCTTTTGGGCGATTTAAAAAACGAAAGACGCTTTACGGCCTTAGGCGCTCCCGTCTAGCCCGCTTGGGCACCCTCCCAGGTACATCCACCCGTGTACTTACTCCTGGGTCTAGTGCTCGGATTTTTGGTCCAGACCTCCTAAGGGCCAAGCGGGCCGTTTTTTAAAACATTGGAGTTATCCATCTGTAAAAATAAAAGAGAAAAACGAGCTAACTACCAGTACTAGATAATAAAAAATAAAAAAGTTCTTCCTTGAGTTTATGTCCAATATGCTTCGCCTGCTGTGTTTCCACCTAAAAACGAACCTTCTTACTACCGACTAGCAGTTACCAACAAATGCCTCTCACTTCCTTTGTTTTGGAAAAACAAGATGTTTTAATGGCAGACTCTCGAGTGTTTTGAGATTTACAGAGAATATTTTTTAATATGTAAATACGAAACTGAAAGTTGGACAACGTGATTTAACACGGTGTATATAGGATGTATATAGTTTTAGTTTTTTTTTTTTGTCATCAACTAGAACATTTACAATGGTCTAAATACAATAAAACTCACTTGAAATAATTAATAAATAAAAGTGGATTGCTCTTGCTACCACTAATTACACCTCCCTTTATTGAATAAACAAAAAGTAACACAATGCTATGGGAATAAGAAAAGCACAAAAAAGAAGATACTATGAGGCACAAAGTAAAAGATCCTGGAGATTACCGCAACCAGAATTAGTATGGCCAATAACGGGTCTCCTCCTCCAATGGCGCGTGGGATCAATAGTCTTTCTCGGATCTACCAAGTATGGGAAAGCTTAAGGCCAAATCCTACCAACAAGAGCGCATGAAACAACATAAGCTAAGGATCTACAAAGTATGGGGAAGCTTAAGGCCAAACCCTACTAATAAGAGAGCATGGAACAACATAACTGAAGCCCTCAATACCTTGTCTCATGAGTGGGGCATGCCCCCCATCTTGATAGTCTAGTAGGGGCGTGTCCTCTTTCTCTTACTATTAACTAAGGGAGATGAGAGAGAGAAAGAGAACTCAAGATGAGAGAGGACAGAGAGAAACCCTAGGTGGGGTGTGCTCTTATATAGGGAGAGAGTAGAGAGAGAAGACAGAGGTGTGTAGAAAATATGGGGAGAAGGGCCCCTATTTGTAGATTTTTCATGGGCTAGGGTTTCCTTAGAGTTAACCATCTTTATGCCGATTTGATCCAGACCATTGATCATAGGAAACTTGTGGGGTGAGAGATTTGAGTCATCCAATCCTTGGATCAACCATCATGATTTAAAGGATTGTGCTAGAACTTTATTCTCCAGCTTCCTAAACCTAATCTCATCAAATATTGCAATATAGAAATAATATCATATTTTCCTATTTTACGAATAATCTCTCTTATTCATTCCATCTTTGAATAGTCAAAACTTCAAATCACAAAACTTTCTAAATCACATTAACTTGATTACCAAGCCTAGATAGCTTTAACAAAATTTAGTAACCAAAGTTTCCTTGAGTAGGGCGTGCCACCCTAGGTGGCCTTATGTGGGCCCCACTCAATTCTCCCATGTGTTATAATATGGTGGGCCCATAGCTCTTTGTGGGCCCCCATGAGTTTATTGATTTATAAAATGAATAAAAATGAGTTTTAGTTAATTGGAAATAAATTTTATTTTCCTTTGAATATTAAAATACTAAAAATTGAATATCTCTGGATTTATAAATCCAATTGTAAAAATAAAATATCCAGAGATTCACAAAATTCAAATAATCAATCTAAAAATCATATATCATCAAAATAATAAAACTAAATAATTTTGATGGGAATCAGACTATATAGGTCTAGGAATTATAAAATCGCTGGAGCACTCACCTTCTACTTTGGACTGTAATCCACACTTGCATTCTCAGAATAATCCAATAGTTCCCATGATCCACATACCACTGCAGGGATTCATGATTATGCCACCAAAGTCAGCCAATAGGCAAGGGGACATAATCCCAGTCCATGGACTACAGGCTCTCACCTAGAGATCAACCAAGGTCAACTAGACCTGATGCGATCACAATTCTATGATACATAGGGGTAATCTCTCACACATGTACACGCTTCACCCTGGAAGGTGGTTCGCTTTTCCAATACGGCTATCTTGTGTACATGCCGCGTGATGTTTCAGTGATGAGGCTTTGGCCCTCGTCTTTAAAGGGCAATCATCACACATAAGGGTCACATAGTCCCTCGGCTCACTCATCTGGACAACTCCGACCTTATCAAGGGATGACCCATCAAGCCCTCATTGGTTTAATTACATCCCCAGTTAACATGGGTTTTCCAACTCAACTTACCTAGGAGGTCAAACCAAGTCTAAGTATCGATAAATAGCATTTGCCTAGTATGGTCCACTAACGACCACACTCCCACAGAGCTTATGTTCCACTACGTAAAATGTTTATATACCAGCTCTCATAAGGCTGTTAATGGCTACAAAATCCCAATGGAAAAGGCCTTATACAAGGTTTAGGCAAGCAACGTATAATAGAAATACTCACAAGAAAGCTTATTGGTATATAAGTAAGTCATATATAGATCTCATTCATATTTTTTTGCTTACAGATGGATAACTTAAGCTAAGACTTACAGACGCAGAACTATTTTACAAAACTCTTTTAGACTCACACTTTAACTTCCATTGCTTTCAATTTATTTCTATCATCCTTTATATAGACCTCCTCCACTCACACCAGTTATTTAGCTTGGAAGCAAAGCAAGTTTGATTGTTGCTTGGAGTAGAAAGAAAGCATACAGTGGGCTTCGTACAATATCATCATTGCACCAACATTGCTTTTAGTAAAATATCTTTCTTTTACCACCGACGTCTCTTTTCGTATAACATCTTTCTTTTTGGTCTTCCATCATGTTGTCAAGATTGGACAATCCTACGTCATCTAGGCTTTCATAAAAATATTCTCCATCATCATCTCTCCTCCAGTTATTCTTTGTCCTTTCATTTCTTGATTGAGAAGTTTTCTAGTTTCGCGATTTCCTTTCACTTGAGCCATTTCAATAGTATTAAGATATACTACTGAACTTTCGAGCATGTTATCCCATTATTTTGGAATTAAATTAATCCTCTCTTAGGTATAATTATTGCTATTCTCTTTTGATGGAAAATTTTCCAGTCATTATCAAAATGCTCTTATGTTTTATTGATATTGAAGATTCCTTTTGCCCTGGCTTTTCAAATATTATTCTATAGAATAGGCCTCAAGAGTTTGGAAGCTAGAGCACTCTTCTTTCTCCATGGTTAATAATGAATACGTGATATAACATTCCTTGGTAAATTTCTGGCAATGTGCCATTACAGGTCACAAAGAGTGGCTTTGGTAATTTTTAAGGAAACTTGATAGCATATTGGGGATTCTTTTTTTGCTATCTTCAGTATAGAAGCTAAGAATTAACCCTATCGTCATTAATAATTCCTCATTTCTCCTTGATGGAGATGTAGCTTTAGAAGCCCTTCTCTCCAAATAACTCTTTTTCTTTGATAATACATTTCATTTTGAAAATGTCACTAGATTTCTACAAGGAACTCTTCTCGTGCCTTTTTGTTTAGTTCTTTAGAAATTTCAGTTGGAAGTTCAATAGGATTGGAGCTGTCTCCTTTTTTGTTTTATCATTTTCTTGTCTCGATCGGTAGTTCCAATTGCTTCTTACTTTCTTCTTCTTGAATTCTCTTACGTCTTCTATTGGGGGCCGCCCTAGAGATTTAGTAAGATGTTCAAAAATTTCTTTAACAATAAATTTTTTTGTTAGTAAAACATGATCATAACTTTCTTGTAATTCATCTCAGAGAATGACCTCAGCGAGTTCCTCCACAAATGTTCTTACTTTTCCAAGTATCAAGATACTCTTGTACTTTGATAATTCTTCAATAATTTTTTCTGTGTTTCTGAATTCTGGTTATTAATTTTATTATTCTTGCTCTACATCCATGACATATTAATTAAAAACCCTAATAAAATCAGCAAGTCTAGATTTCTTCAGTTGCTAAACATAATTGTGATCTCCTTTGCCTTTTCCTTCTTTCTCTCTAAATGTATGAAACCCTTGTTGGGCCAAAAAAACTCTCTCTAAATATATGAAAACCTTGTTGGGCCAAAAAATTTTGTTGCTTTTGCAAATCCAATGTTCTTTCTTAGTGAGAAAGTGGAGAAGACACCATTTTCTTCATCCTTTCACAAGGGTTACTTTGTGCCCCTATATACTGTCAAGGTATCAAGAAATGTTAGGCGGCCCCTAGGCGGCCAGCCTGGTGCCCAACGCCCAGTGCCTAGGCAGGCGCCCTGTAGTGGGAAATCATTCATTTTTAGCCCTATAGTGGAAAATCATAGCATTTTTAAAAATATTTGCTATCCTAATGTACATATATGCACATATTTGTGTCAAATTTTTTAATTTATTCCATTTCGCAACATACGTTTTACTTTGGGGGTTCAAAAATAGACCCGATAACTTTTGTATACAAACTTGGGGGTCAAAATGACCCATTCTGCCCTTTTGGGCCAATTTAAAAAGTAATTTCTGCCTGACTTCACTGGGCGCCCACCTAGACCTAGGCGTTGGGCACCCGTCCAGGTAAAAACATCCGTTTCGGGTGTCTTTTCATGAGGCATGCGGGTTTTTTGTTAAAAAACGCCTAGGCTAGCACCTAGGCCGACCGTTTTTTAAAATAATATTGTAGAATGCTGCAAAAGTGTAGTGGAAGGGGTAGGCAAATTTTTCATTGATCTCACAACCTATGGCAATCCATAGAGTGGACATCTCAAGGTCGACATTTATCTTTCCACCTTAAGGTGTCAGTTATATTTATTTTATTGCAGTGAATCCTAAAATGCATTTAGTTTGTTATGTTAATTTCAAAAGTAACTTTTTTTACAAAGCAGAAAAAGCAGTGAGAAAAATAAGACCTGAAAATATAGATGGGGCTTTAATATGCTTATTATTCTTACCAAAGAGATGAATTTTGATAAGAGTATTTAGCTTATCTGAAAAAAGAAACTTAAGAAAAGAATTTGAAGGTTAGATGGAAAACTAAATAACTATAGAAAAGATTATTCTCTCTTTTATACACATTTTAAAATGCTGACGAGTCAAAAAACTCATAACCATTTGTGACCAATGTTGGACCCATTTGGTATACTAAATGCAGATTCTTGAGCATAAAGCTTAATCTTTAAGTTGATGAAATAGGAATTTGAAACGTTGTTGCCTTTTTCTTTATTAATATTCAATTATTGCTTCTTTTTTAATGGATAGGCATCAATATTTTAAAACATGGCTATGAAAAGATACTTGAGCCTTTGCCGACCCGGATGACTCCCACGTGTCTAAGGCGAGTCACTCGAGTCTAGCTCGAAGCCCTCGAATTCCCAAGAAAAGGAAGAAACCTTAAAACAAAACTAGTAAAAATACAAAAAAAGAAAGAAAAGAAAAAAAAGGGAGTATATAAAACATGAAATATGGAAAATTGTGATGCTATTGATTTGAAAACGGTCAAAAAATCCAAAAATATGTGAAAATCTTCCTTTTTTTGATGGATAAGCATCAATATTTTAAAACATGGCTATGAAAAGATACTTGATCCTTTGCCAACGCGAATGAGTCCCACGATTCCAAGGCGACTCACTCGAGTCTAGCTCGAAGCCCTCGAATTCCCAAAAAAAGGAAGAAACCTTAAAACAAAAATTAGTAAAAATCCAAAAAAGTAGAAAAAACAAGGGAGTATATAAAACGTGAAATATGGAAAATTTTGATGCTATTGGCTTGAAAAAGGTCAGAAAATCCAAAAATATGTGAAAATAGGAATAATAGAGGAATTCAAATTATAATTGGTTGCAAAAAAATTTAAAAGTATATCGAAAATCTAAAAAATAAATTATATGAATTTGAATTAATGAATTGAAAAAAAAAAAAGGTTCTAGTTTCATATAGCCCCACCCAAACCTCTCCACCCCTTCTTAGGGACAAAGAACTAAAATACCTTGATCGTGATCTCTATTCTGCCCATGAGTAAGGTGGACAACTTGCGCTGTATAGACTTGCCTTATCCAGCCCATAGTTATTGGATCTTCTAAGGAGGGAGTCATTCCTGCCTCGGAAGCTCGATCTCGTGCTCCAAGACACTGGACATCAATGCCATGTATTTCCTTGATGTAGGGATCTTGATCTAGGAAATAGGGAAACTACATCCCTATTATTGGGATCCAGATAACTACGCCCAAAAGTCATGGTTTTATGAGTAACTAGAACCACGATTCACCAACTCGGAATAGACTCTCTTCTACTTTGAGAACGAATTTTACCAGCACATTTTCAGGTTCATAAACAATGATATGTGGATCTCCAATTTTTATGACCTGCAAACTTTCTAAAAACCCCAGGTTGCTATATATTTTACAATTTACAACTTCGTACTTAAGAAAAAAAAGCAATAAGAGAGGGAGGGGAGAGAAAAGAAAGAAGATGGTTAAGTGTCAACCTTGTATGAGTTCTATCTTTTTCATGGGTTCCTCTTTTGTTTCTTGAAATTTTTGTAAAAGGGGACACTCATGGTTTCAACTTCGTCATTGATCAATTATTAATTGATCACCATTCGCATGATGCTTTTCTTCCATTTTCAAAGATTAGAAAAAAAACTTATAGCGAAAAAAGATGTCTGAAAAATTGCCTGAACTAATGGTGGAGGATTTTAGCATATCCTTAGTCTTATTAAAAACACCAAAATTCCATGAATTTCGGAAATGTTGTGGATAGTTATCATGTTTTTAGATTTTGATACCAACTTCCTCAAGATCTGTTTGGGGGCCTTGGAAGCAGAAAATAACTTGACCTGATGACCAATGACTAAGTGTACTATGAATAGTTAATTAACATATTTGATATAACCTGGTTTTGTAGTTCCATATTGACTATAGATACCCCTAAAATACTTTTCTCTCTCATCTATGTCAATAGTATCTCATTACATGTTACTCCAGGTTTATTATAGTTTCTTAGTTACCTCATATTCTAATCTTATTGTGAATTCGGAATTTTGATAGATTTTGTTTTAGTCCTTATATCTCTTGGATTGATTTTGTGGGAATGACAAAATGAGAAACCTCTCATTTCTTTTGCTCTCTTGATCAATGTTAAAAAAAAAGAAGGACCGCCCAGCGCCTAGGCGGTCCAAAAGGCCTAGGCGCGTCGCTCAGGTCTAGGAGGTCAAACTTGGTGGTGGTCTCTAGTTGGCTGCCCAGCGCCTAGCCCTGGGAGGCCCCCCAAGGCTTGCGCCCCGCCCAGAGGCGGATTTTTTTTTTTTTTTTGGGTCTTTTTTAAAGATATAAAAGGTTAGAATGATGTGTTTTAGGTTCATTTGAAACCTAAACCCACAAGAACCCATTTTAGAGAGAAATAAATATCCAAAAAACTACATTTCATTTGATCGAAGTGTTTCTCAAATTTTGAAGTTCAAGCGATCAAAATAAGGGCAAAAGTTTATTTTTTAGATTGCTTGATTTATTTTAAGATGTCTCCTATTGGAGTTAGTCGGATTGCAGATCCAGGTTGGAAATATGGATACAACCCGAATCCAAATGACAAAAATTGCATTAGATGCAATTTTTATAAAAAATATACAAAAGGAGGCAAAAACCGGTTTAAGAAACATATTGCCGGTATTAAAAGGGATGTTGCCCCTTATAAAAATGTCCTTGAAACTATCAGAGAGGAGATTAAACAATATATAAGTTATGTAAAACAAAAACAAGAACAAAATCATTGTCATAGATCTATTTCTGCTACTTTTAGAAAAAGTGATCCAGGTTGGAAGTACGAGTACAACCCAAAACCAAATGATAAAAATTGTATTTTGAAGATAGATATTTCAAACACTAAATGTGATTCGTACATGATATGTAAATAGGTTGACAGTTCTACAAGGGTCCATGTATTTTTTTTGAGAATTATATATATAAGGCAAGGTTTGAGAAGTGGGACCTCTGAATCAAACTAGTCACCCATTGGTTTTGAATTAAATTGGCTAGCTTGGCGAGTTAGATCGGTGATCACAGGTATTAAAAAAAGTGAGGAAAAGATAAATATGGGGTATAAAAAAATGGCAAATAAAAAGTAAAAATCACTTACAATTAAAATCAATTTTTAGATTTTATCTAGTAGGGGCTATAAATTAAAGGGTGCGGTTTGTTTAAGGTAGCAACCTTATTTGTAAAAATACCATCCATTTTAAATAGATGGTGTGAATTTAACGCATCTTTTAATATAGTCTCAATATATGGTGTGTCTTTTAAGAATCTACACTATCCAAATAAAATGAATGGTGTATATTACTGCAACCTTATTTCTACAAATGAGGTTACAACCTAATGTAAAATTTTTCCTAAATTAAAATAAAAACCAAAAAGCAAAGTTAAAGAACACTTAAATTAAACTGAACAATTTCAAAGTTTAAAAGAAAACTCAATCTATCATCTATTTCATCTGATAGATGCCACATATCCAAAAAAAATGATTTAGATCTTATAAATAGTTGAAGACAAAAAGAGTTTTTTTAAAAGAAAAATAGGTAAAAGATAGAAGAGAATCAAATAAAATTGCTGAAAAATGGTGAAAAAAAAGAAGCAAATGTCAATCCCCTAGTATTCACTTAGTAATTTATCATTCATGAGCAAAACTTAAGTTAATAATTAGGTCATATAGACACGAATGCATGTCCGTGTTTGATAGGTATATATATCAAAAATGCCAAGAAAAAGCAGACCTTTTGGATACGATATATACGTACACCATTTTAAAAAGAGGGGATGGCTTATATGTGACACTAACCATATTTTTGTAGTTAACTTTAAAGAAAAAATGCTAGGAAAAAATATGCAAGTTTCTAAAGTGCCATACATTAATATCGGATATCATTGACATGCAAAACGCCACGCAAAAATACAACCACAAAACACACTATCTGTCTATCTACATTGGTCTCTCTTAAGTCTCAATATCGTTCAGATTATATGCATGGGTTTCCAATTTTTGGGGTATCCTCTTTCTTATCTTGATCTAAATCTAAAGTAATTCCGGGGTGGAAAGTAACTAGTGGCACGTACATGATGGTAAATAAGGAGAGGAAGTTTATTCTTTGTTTTTGTGCTCACTGAACATTCAAACAATGATTTATCAATAATAATAAGATGAGGTTCGATAATGCCTAAGCTTTATCCTCACTGGGAAAAACTTTCGGCGACAGAAATTCTTATAATAGCTGTAAAATCAATTTCCAACACCAACAATAAAATTAGAAACTAAAAAGTTGGTATGGATCTTGTGAATCCATGGCCACTTATTTTTTAACAAAAAAGGGCAATCTAGATAATTTGTTACAATATACACTATTTTTAGAGCTTGAAATCCTAGTATCTTTTCACAACCGCAATGCTCAAATCGAGATGATCGATGCACAGGTTTTACAATGCTTGACTTGCAATTTTTGATGATTTACGAGGTGAAGATTTACTTGTTTTGATAGGGCTGCAGCCCTATCAAACCATTTTCCAATAAAATTAAGCAGGGCTACTCCTTGTCCCTGAGATTGGAGCTATCTCCCAAACTTGCATGAACCAACATTTTCAGAGTTTGAAAAGGTTGCCCACTGTCAAATTGCATAATATTCTAAAGGCTAGTTTGGATGGACCAATGAATGGGTTTTGTAAGTCTTCGGAGGTTTTGTACTAGTGTCTTCTTCCCTTTATGCGGGAACCCCACTTTTGTATAACACACCAACATGTTAAGTGATAAAAAGAAAAAAACTAATTTTCCTTTATTCTGTAATGACAGAAAAAATAAGCCCTGGAACCCCCTTCAAACTTGCTCTATTGCCATTCCGGAGAACTCTCATTATTGAAAACTCAGTAAAGATGTAAATTCCATCCACATCGAGAAGCCCTCACTCACTCTCTCTCTCTCTCTCTCTCTCAGACACACTCCCTCTCACGCACTCGCACACATACATGCACACACATACAGTTATCCAACCTCCATAAAGGCATCATTGTTACTTCCTATTCCCTAGTATAATATTAGAAGCCACATAATGCAAGCTTTTTGTTTGCAGAGCAGCTCCAATATGTCAAAATGATTCAAACAAATAAGACATTTAGGGAGACAATTGTCGTTCTATCTCTCATGCCACTATTATGCCTTCTACCACTTAACAAAAAAAATTGATATTTCTAAATTAAGGGTAAAACAAAAAGAAATGCTAAAAGGAACATCTTTGTATCACCATCGAACACCCAAGTAAACCATTACATGTAAGAAATGAAAGGCCCTAGTAATAGAATGTAACAAATTACAGCATTCTCCAGTGCTGATGCAACTTCTTACCCATCTCGGCTAGGAAGAGGGGGGTTTTTCAAGCAGTAAACATAGATTGCGAGAAGAATAACGAGGATGATTATGATACTCTGGATATACCAACCTGCAAAAACATCAGGCACAATCAGATACCTCCATCGAAACCATGGCAGTACAAAGCATGAGAAAAAAAGAACGAACAAACGGTAAAACAAACCCTTATTTTGCCGGGCTTCAACCACTGTCACCCTTGCACTTGAATCACCAGAAACAGAAACCAAAGCCCTGAAACAATGCAAAGCAAACATGTATTATTTGAGAACAAGACGAGGAAAACCTGGAATCCTGGGAGAAATCCATGGATGCAACAAATATCAGGTGTGCCTCTTTTGGAGTCTTCGCTGCACCAGCATATTATTTGAGAACAAGACGAGGAAAACCTGGAATCCTGGGAGAAATCCATGGATGTAACAAATATCAGGTGTGCCTCTTTGAGTCTTTGCTGCACCTGCATATTGGATGCTTTGATAATAGCAATGTCACCCTCAATAGTTCCCCTGCAAAATGAACATAGGGGAAACTTAGAACACTAGAAAAAAGAACAAGAAAAGATAAGATGCCAATTCACTAATAATGAGTATATAAACACAGCCATGCCAATATCACCACATGCGAAAAACATCAGATGAATGCTGTGAATGTTCATCTATGGCATTAAAGCATCCAAGAAGCCCAGAGAGTCATCAATGTTCGAAGTACATTCAGAAATGCATCATGAAAGCATTATGAACGACACTAAAAATTGATCTTATGAAAAAATTCATCTGCGAGTGCTAACAAGTCAATAAAATATGACCAGTGATGGTTTGCACCATAATTCCAGGGAAATAAAAAAGCTCAAAAGTAACAATAGGCATGAAGGATTATTCCCATTTTAAATTTCAGAAATAATTGTGTACAAAGGTATCCTCATAGTATAAAAGATGGTTAAAGAAGTATGCTCCGTCCAATAAAGTTGAATAAGGACATCCCAAACATTACAAGTAGCATAGATTATAGATATTTGTTCTTTCATCTGGCACTTCAAGAACATAGCTATTTACGGTCAACCAAGGTTGCTGCATATGGGAGCAACCTGGATAAAAAACTGCATGGTACTCAACAAGCTGTGGTAGCTACAAAAGGTTGTAATAATTCAGAGTCATGTGGAGAAGAATGGGGAAGAAAGGAGGGAAGAGAGAGATGAGAGACAAGTAGCTCCTTTTGGCAGGAGGCTACTACAGCACCCAAAATGTAAGACTAGCCAGAATCAGGATGAGTGCTTTGCTCTTTAAAGGGTCAGGCGTCGTAGGATGGCTAATTTTGGATCGTCAGCACCCTCCTTAGTGAGGGTGTTTGCTAAGGCATTTGCACGTCCCCAAATGTGAAAAAGAAATACTCATGGAGCCACTAGCTTCATTGCTTTCTTGAAAACGTGCTCCCAAGACAAGGGACAGGGAGAAAACTTTTTGGCCCAATTGATGGCATCCATGAGTCACCCTAAACGACCAAGGAGGAACCCCATGGTGCTCAAACAACTTAGCCACATTGGTAGTGCCTGTGCCTCGGCAACAATTGCTTTCGTGTTTCCAATTGGACCTGAAAAAGACAAAGAAGGCAGATGCTTCACAGTTCTTGACTACGCAATCTATTCCCGCGCTTCCTGGATCAATGTAGGAACATCTGTTGAAATTAAGTTTGACTTTTCCTGGTTTGCGAGGGACCCAAAAAAATAGGTCTAGTGGTGCCCATGGGGGTGAACCTTGAGATGTGCTGCCAGTTTGGTAAGAAATCAGAAGTGGAGAAGGAAGTGAACTCCTTTCTTAGTCCAGTGAATCTATTGACAGTGATCGTTAGTTTGTCTTTCAGGTCCTCTATATAGGATCCCCAAGCCTCAAATATCCTCTTGTTATGCTCATTTCAAATGATCCAAACCAGGGCCAAAATGCAGATCTCCAAAGGAGAAGACCAGTAATATCCTCTTGTTATGCTCATTTCAAATGGTCCAAACCAGGGCCAAAATGCAGATCTGCAAAGGAGAAGACCAGACCCTGGGAGGGTGAGCTAACAGTAAACTGCGTGAGACTTGTCTGACACCCCCAATATGAACCCCCTCAAAGTCAAAGCGGTTTAGGAGGAGAGACCACTGTTTGATGATGGTTATCTCACATAGCAGGAACAGGTGGTCAGGCAAGTTTCACACCTTTACACATGATACAACGGTTTGCTAGATGAATCTCCCTTCTTTAAAGGCAGACGACATTTAAGGTCTCCTCGTGAATAAGTAACCAGAAAAAAGCCTGATCTTTAGGGGGGTACTGGGGTGAACCATGCTTTGTTAGTCATAACCAGGTTTGAAGGGCATGGTCCAAGTTGTTTGTAGAAAGAGGGCACTGAGAACCTACCTAACTTTGCTGGCTGCAACACCAGGTTATCTCAGGCATTCAGGGTAAAGTGAGGGTTGAGAAGATAAAGAAATACCTCAAGCAGTCGGGTTTCTTGGTCAATGAGGTTCGTTTGGTATCTTGGGTCCAGACAGCGTGACCCTAATGATTTTTGCAAGTTTCTGATATGGGGCATTCTTGGTTGATCGCAACCTGAACCAAGTGTGGCACTAATGTTTTCATATTTCGATCCCCTGCCCATGGGCTCAGCAAGGGACTTATGATGAGGTGTTTCTGCACACCTCTTTGTTTGTCTGCATAGCACACAAAATCTATCATCCCATCTGTGAAATACCGGAAGAGCCACAATCCATTCATTCACTACTGCTCTTCAGTTGATATATTCGAAATGCATAAGCCATAGCTTCCCATATACTTGTCAGATATGGGAGAACAATCTAGCCCGAAATCTTAACCACTCATGTGGTTGCCACTATAGGAGTCCAGTGAGGCTTGCACATCACGTAAAACTGATAGATTTTGAACAGAAGATGCTTATTGTAGTGCATAACAGGTAGAGAAGTTGATTTGGATCTAATTTCACCTACAGGAGAAAGTATCTCCTAGAGGGAAGTTTTTTTATTGTGTGCCACGTTTCCTAGAGGAAAGTTAATCCCCTTTCTCACAGATGGTTCCAGAACCAAGGAGCATAAGCAAGTCTTCCCTAAGCTTTCACACCTACACTAGAATGTTTTGTTTTGATGCTCCAATCATCGCTGGATCTTCTGTAGGTCACAATTGAATATCCTTCTTTTATCAAGTGCTCTACAAATTCACTCCATTCTTTGAGAAAGCAAAAGCAATGCACCAATTCAGTAACACATTTAGTGCATCTGATAATGTACGTCACGTATTGTAAATCGTTAACAAGGATAGCACAAATAATGCCTATCCTTGACCTAAGAGCAAAAATGAATAATAATTAAATAAACTCTAGAGAGCTACAAATGCTGATACTAATAAGCCACCCAACATGTCAAATGCAATCCAAGCTTTGATATTACCATCATCATCATCATTTTAGCCTTTTTCCAATTATGCTGTGATAATGCTTTGATATTACCAATGAACAGAAAGAACATAAGAACATGCACATGCCTGAAGGCACTCACATGCGCATGTGCACACACACCTACAGATGTAGAAGGAACAACAGACATCAAGCACAACCCCAGGTGTCATATCAAGGAAGGTTCAACAAAATTCAAAGATTGGAAGTTGATAAGCGAAAAAGTAAAAGAATTTACACTGCTAGCAATTGTCCATCAGGTGAAATGGTAAATGCAGAAATGGGGTACTGAGCAACTAGCTTTGTCTCAACTCTTTTCCACGTAATGGTTTCCCATGACGCGATCCATCCTTTGTCTCCTGCGAAGTTAGTTCCAATACAAATTACATTTATTTTCCTTATTGGTAACCTAGGGCACAAGAATAAGAGCCCAAAAATCACTGCCATTTATCTTACCTTTCTTAATAGTTGTAAATAGCAGCCGATTATCATCATTACGTGAAAACCTACACAAGCCAAAATTCTCATCCTAAAAAAGAGATATCATCAGAACTAAGCAGAGAATTCCAAAATAAAATGCAGCGCTGTCTCATGGAAATAAATCACTGACCCTTTCCTTTGCTAATGTGGTTATCGCAGATGAAGATGAAAGGTCCCACACTCTGCCCGGCCCACGGTCACCCAAGGAGGCAAGCCACTTACCGTCAGAGCTATATGAAATACGAAACCATTATTCTCTACGTTGAATATGTTCGTCAAAATATAAAACAAAATTACATTCAAATGTTTGAACTCGAGAGGAACTCCAAAAAAATAGCAGAATAACATCTAGGGACGTTTTGAAGTACCAGAAATCTAAATCCTTTACAGATATATGAGCCCCAGGCTGGTCAAGAATGATGTCCACGTTTGGCCACTTAAAAACTCTCAAATGTCCATCCTGCATTGGCAACAAAATTAAGAAATCAGAAAACAAAATGTCCACCAAGCCCTAGAAATCAGTGCAACAAAGACTCACAACACATACAAGTGAAGGAACCTTAAAGATATTGTTAGATCACAAAAAGATATTGTTAGATCAAATAACACTAATATGAAGGCAAGAAATGTACATGCCAGCTCTCTCAAAAATTCATAAGGAAAATTATCATATTTTTCTTAGAGTAATGATCCTATAGGACCCTCCCCCACCCATGTGTGTAGGACCCCCCAAACAATCACTATTAAATTAGGCATGGATCTCTAGGAAAAGTTATCACATGAGAGTGGGACTTGACTTTTTTAGAGATCCGTGCCAAATTTAATGGTGATCCTTTGGGGTCCTACACACATGGGTGGGGGAGGGTCCTATAGGATCGTTTCTCTTTTTCTTATTACCTACCAAATATTTTAATTTTTTTTTAGATGAAAGACTACCACCTCCCAGACTCATACTTGTAAGATCTTTCATAGTGGTGATGCATCAGATCAGTCTATTCCTTGGGCAAAAGAATATGCATTGGTTGGATATGATTGCCACAGATTTTCAAGTTTTCAAATGAGCTAGTGCTCATTTTTGCCAGAATAATGTGGCTCTAATGCTTGCAGCGCTTCATATAGCCCCCCCCCCCCCCCACCCCCCACCCCCCTTTGTGGGGTAGCACATTTACACACTTAATAAATCCAGTCATAATTGTGTCATTTGTGTGTATATCCTTGTCAACATAAAAAAAAATTGGGTTCAAACAATAACCAGCTGCATGCAATGACCGATTTAGCTATCTATCCCACTTCTCATCAATAATCTCCCGAACAGGCTTATAACAGTTCTCATCATCATCAAAATTTTAGGTTATTTATCACGTAGTCTCATATATGTAGCCCATAGAAGCCTTGTCACTATCAACCATGCGAAAGAATTTGACAAGAAGAAAAAATGCCCTAAGAGCGTCATTCATCTCTCGCTAAAAAGCCTTAGAAAGGATAATATCTCTCACCTTCTTCTCAACCTGATCCTTGGACCACTTGCATGCTCTCAAGTTGTCCAAGGTAAACATCTGCCTCAATTGCACTATCCTCGAATGTATGCTATCTAAGCATAAGTACTAGGTTGCAAATCTCGTGACCCCATGCCTCACAATCTCTTTCTTCTTTGTAAATCTATGCATCATGCTGAGGGTGAGATGGTGGCTATAAATAAAATTCATAACTGACTTTGCCTTCTTCACTGTACCTGATATCTCAGTTAAATCGCCAAAAGCCTCAAGCATAAGGTCTATACAATGTGTTGCATATGGTGTCCAAAAGATTCTAGGATGAGCAATACGCAACAAATTAGCAGCAACAATATTAGGAGCAGCATTGTCTGTGACAACCTATACAACAAGATGCTCCTCAACCTCTTTGATTCCCTTCTTTATAACTTGAAATATGTAATGGGCATCATGGATATAATCAGATGCATCAATAGACCTGAAAAAAATAGTCCTTAAAGGACAATTCAAAAGCAAATTCATCTGACTTCTTCTCTTCTTATCACTCCAAGCATTAGTCATAATAGAAACTCCATACTGAGCCCATGCATCCTTCTTAACTTCTACAGCATCCTTTGTGACACTGACCGTTTTTTTTCAAAAGAGGCTCTGAAAGCTTATATGAAGTTTGGGATTTTATCCCAGGCCCAAATTGGCCAATTGCCTCTACCAAGGCATAGAAGTTGCTTAGGCAAGTGGTATTGAAAGGAATGTTCGCCTCATAAAACCATGTAGCAATAAAAAAAGCAGCTCTAACTCTCTTCCTTCTTCATTCTATTTTCAATAGTGGTTTGCTTCTTTGTTCTCTCCTGCAACCTTCAGGTCAAGTCGGGGCAAAAACTATTCATAGGGCCTCTAACTCAAGGCTGCTTACTCCCCAAACCAAAAACAATTACAACTCCCTTTCCCTTCTCCCTAATAATGGATTATTCTAACCAGTGTTTCAAAAAGAGCTAGGTAGGGCCTAGGCGGCCTGGGGGGTCTAGGCCACCTAGCGCCTAGGTGGGGGCCCAGAACCTGGGGGGCTGCCCAGTTGAAAAAAAAATAAAAATCGTACCCATTTACCAATATACCATATTCCAAGTTGAAAAAAAAAAAGATAAAAGTCAAAAAGAGAATTTTGATAATCTATATTGACATATTGTTAAAATAGTAAACTGTAAGTAAAACCATACAAGTGTAGGATATAAAAGTCCACTCAACACAACAGAAATATACAGAAATTTAGAAAATATACAGTCTAACAAAAATCAACACTCATGACTCAACACAACAGTCAACAGACTCAACACTCAACACCAAGAGGCAGGAGTCTTCAGTCATCATCATCATCATCATCATCATCAAAAAGAATATCAATAGGGCAAGCCTCATCATATGCATCAGAGTCGAGGCCATCATTATCAAGAGTCGAGGCCATCATCATTAGAGTCATCTCCCTCTTCAATATAACGCTCGTCCTCCTCTGTTTCTTCTGAATCTGCCTCTTCCTCCTCCTCTTCTTCTACCTTCTTCTTACTAGTATGTGAAGATGAAGTCCTAGAAATCTTGGCTGCTCTACTCTTTTTTTTTGTGCTTCTCTAAACTCAAATATTGTATAATTTTCTCCTTGATAGCCTCAGGAACATTTTTACAGGGGCAACATCCCATGTAATACCGACAAGGTGTTTTTTAAATCGGTAAATGCCCCCATTAGTATCCTTTTCACAATAATTACATTTAATACGATTTTTATCACTTGGATTCTGGTTATAACCATACTTCCAACCCGAATCACCACTCCGACTAGAAGCTAGAAGATACTTTCATAGAACAAGGCTTATTTTCATCCTTTTTTGGTTCTTCAAAATTCAGAAGATGTCTATTCTCATCTCGAACTGCTTCATGAACCTTTGTACAAAAAGCAACATTACCTCTAACACTGGCAAGATGTTTCTTGAATCGGTTAATACCCCCATTGGTATCTTTTTTACTAAAATTACACCTTATACAATTTTTATCATTTGGTTTTGAGTTGTACCCATACTTCCAACCCGGATCACTTTTTCTAGGAGTAGCAGAAATAGATCTATGACAAGGATTTTGTTCTTGTTTTTGTTTTACATAACTTAAAAATTGCTTAATCTCCTCTTTAATAGCTTCAGGAACATTTTTACAAGGGGCAACATCCCCTTTAATACCGGTAAGATGTTTCTTAAACCGGTTTATGGCTCCTTTTGTAACTGTTTTACAAAAATTGCATCTAACGCAATTTTTGTCATTTGGGTTCAAATTGTATCCATATTTTCAACTTAGATCTCCACTCCGACTAGCTCCTGAAGAAGACATCTCAAAACAAAACAAGCAATCTAAAAAATGCACTTGCTTTGGTTGCTGGAACTCCAAACTTTGAGAAACACTTCGATGATTCGATCCAATGAAATGTAGTTTTTTAGAGGTTTCTTTTAATCTAAAAGGGGTTCTTGTCGGTTTAGGGTTCAAATGAACCTAAAAGCCATCATTCTTAACTTTTATATCTTTGAAAAAAAACGAAAAAAAAAAAATTACTTTTTCGCCTCTGGTCGTGGCGCAGGCCCTGGGCGGCCACCCAAGGTTGGGCACAGAGCGGGCGCCTAGGCGGGCCCAGGGACCACCACCCAGTTTGACAACCTAGGCCTGGGCGATGCACTCAGGCGTTCAGGACCACCTAGGCGCTGGACGGTCCGTTTTTTTGAACAATGGTTCTACCTCTTGACATCCCTCCCAATCCTCATCACTATCATTATCATCATAACTGTCCCGAACCCCAGACCTCATCTCTGCTATGGAGGCAAATTTCTCATCTTTTTTCATTTTTACTGTACTCAAAAAATTGATTATTTTCTCTTTAACAACATCAAGAGTCATTTTACATGGGGCAACATCCCCTCTGATACCGGTAAGATGTGTCTTGAACCAATTTATGCCCCTTTCTCTATCCTTCTCGCTAAACTTGCATCTTATTCAATTTTTATCATTAGGATCTAGGTTATAGCCATATTTTCAACCGGGATCACCACTCCTATTAAATCCCGAGGAAGACATCTCAAAATAATACAATTTATACAAGCAATAAGAAAAATGACTTCTTTTGATTGCTCAAACTCCAAATTTCCACCTCAAAGATGCTTCTAAGGACACAAAATCTTCTAAAAAACCCTCCAATAGATTTATAAAATATCAAAAATTAAAACTAATATAAATGGGCGATGCTTTGATCAATTTCTCATAACTTTGAGAAACCCTTCGATCATAAAGAAATCACCAAAAACTATTTTTTAGGGGGTTTTTTCTCTCTAAAATAGGCTCTAATGAGTTTTAGGTTTCAAATGAACCTAAAACCCACATTTTTTGCCCCATAGTATAAAAAACAATGACACAAAATGCCCCCTACCGAGTGGATTTTCCATATCTGAACAGGGCGCAATCCCCGGGCGACTACCTAGGTGGGTTCCTGGGCGCCCAGGTGGGTGCCCAAGGTTTTCTGCCTTTTTTTGGAGCCTAGGGCTAGGCGATGCACCTAGGCACCTTGGACTACCTAGGCGGTCGCCCAAGCGCTGAGCAGTTCACTTTTTGAAAAACAGGGTGTAACACAAGAAATGGATGTAGACAGAAAGGGTTTAGGGTAGTACTTGGAGATAAGATTTATAACTCCTACAAAGTTCATGATAGAAACATTTTGGGGTGTCGATGATAGGACACCTAAAGAGGGTACAGCACAAGCTAGGTCGGTCCATAGGGAAGGCTTTGACGAATTTAAGGTAAAGTTTAGTGTTAGATTTGAACAGTTTAATGGAGGTCGAATTGCTGGAATTTAACAGACCAACAAGATACAAAAATGAAAGGAGGGAATCTGGTGTTACTGTGTTAGTTTTTAGAATAGAAAAAACAAGGGAAGGTAGGTATATTAGTATATGAGTAGCGGTGTAGGGGGTCGGTTTAATTAGGATATAAAAGAGCTTTTGAGTTGGTGGAAGCAAGGTTTCTTACGTTTTTGTAGGTTGGCAAGACAACGAGCAATAAAGAGAGAAAGGATGGAGGAAGAAAACTTTTAACAGAAAACTTTTGTCTCCCCTACCCAAACTGCCTTCATCAAAGAAAGGCAAATCCTGGACGAAGTTGTAGTGGCGCACGAATGCATCCACTGTAGACACGTCCTCAAGAAACCTGGCCGTAACTTCAAGATTGACTGGGAAAAAGCATACGACCATGTTGAATGGTGGTTACTTGATCAAGTACTACAGAAAATGGGTTTCGAGGATACCTGGAAAAGGTGGATGAGGGGCTGCTACCTTCATCCCCACTTCTCAGTGATCATCAACGGCTTCCCAAAAGGTTTTTTTCCAGCCTCCAGGGGCCTGAGACAAGGGGACCCTCTTTCCCCTTTACTCTTCACTATAGTCGCTGAAGTTTTCAGCAGATCCTTTGATCGTGTTTTTCAGGAAGGCTTCATTTCGAGATTCAAAAGTTCCAGCCTAGGACCCGTTGTCTCGCATTTGTAGTATGCTGACGACACTCTGATCTTTCTGAACGCCTCACCCTCTAAAGTCAATAACCTTTGGGTCTTCCTCAGATGCTTCCATGGGTCTTCCTCAGATGCTTCCAAGAGGCCACAGGTTTCAAAATAAACATGGATAAGTCTAAAATGAAGGGTGAGCCTTAACCCACGAGCAGATAAGAGCCCTTATCCCAAACTGGCCTTACTTAATAGAGGACTTACCCACGACCTATCTAGGTATTCCTCTTGGTTTAGGTAAACCCCAAAAGGCTCTATGGACCAATGTTATTAAAAAGTAGACAAGCGCCTAGCAGGTTCTGAAAGGAATCTTCCTCTCCATGGCCACGCGAAAGACCTTGATAAATGCCAACCTAACAAACATTCCGGTCTACATTAGGTCCATCTTCCATATCCCAGCCTCAGTGTCCAATAGACTAGAACAACCATCGAGAAACTTCCTCTGGTCTAAGCAACCTGAAATATCTAAATTCCATCTTTTATCCTGGGACAAGTTCTGTAGACCTAAACCTCTTGGGTGACTGGGAATTAGAACCTTGCACTACTAGGGAAATGGTGGTGGCGCCTTGCCACCCAGCCTGATGCTTTGTGGGCTCAGGTGATTCGTGACAAATACCACATACCTCCTTCCCATTGGGTACCTCTAACACACAAATAGAGGAAGAGCTTCAGGGTTCTGGAACTCCTTTAAACATTCCTTGAACTTTTCAAAAAGTTCATTAGGCTGCACGCAAGGGAAGGTTCCAAGGTCAATTTCTGGTCGGACTTATGGCTAGGGCACACACCCTTTAAGGACCTTTACCCCTCCCTTTATGCCATTGCATCAAACCCACTTTCTAAGGTGTCCAATGAAATGGTCTTCTTGGGTGGGAAAAGAGTATGGAACCCATCGTTCAGAAGAAACCTATCCAATGTTGAAATTCCTTTTTTCAATCATCTTCTTGCAGCCTTGAATGAAATTAATTTGCCAACCTCTGGTCATGATGTTTTGGTATGGACCCCCTCCCCCTCAGGTAACTTCACCATGGCCTGTTTCTACCAAAAACTGACCGAACCTACCGCTTCGCATAGGACTTTCCACACAGCTACAGTGAAAATTTGGTCTTCCTTGGGCCCGCCGAGGGTGCAGTTGTTCAACTGGATAGCTTGCCACCAAAGAAACCTCACAATAGACCAACTGCAAAGGAGGGAAGTGCAAACCCCTAACAGGTGCATCATGTGCCACTCGGAAGAGGAGACCAATGCTCAACTCTTCATCCTTTGCGACCTGGCGTCTTTTTTATGGAGCAAAGTCTTGCAACTCTTCAACGTCCAATGGATCATCCCACCCTCGGTACCTGATTTACATGGCACAGACTTCAGTAGGCCCTGGCCAAAGGCTGGGAAATCTCTGTGGAAAGCAGCCACGGCAGCACTCTTTTAGGTCATTTGGAACGAAAGAAATAGCAGAATTTTCAGCAGCTGCTACCAGCAGCCAATACTCAACAAGTTTAAAACCCTGGTCACTTTCTGGGCCATCAATTCCAAAGACGTCGTAGGAGTTCCATCTGCATATTTCTTCGACAATTGGCACCTGATTGTTACCCACAAGCCAAGAAGGGCACCAAAACTCAGCTCTTGGCAACCACCCCCAAGAAGGGCCATCAAACTCTAATTTGTATAAGAAGTCAACCTCTTAGTCCAACTAGGAGGCCTAGATTTGTATTGGCAACAACATCAACCCAAAACTAAGGTTCCTGGAGTCAAGATCATGGAAAGACGCATCAACACCTCGAGATGAAATCAACACCATCAACATTCATCCTCAACTCAACTTCAATGAATAGCCATGGGCCCATTACATCAATTTATAGAGTTAGAACACCCTAATCTTGCTTGGGTTAGATCCCAATCTGTATCCAGACTTATAAAATTCAAAACTTTCTGTATCCGGCAAAGCGATTGGTCCACTTGAAACTAATCCAATTGGTGGACCGACTGGTCAGACCCCTTTATATATATATAAAAATTGACCAAATTTTAAAATTCAATAAAAATAAGAAAAAATATTAGGTAAAGCCATTGAAAACTTGGTGAAAATAGGAAACTTTTTCAAAAATAATCATACAACTTGTGCAAAAAATTAAATATTGGAGCATTTTATTAGTAAATTACATGATTCTAATGCCAAAATTAATATAATATATAACATCATTATTTATAAAGTTGAAGTGCATCAATGAAGAAGAACTAGGTGTGCCTTTGTCCCCATTAAAGAGAGAGAAAACAAGTGGTTTCAAAGAGAGGGAAAGAAAACTTTTAATAAAAAAGAAAAATGCAGCAAAAAGGTGAAGAATGCATGCCCAAATGGTAAGTAAGAAAAACTTCCTCTTAAGAATTTGGGGTGACCATTTTTTGCCAAAATTTTGAAAAAGATAGAAAGAGAGGTGGGGGAAAAGATTTTGGAAATAAAGTATCATGTGCAATCAAAATAGAAAAGATAGGAAAAAAATGAAAAAATCAAGCCAAAAAATAGCAAGAGAGGCGGGGGGAAAGATTTGGGCAAGTTCATCCAAGAGAATTGGCAGTCAAACCGTGTCAACCACCGGTTGTGACCGTTTCTCAAGAAATACCGGTTTAGTGCTCATGTTGCATCAGACATGGGTCCGGTCACCAGTACTGCCAATCAAGCCACCAGTTTAGTCCGGTTTTGATAACTATGATCTAAACCATTTAATGCTAGACCTAATCAGTGTTCAAAAAAGTGGACCACCCAGGGCCTAGGCAGCCATCTAGACGGTCAAGAAGGCTTGAGCGCATCGCCTAGGCTGAGGCAGTCAAACTGGGCGGTAGTCCCTGATCGGCCGCCTAGGGGGCGCCCAGTGCCCAACCCTAGACGGCCACCCAGAGCCTACGCCCCCCCTAGAGGCAGAATTTTTTTTTTTTTTTTGTGCTATTGCTTTTTTTTAAAACATAAAGGCTTTTAAGGATGGGTTTTAGGTTCATATGAAACCTAAACCCATAAGAACCCATTTTAGAGAGAAAGAAATTAAATTTTGTGACTTTCATTGGATCGAAGTGTTTCTGAAAGTTACGAAAAACGGATCCAAACATCACCCAAGTAGATTAGATTTAGTTTTAGAGTTTTATAATCCTATTAC